>CANSGD010001359.1:0-343710 GCA_947645195.1 Patellifolia procumbens
CTTTTGGACAAATATCCCAGTCGGAGCATCCAATGCGAAACAACGTAAACAATGTAAACCATGTAAACTCTAGTCGTCAAAAAGAGAGAATTAGAGATAACGTGTATAAATGAAAAGAGAAATAGGAAATCTTTGTGTTTGTAATGAACTTGCTTAGGTACTGCAAATTTAGTGTGTTATAATTAGCTTGGGGAGAAAGCCAACTAGTTGGTTAAATGTGCAAGAGCAAAGGAAGTGAAAGAAACTAACCATAGGGATGATAAGTAAGAAGGGGAATAATCCAAAAACTGTTTTTTTTTTGTGTCATGCGACTCATCTCATGCCACTATAGTAACAACCATCGCTCGTATCAGCGATACAAACAATCATCTTCCCCAAAAAATTCTTCTTTATATCTTACACTCACTTTAATTTCCCATATTATCGCCCTAAATCTTCAACTTCCACTCATCAAAGTTCCAATCTTTCACAGTTAGTGTCAGAGTGGTAAGATAGGTTCTCGGAGGTTTAACTGCTCTTGAAACCACATATGTATAACGAAAATAGAAAAGGGGTTCGACAAGGTTGGGTAACCCTTGTTGTTAATAGGAAGAGCACGCAAGGTTCCATTCCTGGGCAACAGATACGAAAGCTACGAACGTTGAGGAAATAGTTTGCAAAGCTCAGTCACAAATTCAGAACAGAAAATAGATTCAAGTTTCTTACAATGGCCAATGTTTTTCATGGGAGATAACAAAAGAGAAAAATAAAAACGATCTTCCTTTCCACCCTCTTGCCTTCCCCTAATCTGACCGAATCCCCTGTCCCCATTCGCTACATTTACCTTTCTGTTAATAGGAAGAGCACGCAAGGTTCCATTCCCGGGCAACAGATACGAAAGCTACGAACGTTGAGGAAATAGTTTGCAAAGCTCAGTCACAAATTCAGAACAGAAAATAGATTCAAGTTTCTTACAATGGCCAATGTTTTTCATGGGAGATAACAAAAGAGAAAAATAAAAACGATCTTCCTTTCCACCCTCTTGCCTTCCCCCAATCTGACCGAATTCCCTGTCCCCATTCGCTCCATTTACCTTTCTGCTTCACCAAAGCAAGTTGTAAGCTCAATGTTAAATTCAGGATATAGTACTCAACCTATCCATCCAGTAGATTGCCACTCCGCAGCAACCTGATCTTATCTAATCTACAGATGTAAAAAGAAATTCATGCATGTAGCTAAAGAACCTCCCAAAGCTATGGAAGTTACAATACCAGCGTATCACCATAAAAGCAGTATGGCTAACAAATGCCAAAATTTAGGATGAAGAAAAATACTCACACTTGCTGTGAACCATTTGCTCCTGTCCTGTATACATAAAGAAAGGTGAACAAGAAAACATCAGCACGCTTTACCATAACCCGGAAGCATCAATCCGGAGGTATGAAGCATAAGCAACAACGCTCAGATTCATCACATATTAGCAATCAGCACATAATCACTAATTCATAATATCGAAGTTGTAATCATCCAAGATAATACCCCATGACCCATATTGGCGGGATTTCCCGCAATTGGACCACATAAAGGATTAGCTAAGCTCTAAAGGGAAAGCCTTGATGCTTTAGTAGAAGACTTAAATACTTATGTTGCTCGTACATCTTCCTTTCATACAATGTGGGACATTACAATTGGTCACAAGCTCAAAGGATATAAAGTCCACATCGCAACCTCATAGTCCCCTTCCCAAGACAAGGGAGTAACTCTACGATTCTCACTCCATGAAATAGTCATGCAAATTTATGACAATACAAGTTACAACCCATAGAAATCATCATGTAATCATTGTTGTTTACAATTCCTAGGAAATCACAAAAAAATAAAAAATATGCAGACATTCAAGTATTCATATGGAGGACCCTCATACCAAGCCAAAAAAACAAAGAAATAAACTAGTTGATAAACACAACATAGGTCCTAAGAATGATGATAAGCAAATACCAATACAAACATACAACCCATGATCAATGTCGTCACTCAAACTTTAAGCTTGCCTCTTAGAGCCTAAGGAGTCTAGCTAATAAGTCTTATCTAGGATACCGTTATCAACTTTAATCTTCACTTTTTCTTATATCCTAAATGAATACATCTAGCTTGAGTTGGAAACTTTGCGTTAGAAAGTGATGAGTGAGATTAGTTTCCTAGGTTAGTTTTAGTGCATTTTAAGGCAAGTTAGCTGCATTTAGTGCATTTTTTTCTATTTTATTCCTTCGCACACTTAGCATAATAGTATTAGGATCATTGATTATGCTACTCCCCTCCTCTTAGTAAGAGCTAGCTAGATAAAGTATTGCTAAGATAGGTACAAGGAAGAGGGGAATTATACTCTACGGAGCGGGCACGGCAATTCCCGAGAAACTAGCAAGGGAGTAACACACGAGATAACAATGTTCCAAAGCGCACTCATCGGGCACTCCAATTTGCAAGCTCCTTGCTCTATCATGCAAGTGTTTCTGCGTCTTGATCACAGTTCACCCGTAGTTAAGAAAGGGAATTTAAGTCTTGTGATTTGTAAATAACTAACAAATTTTCTATTAGTTTTAAAATTTTAGAACTTTTAGAGAGCTTTACAGTGATAGAACTGCTAAAAGAGAAGTAGATCTAAGTTTAAGTTTGGCTCAAAAACTCAAAATTATCTTTGGTTCATACAATTCCATTAAAACATCATAGCTTCATGGATATTACTTCTTATCTTCTAAATTCATGTTTCTTTATTTAGCTTTAGTTGCTTTTCGCTTTGTTGTACTTTGTTTACTCTTTCCTCATATGAACATGCCTTAAGCTTTCACTATTTCCCTTCCATGGCTATTCAAGGAAGGGGATGAGCATGGTGTCAAAGTTATCCTATTGTTCGTGTGGACTATGTTGTAAAAGGTTTTCATATCTGTCGAGCTGTACCTACGTGTCGCATAGTCAAAGTTTTTTAAAAATTGTTTTAGACTGATTCAATTGATATCCGGTGGTACAACATCATCTCTATTACCGCCACACCGTGCTGCGAACGCAATGGAAATCGCATTTACAGCGTACACGATGGAAATCGCAATTAAGGGGTTAAGCTTTGAGGGTAGAAATTGGTTGATTATCTCGTTAAATTTTGGCTAATTCTTGACCATCATAATCATAATCACTTTTCGGAGTTTCTTAATTGAGGAATTAAAAATGAAGCTAAGAATGAACCTAGTTGAATCAATAGGTTTAAAATACCATGAAAATAGGTTAGAGATGAAACTAAGAATGAACCTAGCCCAATCAATAGGTTTGAAATACCATGAAAATGGGGATCTCTAACCTAAGGTCCTTTGACATTGATTGTTATACTTTTGATATGCTTGATTAATTTATTATACCATCATAATAGTTATAACAAGTTTAGTTATCTTCCTTAACTAGCTCTAATCGATTCCTTTCAATGATCTACACCCGAACACAACTTCTTACTTGAGACAGATGAAAAATAATATAATAAACATCTGTAATGCTCGGACTCGGCACTTGACCCCGCCTTACCGGTGTCGACACGACACGACACCGGTGCCGACACGGAATACGGGTCGGACATGGGAGGGACAAAACGGACTCGGCGGTTTCGAACCTTAGATCTGAAATTGGAGTTAAGATACACCACAATTTCAAACAAGACATTAGGACTTCTCTTTAGTTTTTCAAGGCGACCAGATTTAAACGTTTTCCAAGCTACTGCGCTACTCCGACCATCTCCTCCAGGGACGGCTGCTTCTGTAGGGCAGCCGAATAACTTGTTTTTTTCTCCCTTTTCATTATGGGGCAGGGTAAATATGACTCATTGTACAAAGTAAGGAAAAATAATAAAAGGAAAAGAAACTAATGGCCGGGCTGGGTTCACGTGGGAATAGGGTGAAATTGGAGGACAGCTGGCAGCACTATCTTTTAATATATCATTCTCCTTTTCCTTCTCTTGTTAACTTCTTTATTTCCTACATCAGTTACTTGTACACTTGTTTATTTCTTATATTTTCATTTCACTGGCAAAAACGAATTACTTGAAACAAAAACTAAATATTTATTCCATATTAAAATTAAAATAAATTTTATTTTAGTTTTCTATACATTAATTTTTTAATTATTAATTGCAGTGTCCCCGAGACCAAAACTGAATTTTGGACCCTTCTAAAACGTGTCCCCGAGTCCCCAATTTACAGAAATGCACCCGTGTCGGACCCTCGTATCCGAATCCAAGCATCACATATAAACATATAATGAAGAACAACCTAAGCTAGCATTAGTCCCACACCTAAAAACAAGCCATTTTTGCTCATTTTCCTTCACGCGTGACACATTAGGGTGAAAACTTCATCTCCTTTACATGATTTGTCACTCGCTTTTCTCCAATTTTTAACACTTGTTGAGGTTTTGGGGTTGGGGTTTAGGCAACAAGTCAAACAAAGTAATTGGAATTGGAATCGAACATTAAGCATCAATTTGATCTACAAGCTCCTCTAAGTATTGGAAATTGATGGGAAATTAAAGATTATCTTTGGACTTCGAAGTAAATGATATTGAAGGGAGATTTAGGATTATCTTTGGATTTCTTCTTTGTTGTCTTGCGTCTTTACTCACTTCTTTTTCTTTTAACGGTTCCCCTCTTCGCGAGTGGAAAAACAAGTACTCTATTATCATATAACAAATAAGAAAAATTGAAGGGAATATTTAACCTTTGCCTAATCTATTTTAAATTGTCTAAACTTTTGATAATCTAGCAATAATCCAACCTTTGGGGTATGTACTCAAAATGAGCCTTTTGAATATGTGACATGTTTCACCAATTAAAAAACCACTAACTGTTATTTGATTTCAAAATAATTGTTAAATGAATATTAAAGTTAATCTAACACCCCCTTAGTTTAAAAAAAGCGGCGGAGGAAATAGCCTTCTCCAAGCGAGGGAATTTCCTCCGGCGAGGAAAGGAGAGACATGCTCCTTGCGCCTTGTGCAAGGTGCTTCACCCCTTTTAGGGCATATACGAGAAAATAGAGGACTAAGAATAATTCTGAGAAGACCTAATTTTTTATTGAAAATACTCTTATCCAAGATTTTTACTTCGCTTTCGACCTAAAGCCCTCTTGTGTAAAATTGCTTGAATCCAACTCTAAATCACAACTATCCATAAAATCGAATTGGGCTTGATGTGGATGGTTGTCGTCTTCATCTTTCTAGCTAGGAGAGACCTACGACAAAGTTCGACATTGACAAGGAGTTTCGGTTTAGATCTATAGACATGTTCTCTCTCTTGGATCTTCTTTTCCTTGTTCTCTCGCTTTGGTCTTCTTTTCTTGTACATTGTGTTATGCATAAATTTTCAACCTAATTTTCAAATCTAATATGGGAAACCCTAACTCATAAATGGGAAGTAAGTAGACCCCATAACACTAAAGCTCCATGGTTAGTCACTCATTCTCTTTCTATAATCTCTTTCTCTCTCTTCTTGTGTCTCCCACTCTTCTTCGATCTTCTATAAGATCCTTCTCTTCTATCATCTTCTCTTTGAAATCCTCTCTTTCAAGCCGCCCTGCTTTGGAGCCTTACTTTTACCTTTTCTTTTCTTTTCTTCACCGAATTATGAAGTGTCCCACTTCCTTTTTTTTCTTTTGGAAGTCACCATAGTTCTTGTTAACCATGGTTCGAAAATATGATTTCGATTGCAAAAACGGAAACGGTTGCAGTTCCGGTGGAACGGAATAGATACGTTGGCAGCGGAACGCGATAAGCTTGATAGTGGACGACTACAACATAAATTATTGAATCTTAGAGGAAATGGTTGTATTTAACGCGAACCACAAACATCATTTGCTACTATATCATGAATTACAAGTTCTCCCAAATTAGAAATTTGAATAAGGTTCATTTTGATAAAGTTTAAGATTCTTTCTCGAAATAGAAAGATTAAAGCCAAATTAAGTTCAAAACCGAAAAATTGTTGGTTTGTTTTCAATATAAATCTAAGTCTCTTCCGCCTCATTGACGGTCCTTGGGCTTCCAAGAAGCGTGTGTCTAAACCCACTTATTGTAAATCGACTAACTGAGAAAGCGATTTGACCGCTAGCGCATGGTTTTTAAATCTAAGATATCAATTCATTTTTCGATAACCTAAGTTTCTTTATTATATTGGAAAATTCATACTATGCTAACTCTACCCTCCATAGTTTCTAATGTTTTTTTTTTTTTTTACCTACATTTCTTTACGCCTAATGTTTTCTAATGTCGTATGAGGTTAAACTTAGCAAGCTCCACCATTATGTTTAAAGGCGACTTTGGAGATATGAGTAAAGCTAAAAGAAACCAAAATTTCTTCAAATAAGATTTACCTAGACTTAGGGATCCACATTGCAAGTAGAACCATAAAACAAAAGCCCAATGAAATAATGTTCGTAAGTCGTAGACCACGAAAATTTTTTATTTATCTTTCTTCGGCGTCCACTCCGTGGTTTTCTCTCATCCATTTTTCTCTTCATAATCTCATTTTGGCATCCTCATCATCCGTTTCCTTCCACATCATCCTTTTGCATACTTCCTTTCCTCTTCAATATGCTTAAATATGTTACTTTATTGCTTTGTAGCCCATTATTAAAGTTTCACTTTTCCTTTTATATTGCGGTTCTTTAATTAAAGCCCTCACATGACAACACCGCTCCTTTTCTATCTTTTACCTACTTTCTTCTCTTAAACAACTTAAAGCCTATTTTGTTTTGTAATTAATTTGAAGAATGTAGTACATTCTATGCCTTTAATTTTATGGGAAGTGCACCTTTAGTTTATAAGATCTTTTGTTTTGTTTTGATATGATTTTGCTTCAATGTTACGAGGCTCTTTGACTACAATTTATATACCACACAGAGTTCTACACCACGAAGCGGCTAGAGAAAAAAGCAAAGGTGCAACTTGTCCGCATGCTCACGCCTTTACCTTGCCCCTTATGTCAGACTTAGTTTAAAAAGCGCGCCTGAGGCGCGCCTAGGCGGCCACGCGAAGGGAGGCGAACGGGAAAACGCCTCCGGCCACCAAGGCGAGGCGTTTTCCTAGAGGCGCGTGAAGGCGCGCTTTTTTGTCCTCCTTAGAGAGGCGCGAGGCGCTTCGCGTCTGCCGCTTTTGGGATGGATAGAGAGAGTGGGTGGATCTGAGTTTAAAAAATCGAAAAAATTGCGTTTTTTCTTCACATTAAAGTTTACCTAGGCTTTAGAAGTCATAATCGATCAAAACCCCTCAATCAATTTCATCAAATTGCTTCAAATTCAACATCAAATTAAAAACCCTAATTTGAGAGAAACCCTAATTTTGCCGCGAATCTGACGGTTGTTCTTCACGGGTCAAGGCAGACATTGCCGGTGGTTGTATCTGGCACTTGGGTCGCCCGTGGTGCAGCCTTTGCCGGCGAGTTTTCGCATTGTCCTCACTTTCTTTTCCGCAACCAACTTAACGTTAACCTCAACAAAGGTTTTTCATTAACATTTTCTTTTAAAAAGTTCAATTCACATGTCTGCAAATGTTGACAGCTGAGAATAAAATAAGATTAAATATTGAATTGCCGCTGTGTGTAGTCACCACTCACCAGTCACTGTCTGTGAATGTAAATTCACGTGTCCTCCCTCCCCTTTAGTTTTAAAGGCCTTTTTTTTGGTGGTTAAATGTACATTGGACTTTACTACTGAAAATTGAGTACTACAAAAACAAGTGAAAAAAATAATTAATTTAATTTTTAAAAAATATACGCCTCGCCTACGAAAAGCGCGCGCCTTCGCCTTGCGCCTTGCGCCTAGGCTCCACGGACCTTTTGCGCCTCGCGCCTTTTAAAACTAAGATGTCAGAGCTCCAAGGACCTTTTACATTTCGGTTTCTCTTATGCCTTTTAAAACTATAGTGTCTTCAAGAGCCAAATATGCGTATAGTATAGTCTCCCCTACTAACAATCTAGCACACTTAAGAGTATTCATCCCTCCCAACATTTTCTAATCTAAGGTTGCCAACGAGTAAAGACTCATTAGCAAATCCTTATAAGTTTTACGTTGGTATTGTGCTAGTTGATGTAGCTTGTGACATATAATAAGCTCCAAGGAACTTTTACATTTCGGTTTCTCTTATGCCTTTTAAAACTATAGTGTCTTCAAGAGCCAAATATGCGTATAGTATAGTCTCCCCTACTAACAATCTAGCACACTTAAGAGTATTCATCCCTCCCAACATTTTCTAATCTAAGGTTGCCAACGAGTAAAGACTCATTAGCAAATCCTTATAAGTTTTACGTTGGTATTGTGCTAGTTGAAGTAGCTTGTGACATATAATAAGCTAATCACTTAATAATAATCCACATATCCACGTCGTTCTTGCCCATAAGCACAAAGCCTTATCGTCTCGATATTTGATTTAGCTCAACCACACAAAAGAAGGGAAAGATGAATCAACTATAGGACCAAAAAGTAAAACACTTATAATACCTACGACATTGAAGGAGAAGAAGAAAAGCTTCTACAAAATACAAGTGAACCAATAAAACTTACAGGTGGTCGATGAGTGACTTCCTTAGCACAACCATAGGCTTCAATCTTCTCGTCTTTGGGCTCCTTAACAGGCGCCTTACGCAATGTATCATTGGGCTTTTCCTCAACCATGCTATTGGATTTCAGCTTTTTCGAAAGACCATTGCTTGTACAAGCCATTTTCCTACGCAAATTGCCTTTGTCATCAGTTTCAGCATTACCATTAGCAGGTTGTGAAGCCTTATTAGCTGCAATGCAAATCGCAGCAGACCCCTGCTTATCTTTCGATTGTTTGGCAGACACTTCATGCAGCTTGTCAATAGATTTGTCCTCCGTCTTCAGCTTTTTAGCAGCATCATTCTTTATACCAGTGAATTCTTTAATCGGCCTACCTCTATCATTAGATTCTGTAGCAACACCAACCGATTGAAGAACCTTTGTGCTCGCACCAGCGGCAGGTATTGGAGTGCGATTTCCATCATTGTCACTTGATAATGGAGCAGTGCCATCAATCTTGAGCTTCTTCAATAGCTTTTCCTCAGACTTTACTTTTGTAACAGCACCAATAGCCTTGTCATTGTCCTTCGAAGCTTTTGAATTTCTGCTGTCCACAGCGGTAACAAGTGGAACCAAATCTTCACAACTATATTTCCCAGAATCAATGGATCTTAATCCATGATTTGTTGCTTTATCATTCAGATCACTTTGCTTGGTATCAGGCAATCTTAATATAATTTTCTCACTAGACGCTAAAATTTCTTCAGTAGCAGGTAAAGACACTAAACCAATATTATCATGTCCAGCAGCATCACTTTTTCCTTTTGACCTTTTATCATCTTTGATTGGAAAAGAACCTACACCTCCATCATACTTAGCATCCTCATCTGCTCCATCAGGAGCCTTATTTATCAATGTTTTCTTCCTCCCTGCCACTGAACCAGTATTATCAGGTTCGACAGCATTTAACACAGGCAGGCCTTTTGATCCATCCAATAAATGAGTTACCCCTTTCTTATTTTTAACCAATTGAGAACCTATACTGGCATCATGCTCCACACCACCAAGAGTATCTTTAACAAAAATTATCTGTTCTTCTAAGCCCACAGAGACATTCCCGCTATCTACCATAGGGTGATCCAGTAATTGAAAATTCTCTTTGTTCAATAAGTAATTTACTGTGACAGATGAGCAACAAAAAAGTGTCAAGGCACGTACATATGTTTCGAAATGTTGGAAACAGAACAGACTTCTAAGCACAAGAACACACCCTCAATCATGGCAATTTTTTCACCCAGCTTATCTGAGATGGTGAGATTTTCGACATCAAAAGTGCGATAAAATACAAAGTTCGCCATCTTAAGTTCTTCAGCTGAGGGTTGCCGATTTCTCTCATCTTTTGAGATGCAAACAATATTGCACTTGCCAACAATTGCTTCCTGAATTGACATGAGCAGAATCAACATCTACGTCCAAGTGTAAGCTGCCAACCAAGTTTCACAAGTGATCTTTGATATTCAAATATATGCCTATAACTTATAATACAGCCAAAGGATTTGACCGAAAAAAGAGGGGGAAGATCTTAACATCCGCGTCCACTAAGAATCATGCGCGCACGTCACATGACTCACAACATACACTCCAACCTTCCACGGCATGTGTGTTGGCTTGCTTTACCCTAAACCGCTAAAGCAAGGATATACAACTAAGAAAACGAAATAAGAATTTCAAATATGATACTCATTTTATCTTATTTTCCCTGCTATGTCGGTTAAAATTTTGTCAACCAATTATTTCTCTTTCATAAGTGTTTTCAAAAAGCTTTTACCTTCTCCCTATGTTACTTCGACATGGATTCAACCTCTACTCGGATACGGATGTTGAAGTGTGGCTCTCGGCCCTTTTGTAGAAAAAAGTCAAGCTTTTAGTACAAAATGAAGTATCAAATGTCGTGTCGGACGGACACGAAATGCAATCTTTTACGTAAATGAGGGTGCTCAAGTAACATAGCCATCTCCCCTCCACCGCCATATTAATTAAAGAAAGTAAAAAGGAAAAAATTTGAGCATACGATCTATACCACAACCAAATAAAGTCTTCACACTTTCACATCTTACGTGATATTCGCTCCGATAGTTACAATATAGATGAGTTTACAAGAGAAGTAAAGATAATAATGGATATCCGTAGTTGTGTGGGGACTTTCCAGCTTCATCTTTCTTTCTCTTTCAAACCTTCACACGTATACAAGATGAGTTGTTGCGAGGAAGATTTATCACTAGACCAAGACCAAAAGCCCCCGCATCTCACGAAATGATTAAAGACTTCCCATTAACAAATCTAGGGTTAGAACTAACGCAAGATCTCAAAAGTCCATGGTGTATGAAGCAAATTATGGCATGGATTTGGCCCAATTAGGCTGTCGAGAAACCAAACCATTTGAATTAGGACATAGCCAATTCTATAGCAAAAAATAGTCATCTTTAGAATTATGCTTAGAATAATAAACACATTCTAAAAAGTAGACATTTCAAATTCCCAATACAAGCCCCTTACTCCGTCGTACTTGTCGCTTCTTGGTGATAGCTTCTCTCTCATGAAGTCACTTCTTTCTACATGTAACAAATAATCATTTCGTTCCATTAAAGCTACAATCCCTTCGACCAAGTTCAAGTCTAAGTAGAGATGCTAACCGCAAAGGTTTGGACGATGTTGTCAAAAACCTTTGTGCAAACCTGCAATTTTGGAGTAAGTTTGATGTTGAGACACCCGTTTAAGTGTGGGGATGAGGGTGATGAATTCCATATCATCAACCCTTTCTTATTCATTTTTTTTTATTTTTGGCAAAAAGTTTCCGTTCAGATTTGGAAATTCTAGTAACTTCCATTCTGGAAATCAAATTTTGAGTTTTTTTAAAACACTAGATTTGAAATTGAATTTTCACACTTCAAATTCCAATTAAAATTTCATTATTTGAAAAGGATACAAAATTCCAACACTAACTTAGGTAATTTGTCTTCACTTCATCTTGTTATTTTCTCTTTTCCAAGTCTAGTTGTATCCAAGTGCCGGTTTACATATCCATCATCTTATTTCATAGCCGATCCGTGTCATACCATCGATCCGTGTCATACCATCCCGTGAACCGCCACCCGTCCAAACTTTCTCGGATGCTAAGGACATGTTTAACAAGTGTCCAAATTTTGGATATGGAACCAAGGACTTACGGCAAATAAAAAATCCCTATGTCCCAAATTTTACAATAAAATGAGGAAACTCTTCATAATAGTTGTCACAATTTAGTTAGCAACACATCCATTCAAGGCAAGGACCCACTCTTTTTAATTAATAATTTCTCACACTATCACCATAACCGCATAAACAACAATAAAATAATGTACATGCGTATAGACGAACAAAAGACCCACATAATTCATCTAAAACATAGATACTTCATACCTTCTATTAGATGGACTTCTCCCATAAACTAATACAACTCATATATCACTTTATCCATCTCCTAAAAGTGTATGCATAGTCAATGTTGGGATTCATTTGAGACGAAGGGAGTATATTGTTTAATATAGAAGCTTTGTTAAAAAAAAATCATTAAGAGAATAGGAATAGTTGGTAATAGGTTAATTTTTTGGCTTAAGAAATTTAAGAAAATTAAAAAAACAGGATGAAGGAAAAGGTTATAAAAAGACTACTCCCCCTGTCCCATATTAGATGATACACTTCCTTTTTTGTCTCCCCCACATTAGTTGATACACTTCTATAAATGATGATGAGAGGTACAATAGAAATATTATTTATTAATATTAATGGGCCCACGTATAATTAATCTAATAACCCCACCCACCCAAACCCCTATAATATGCCCCACCAACATGTACTTTATGTACTAACACAAATACCAATAATCAACTAGGACATATTAGATGATACACTTCCTTTATTGTCCGTCCCACATTAGTTAATACACTTCTATAAATGATATGAGATTACAATAGAAATATTATTTATTAATATTAATGGGTCCCACGTATAATTAATCTAATAACCCCACCCACCCAAACCCCTATAATATGCCCCACCAACATGTACTTTATGTACTAACACAAATACCAATAATCAACTAGTACATATTAGATGATACACTTCCTTTATTGTCCGTCCCACATTAGTTGATACACTTCTATAAATGATATGAGATTACAATAGAAATATTATTTATTAATATTAATGGGTCCCACGTATAATTAATCTAATAACCCCACCCACCCAAACCCCTATAATATGCCCCACCAACATGTACTTTATGTACTAACACAAATACCAATAATCAACTAGTACATATTAGATGATACACTTCCTTTATTGTCCGTCCCACATTAGTTGATACATTTCTATAAATGATATGAGAGTACAATAGAAATATTATTTATTAATATTAATGGGTCCCACGTATAATTAATCTAATAACCCCACCCACCCAAACCCCTATAATATGCCCCACCAACATGTACTTTATGTACTAACACAAATACCAATAATCAACTAGTACATATTAGATGATACACTTCCTTTATTGTCCGTCCCACATTAGTTGATACACTTCTATAAATGATATGAGAGTACAATAGAAATATTATTTATTAATATTAATGGGTCCCACGTATAATTAATCTAATAACCCCACCCACCCAAACCCCTATAATATGCCCCACCAACATGTACTTTATGTACTAACACAAATACCAATAATCAACTAGTACATATTAGATGATATACTTCCTTTATTGTCCGTCCCACATTAGTTGATACACTTCTATAAATGATATGAGAGTACAATAGAAATATTATTTATTAATATTAATGGGTCCCACGTATAATTAATCTAATAACCCCACCCACCCAAACCCCTATAATATGCCCCACCAACATGTACTTTATGTACTAACACAAATACCAATGATCAACTACTCTCAATAAAACAAGTACATAGAAAAACAAGAGCTTGTTGTCTTATTACATGTCATGCTTTATTACTTCCTCAAACCCATGTGACAATAGCCGATTTGTTCCTCTTTATAAAAAAGGAGAGGGAAATATGAGTCGTATCTCAAAAAATAATGGAAAGTGCAGCAATAACTAGCCTAAGGGAAGCCTAAAGCATTATTCCCTTTGATTGATAATATGGTGGATCTCTAACTCTAGTTTTAGATTTAGGGTTAAAATAGTAAAAAAGAGAAATATTTTTTTGTTATTCGTGGATGGGTCGTGGAAACTTCTCCCCCACCGACATGGTCACTACGAGCATCACAACATTTTAACCTAATTCTCGAAAGAAAAATTAGTGATGGTAATAATACAACAAAAATAATAATGACACGTTAAAAGTGCCCAAACGTACATTCAAGAGATTGTTGGCATCCAAATTACACAAGTGCCCCAAAAAATCATTATCTTTCCCTAGATAATCCAAACATAAAAATTACTACATGATTCAATCCTTGTTCATCTGAACTACATAAAAAACAACACACCCCTCATTGTTTTTCCTTCTTAATTCCTCTTTGTGTGGTCATAAAGAAAATGACACAAAATAAAGTTTTAGAAATACAAATATGTTAAAGCAAAAAGAGAGAGGAGGTATCACATAATGGAAGACATTTCTCATCCTTCACCTTTTCTTCCTCAAGAACTATGGCCTGATGAAGAAATAAAAAAAATACTCCCTTAGTCTCATATTAATCGGGACAATACCTTGTGCGCATAGTTTCAAGAAGTTAATAAAGTAGGGTGTAGGTTATATTAATAAATTGTAAAAGTTAATGTGATAGAATGTAATGGGTACTTTTAGGAAGTTAATAGTGTAGGAGAGTAATAGTTTCATGTTTTTCACATAAGTCAATGAATGACCGGGGTATATTAGTTGGGTGATATATAATAAATTATTGGTGGGTCCAAGCCTAAAATAGAAGTGTTGCAATCAATAGGGGACAACCATACATGAAAAGTGTTGCAACTAATATGGAACGGATGAAGTACTAGAGAAATATTATTTACTTGTGCACGATTTGTAAAGGACAAAAAAAACATGGAAAGAAATCAATATTTATTTATAAAAAAAAAAAAAAAATTGAGTCGAACATGGCATATATATCAACATCAACGCCTAAGAAGTGGATGCACTTACTCACTTCCTCATAAGTGAAAATTCCCAAAGCAACAAGGCATTCTTGTATTCTTGAGTTGGCACAATTATCCCAACCCTAGCACGCAAAACGAGAGTCCGAAGTTCGGCATATGCATAAGGTGACACAATATATGAAGGCTTATCCGACTAAATAAGGAGCGCTTGTTTCTATTAGACTCTTCATTCGACATGCATTAAGTCTCTTTATCTTCCCATTAGCTAAGAAGCAAAAAGAAGTTTAAACTTCTTAATTTCCCGAATGAAGTATTGTCAATAATGAACTTTTGAGCTCCATTATACTTCATGTTCTGATTCATTTACCTCGCTTTCTCCTTTTCCAGGCATCACACTATGCGCACGGACGCCTTTACTCATGAGCTTGAAGAGGGGTAGGAAGGGATCTTGAAGGGAATCGTCCAAAACTAAAAGAGACGAACTCCACCATAAGACAATTTTCCTCCAAGAGGGATAGGTTGCAATTGAGCCAAGATCTCCTCAAATGCTCGGTCAAATCCAAGTTTACCCTTGCCAACCTTGATTTCTTTTTATTTCTTGTGCCATTAGCTACCATCTTTGCATTTTTGGAATTCGAGAAGAAAAAAGGTTGTTCAAATTGATTGAAGATAAAATCAACGAGCGTACGGACACCTTTACTCACGAGCTTGCCGATTTCCACAAGGCAAAGGAATTGTTGGGCAGACAATCAATGAAGGCAATGAAAGGACAATTTCACAGATTTTTTTTCAAACCTCCAAGGAGAATTGAAAAGGTGGTTGATTTTGTGGTAGTGGTAATAATCGGGACAATCCACACAAAGGGAAGCAAGGGTGATTGAAGAGGTTGGATCGTCCCTTATGAATCCTAATGGTTGGATCTTGAAAAGCCAAAAAAAGCTTCAATTCTCTATTGCCTTGATAAGTTAAAGCGATGAAAGTGGCAATGGCACGTATTTAGGAGAAGTATACGCTAAGGTCTTTAATATGTCGTTAGGAACATGGAAGTAAGTAGAAGTTTAAAGGGAGTGTAGTGAGCGTCACCATGCTAAGAGTATTATCTGCCTAACTCGAACCTTATATTAGGCTAAGCGGCGACTTTATCTTACATGAACAAGCCTATTCAAAACCAAATCCTTTGAAAGTAGTTAGTACATACCGGATTTGCCCAGACACATAGTAGTACGGTACAACTTGGTAAGCCAACAATTTATAATCTGAATTTTCGCTCCCATGGTTGGCGCTCTTGGAGGAAACTTATATGAAGTACTCCACATAAATGAAATCACAATTTAATAAGGAGAAAGGTGAGTGTTCGTCGGAAGGAGATGGGGCGAAATAAGGGTTTAATTTCCATTTATACAAGCTAGTCATTCGGAGGTGAAGATGGACGAAAAAGTTTCATGCAAGACTTATAGTTGCTGATCCATGTAACCTCCCATTTCCGGAATCAATCTCAATAAGAAAGCAAAGGTTACTTTTAAGGTTATAACTTTCATGTCAAGACTGTCATATATGAAGAAAAAGGTTTGCTCCCACAAATAGTTGTTCACGCAAAGAGTGCCAACACCAAATCTTACTTCGCATATCTTTTTACACTTTTCTAAGATGTGCACCAGGAGTTAAGGTTTGCTACTTATGTTGTATTATGGAAATGTTAATACCAAGGAGACAAGGTAATGGCATGGCATTTGTGGTAAGGTGTATTGGTTTTCAAAAGTTCTCATTTATCATGGGACATGCTTTCGGAAAAAGAAAAAAATCTTTAACTTCCTTGTTAGAGTGGAGGGTTTGATTTATCACGCCATCATGAAGATTCAAAAGAATATATATATATACATATATGTTACAATGACAATACTTGGTTATAAGGCAAGTAACATATATCAACTACTTTTCAAAGAGGACAAAAGAATTGAACAAAAGTAAAAGAAATAGCTCCAAAACTATCATGCATCATATAGTAGAAGACAAAATATGCAGTTTCGATAACATTACCAAGGGATTAATGTTTGCCAAGCCTTTGCCAACACCACTCGCCAAAAGAGCTCATTCTCTAGCACATTCTCATCTTTTAGATAGCTTGATATTTCAAAAGGATAGAAAAACCAAAGTACTTTCACCTTTCGTGCGTTATTTGGTTGTTCCCAAATTTTGATGAGCTTACCAATATAAGGTTTGGCTTCACCTTCTTTGAAAAGATATACGGAATCATAGAGAAAGTACTCCACCCCATCGTATGTAAAAGAATCATAGAACTGCACCTCCTTTTTTTGGCCACCTCGTCCTCTTTTTTTACCCCAAGAGAAATCAACTTCATCACTTCTATCATTATCTTTTGCTTTTGACATTTGTATGTATTGAATGGAGATTTGTGGACTGCATCATAAAAGAAGCACCATTACACAAAAAGCAACAAGACTTAGTGTACATGGTTAAATATATATAAGCCCATACCGAGTTATTAGCATGTACATTCTACGCGACTACAAATATGTAATTTACATATATACGTGCATACTATGAGAACGCTTTTCGTATGAGAAATCCAAAGAGATGTAATCCTAATTAACAAGTGACAACAATAAAATTATTTTATTTACATTCTAACTCGGATTGTCTTTTTGTTGTAACTCTAAATGAGAAGTGCTTTAACTCGGGTCATTTTCTTGGTATAACTGTAGATGAAAAGTGAATTAACTCTCAATGATCTAACTCCTTCTCACTTCTCACCTTAAGACCCTTCTCCCAATATCTTGACGCTGTAAATGTGTGTGTGTACACGTGTGTGCAATCATTAGCAAAGTTATAGTTCACCTGTGGGTTGTACAAAACGGGAGCCTGCGAACCTCCACACATGCCAAATACTAATGAGTCATTTTGTTCTACCATGTTACAAAAGTAATTCTCTGCCTCACCGCGGTTTTTGAAAAATAGGCGAACACAATTTCCTTTTATGTTTCTCACAGATTAGTTTGAATACTTCTAATTTGGCATGGTCTGACTATCAGTGTTACTATATTATTTCTTTTACACTCCTTTGGCTCACAATTTAAGTTATCTAACTTTTTCTCTCCAGCAATTAGAAAAACTCACCAACTCCTATCACATCCTATCCCTTTTTGTTTAACTTGTTCACTCTAGCTCCAAATGCCAATTTTGTTGATGTAATCATGAATGTCATGTGGGCCATTTAGCACATAAAGGATAGTTTAGAATAACTAATGAGTGAAAGGATCTAACACCAACACATCGCTAATTACCCCTAACTATTCATCTCTGCCACTACCATATCCCTAACCATCAAGGAACCACCACGCTTACCACCGCCCAAAATAATCAAATTACTGCAAAAAAATGGCCCTAAATATACTTGCAGTTAGGAAGCTCAACTTTGTAACATGAAAAATAAAAATTGCAACTGTGAGACTTTACAAGCATATCTCTAAGTGCAGAAATTGCGTTACAGATTGATAAACCAAACTTACCTTACCACTTGCAGCGGTCTGCCGGCGAAAGAGCTAGCGGCAGCAGGAGACCAAAGGTGAGGACTGAGGAGCGACTAAGCGAAGGTTATGAAAATAATGAAGGATGGGCATGGGGAAGCTTTGTTTGTTTTGACACTAGAAAGAAATTTGGAAGGGTGTTAAAACCTAACGTTTTTTTTTGCTCAAAATTCTTGTTTAAAACGTTTTTCCGTTTTATTTGTCATTGCCGTTTTTTTAATATGCGTATTGTATATGCATTAACTAACTAAGTATAATTATAAGTAATTTTATTGTTTCCTTCGTTCATTATTACTTTTTTTTTCTACGAAATACTACTATAAAAATAAGTTATTTAACATTTGTTTTTTTCTTGTAATATTGGTTAACTAGAATAATTGTAGTATTCATACTAGTATTTAGATCCGTGCAAAATTCACGGGAATTTCTAATGTTCGGGCTAATTAAAAATACACGTGATATAAAAAGTTATTGGATTTTTTAGAATAATCTTATCCCGTAAAACTCAGTCAAGAGTAAACAATTGTGAATTGAGTATTTTGGGCCACGTCTTTAAGTAAATTCATGATAAAGAAGTTTCCATACATTATTGTCTAGTTATGTGATTAATAAATATAGACTGATAACCCCAACGTCTTTATTTTTTAACTCGAGAATTTCAAACTCATTATTCTAATTTTATAATCCATGTATTTCCATGAAAAAAACTTAGTTTAAAGGTTCGCCCAATAATATTTTACTACTACCAGTCACCTAAACCTTTTCCAACTTGTCAATTGTGTTTTTAATCGTTACAAAAGGTTCTTTTAAATAGTTAGCTAATGTTATAATCAATTGGTCGAATTATCTTATATAATGAGTTGTTAGGAAAAATAGTCAAAATGAAAAAATATACTCCTTTACGAATACGGATATTGATATTGTGTACATTTGCTGATGTATATCTTTGATCACAAATATCTCTAATTGTACATGAATATAAATTATAAATAGTTGATATTATGAAAGTGCATATTAAGATTAATTAAGCAAGATCTCACATAAATATGTTTTTTCTTACATAAAAATAACACAAGATGGTGAAATAGCTTAATATGAATAGTATAAAAAGTCAAAACATCTCTATTAAAGGAAACCCATAAATCTGAAAAGGTAAAATGACCAAATTTTATTTAACAGATCAATACCTCCAACATTTCTATTGCTCTAACCCGTGAGTTTCAAGCTCATTGTTGATATTCAAATTTCGGAAAAGATTGTTATTATGTTTTCTCTGTGGATAAGTTTCATATGTATTATATGATTATATCCCATATATGTTTTTTTAAATTCAAGTTCGATTAATAAATCTATTTGTTTGACATTAACATCAACTTCTCACCATATGATCTATTATTTTGAAATCATTCTCGAATTTTTCAAAGAAATATAAATTTTCTTGAAATAAAAAATGAGACATAACATTATCTTAACCCCTTTTATATAAATAGATATTATATTCTATATATTACTAAGTGTCGCATATTTTTTTGGAAAAAAATAAAAAATTTAAAATATTAAAATATACGCAAATAAATTTTAGAAAGACTTTTATCCTATTAATTAAAAATTTCTCCAGATATTCTGATTTTAACATTTTATCCTATTTATTATTTGATTTCATTGATAATTTTGCTCATATGAAATTTAAAATAGTTGATTGCAATCACTTAATATTTATAATTAGTTATATTTATAAGATTGGTAACGTGGAAGTCAAACGGTGTAGATAAAAAGAAAAAGAGATATTACTTATTCAAAAACTAAATTTTAGAATTGAATAACAAACTGTTATGTGTCCTTTTAAAGGGATACATAAATTTTATGACACAAAAACTGAGATAATTTTTAAAAAATTACATTGGATATAATTAAAATAAGGGGGTACTTATTGAATGTCTTTTTATAAGGTGTTATAACTTATTTGAACTTATGGAACTATTCTTAACTTATTTAAACCTATAAACCTCAAACTCATTATTTAGGCGAATAGAATGCATCATAAATGTTGTTTCCATAATTACATATACTGAAGTACTAAGATAGAGAAGTGGGAGACCTTAGTTGAGACTATCGATGAGGAATACATATTTCTAGTATTATAAACGATAAATATTAAGATGTAATTTGTGAATTAAAATGTATCATAGGAGGAAAAAAGTAGTGGGCATTTTGTATAAATATTTTACTAACATAATCATGCGTTGAATTTTCTTAGCCCCTTTCAAAAATTTGTTCAAAGATCCGCCACTGCGTACATACCTACCAGTCCACCAAATTAAAGAGGCTCACTCGTATATGTTGGATTAGCCTCCACTAGCTATCTGAAATAAAAGATCAGGAAACAATTGTCGAACATATATATTTCCTCTGTTTTGAATTAATGACTAGACTTTCCATTTCAAGTAGTTTCAAATAATAACTATAGTTCTCTTTTTTTTCCTCTTTTCTCTCCTGCCATATACCTTTATACTTTATTACTCACCCAGACAAAAATTGCATTGGAGTCCGCAATTTGAGAAATGTAGTCATTAATTTGAAACGGAGGAATATATATATATATATATATATATATATGACTGTGAATATATAACAATATAGAAAACGTAGATAAAAAAATTTAAATTTACATTATTAGATCAGTTATTTTATGACAAAAGAAAAAGATTTGGTAGCATGCATCTATTCACATGGCACGACATACACAAGGGGTAATAACATTCCTATCATATAAAACAGAGAGAATTGTATGTTACAGATCTTACGACTAACTAGCAAGTTAAATGCCTGCTGAAAACTAAAAACCACATAACATCACTGCATATTTATATTACAAGATCACCAAACATAATAACATTTTTTCCTACAATGCTATATAAGCTGATAAACTATCGGAAAGTGATTGAGTCGATACCCAAAGGGTTGCCAACCCTCCCAACTTTCAATTCTCATTGGTCACTAATACATTTATATATATATTAAAAAGCGTTATCAAAGAATGCAGGTTGCCACGTGTCTCCCTTTATCACACTTTGGCGTCATCCCCTTGCATCCCTTTTTAAAATATTTGCAAAATATGCACATCTAGGCTTCGAACCCACAACCTACCATAAGGAATCCAAACGCTCAACCACTGCGCTACAAATTGTTTGGTAATCAATTTTAGCTTCTTAAACTCATAAAGAACCCTGCAACAATTTTACTCCTCTATCATAGCTCCCCCTATGATAGCTCCCCCATTAAAGTTCATTAAAGCGTTATCAAGACTCCGGCATTATAGCTCCTCTATCATAGCTCCCCCATTAAAGCCCAATGAAACCATAAATGGTGAGCCATTTTCCGGCGATTCTTACGCACGTTGGTCGTGGTGTGAAGGAGAAGGTGAACCGTTTAAACGTTTTAGCGGTCGATTAGGTTTAATTGGTGCTATTAACAGATAATTGTTGTATTCAATTGAATTTCAATTACCTATGGAAACCTAATCATCGCATTCAATTGATACACTCGCGTTTGTAATTGAATTTTCAATCTGATTTTCTCCTCTTTATTTTCGACAGTATTTTTCTATTTACCTATTACACATTATAAATTGAAATTCTGCTCAAATCATAGTTTGGATTTTTTTGGGTGTAATTGGATTTTTTGGGTGTAATTACTTTCCCCTTCCATTGTTATTGATTATACTGCTTCTTCATCACATCTCATTTCAACAACTAATACTTATAGTTTTGGAATATTTTTTGGCAGGGACATCGACATAGAGCAGACTGATTAACAGAGATATCAAGCTGTTGTAAGCGAGTATTATTTTCGGTTAGTTCAACTTCATTGTTCATTCCCTTGTGTGATTGTCAAATTCAAGCTTTTGCTATAAGCATGATTGCATGAACTTATGATAATGTGATGGAAGTGTTGTTTTAATATGGGTTTTTAAGAGCATTTATGGGCCGATATATGGCAGCCATATCATAGAGATGTTTAGTCTGCACTGAATAAGATGTCAGGAAGGCTTGAGAAAGGAAAGATTAACAGTAAAATCTAATAGAAGATATAATCGGAATGGCATGTTGCACAAAGAGTGATGAGTGACAGGAATTGGAAAATGGGGATTTGATTTGCTAACGGATAGACAGATATAGAAATCTTGTAGTTGTACAGTATCTAGGCGGCTTAGGACTAGCTCTGGCTGTATGATGCAGAACAGAATAGGATTCACCTTGAAGTGGTTTGTGATGCCAAAAACAAATTAAGGTTTGCCCTTTCAAGCCTCAATTTCTCAGGGTGGGCATCTCATTACAGTTGCTTTATGATCCTAGAGTAGGAATGTGGGATAGCATGCTCAAACATATTGTGTTAATTATTAATGAATGAACCTAGAATTTGGACTTTTGTTAAACTCATAATCATAATCATCAATAATCAAATAATTTATAATGAAAAGTTTATACTATTTTACTTAACCTCTTTCTTGCCCCCACCATCCCTTTAACACCACCGCTCACCACCAACTGCACCCCCCGCTATTGCCACCTTCAAACCATCACACAAATAACATTGTGTGCATGCTTGCTATTTTCACATTTTAGTTTATTCTTTTTAATTTCTAGACTTTGTTTTAACATTTTGCAGTTTTATTCCATAATTACATCATTTTTGAAAAAATTAAACCTTTATCCTTAGGAGTATTTTAATATAGTTATGAAATATCTTGAATAAAAATTTAAAAAAAGGCGATTCAATTTTGTGAAAACGATGTAGAATTCCTCCAAGACATAACGGGAATAAAGGGAACAAGGTTGAACAATCTATATAAGCCAGTGAAGAGTGAAGAGTGAAGACTGGAGAATTCTTGCATGGGTTTATAATAATGCTAACGAAATCTCAATTTGTAGGTATAGAATAACTTTAACTTTTTGGGACATGATGAGGATGGTGAATTGCATTATGAAAAGTGGTTATAATAATGCTAACGAAATCTCATTTTGTAGGTATAGAATAACTTAAACTTTTTGGGACATGATGAGGATGGTGAATCTATATATATATATTAAAAAGCGTAAGCATATATTGCAATCCGTCACGTGTCACTCTCCCTTCTTTTCAATAATATTTATCAACGTTATTCTCATAAAAAAGTGCAAATTGTCCATGAGAAGCTTCGAACCCGCAACTTCAAGTATGAAAGATAAATGCTCTAACCACTGTGCCACTACATTATTGTTGTTCCTTTTATCAATACTAATAATGATATTATATGTTTTCAATCAAAAACAATAATTAAGTTACAACATTTTAATTGCACTTTTGAATAAAACAACTAATTTATAACTTTTTAATAACATCTTTCTATACACCAAAATTTCGTTGTCTTAATTAGTATAATGCATGTAAACCCCAGAGCATCGTCTGGGTCTAAATACTAGTTTAAATATTAATTTTATTACATTACTCTCCCCAATCTAATACACATGCATATATTCGTAATTTACTCTGTGTCTCTAAGGGTTGGCAACCCTTATGGTCACTTAAACAATTCCCGAAATTGTCTATTGATCTCATACAGAAAGCTCAGCTAAGAATGAATTTGGGTAAGATGGGTAAAACACATCACTCTTCAGGTCTAAAACTTGATGTTCCTTCCTTTTCTAAGTGTATCATCTATCATGGGAACAATACAATAAACCTAAATTGTATAGTTTATCTATCATAGTAGTTATGGATTATCCGAAATATGCTATTATTATAGTTAAGAGTCTAATTTGTTCAAGTGATTTACCCAACTAGTTGCTTGACATATATTGTACATATTACCTTTGAATAGTTTAATAATCCACTATAATCTTAAGGAAAATTTGCACAAAACCACCTTAAGTTTGCCAATATTTGTAAACTCCCACCTTTATGTTTTTTTTAATAAGTTACCACCTTAAGTTTACAAAACGTTTATAAACTCCCACCTTTTGACGGAATTTGCTTAACTCCGTTAACTTTGGACCCCATATCAGTCCAATCTTTTTGTTTTTCCCTCCAAACTTCTCATTTCCCCATTCGTCTCTCTAATCTCTGTCCCCATTCACCCCTGCTTTCAATTCTTTGCTCCTCAACAAATGGGGTTTAAGCTTATCAACATCAGATAATTGAATAGGTTTTAAAAAGAATTCCTCTGCTCCATCTGCTAAACACCTGTTAATTCTTGCAGGAATGTTTTCAGAGGACATGATTACAACTGGTATATCCCTTAGCCTTTCCGATTCCTTGATCTTTTTCAATAAATCATAAAGAGTCATTCTAGGCATTGAATAATCTGTGATTATCATATTCACCTTGTTTACCAATGATTCATCCAGATTTCCTTGATTCCCCTTCAAACCCAGAAATTCTAAAGCCTTGTTTGGTGAATCCACTGCAAATATTGGAATTCTGGGTCAGATTAAATCAATCAAAAACAGGTATAAAAGGGAGGGAAAAAGGAAATAATGAACATGAAATTACCTTGAAAAGATGAAGTCTTTAGGAGCCTTTCAATCAGTTTTCTATTAATGATGCTGTCATCAACAGCAAGGACATAAAATTAGGAATCCATTAAATTCTAAACCATGTAGATTGTTTTATCTGTCAGAATGAATAGAGAGAGAATGGAAAGAAAAAAAGAGATATCAATGGTGGGAAGAAGACAAAGATTAGATATCTGCCACCCATATACTGAATTTTAGGGAGGTAAAGAGGAGAACGAGAATTACCTGAAATTTCCAGAAAAATTCAAAGCTTTCAAACCTTTGGAGATCTTCAATGGTGGCAGAGATGGAAAAAAATGAGGGGGGAAGATGAGTTTGGATGAAGGGAAACAAAACATATATAGGTAGGGGAAGGAAAGTGAAATATTTGGAGGGAAAATCAAAGGTTATAACTGAAGTGGGGCCCACAAGTAAACGGTGTTAGGCAACTTCCGTGAAATGGCGGGAGTTTATAAACGTTTTGTAAATTTAAGGTGGTAACTTATAAAAAAAACATAAAGGTGGGATTTTACAAATATTGGCAATATTAAGGTGGTTCTGTGCAAAATTTTCTAATCTTAAACCCCCTTTGCATACATATGTGAATATGTAAGTACTACTTGTTTATAATATTATTTAAATTTTGAGTTTAGAAAGTCAAATAGTCTTCTAGTGGGATCCATCATTTGTTTCTTTTTTATTAATTAATATTTTCATATGACTAAGTTAAGTTCTTAATTTGATACAAAAATTACACAAATTGGTTTAACTAATAGTTAGTGCTAAAAAAATAAGGTTGTAATAATGACTTAGCTAGAAGTAACCGTGACAACCACACAAGTGTAAGGTCGTAATCAAGGCTTTTACAAAAATTCAAGTGCAATAATTGCAAAAGAAATAATATTCAAGTGTAAGATATGAAACCATATGCAACCTATGTACAAATCTTCTCCTCTTTCCCTAAACTCATTATCTAACATCAAACAATAACTGCAGTTGGATCCGTCCTTGTAACAAACATGTAACTGCAACACATATAAAAATTTAGATATTAAAATTTTAATCGGTATGAAATATTAAAATAAATATTATAAATTTACTATATTACCTTTTTGTACGTTGTTGACTTGTTTAAACTAGTTTAAAAATAGGGATCTCTAACTCCAACATTCTTTTCTCCTCTTCCATCTTGAGAGAGTCACGTTGCTGAATTTTTTTACGGGAAAATATTGATTTTCTTCAATTTTTCCTTTTTTCCTTTCACACTCGCTTTGAAGACAATCTAATTTGCGAATTAATTCCTTTCACGGCAGATGACGATATTCCATAGGAGCCAACAATTGCATGCCCCCTAGTTTAAACACGAAAAAAAATTTAGTTTTGAGTTTCGATTTATGGTTGTTAGTCGAAATTCGGTCGTTTTGACTAAAACGGATCACCTTTTGTCTTTCGATTTTTCATGTTTATATTATATTAGGTCAATTCGGTTTATGTCGTATTAAATTCAATTTTAATCTGGTCATATTGAGTAATGAAAAGATCTTATTAAAATCGAGTTTATGTCGATCAAATTTGGGTTTGATTTCGGTTTGACATAATTTAGATTTCGGGTAAGAATCGATTTGAGTTAATTTCTTTTGAGTTATTTGGATATTGGATCAATTTTGGATCGATTTAGTTTTTTAATGGGATTATATTAATTTTGTCACATATACAATTATTCAAATTATCTAAATCATATATTCTAAAAAATTTGGCCCACTAAACAAATTTTTTTGAGATCCTCCTTTGCTTGTGGGGGCTGCCAGCCCTACCCGCCCCATTGGCTCCGCCAATGTTCATATGTACATATCATAAACAAGTTTAATATATTAGTGTCGAACCTGGATTAGCTACCATTAAAGATCTTTCTATTCAAGTTATTAGTACTTAATTGAAATTGACTCTATCTATTATTAGTTATGAGAACTTATTCAACTTAAGTTAACTTAAAAATAATTGATCGGTTTCAACCTTATTAGTACTTGTTTACACATATGTCAACTTACCTAATCAAAGCTATGATAAACATTATTGAAGCTGCGCTGAGTATCTGACAACTTGAGTAAAGAAAAGGGTAAGAAATTACTACTCTTATCAATTTCACTGTTTGGATATGACTGCAGCCTGTATGCATTATGCATGCTTTCCATTTTGTAATGTGGAGATGAGCTCTAGAGTTGCAGCATGTTGATGGTATTTCATGATCCTATATTGATACGTTGATGTTATATCTTTCTCTGTTTGGATGTACCGCAGCGT
Source organism: Patellifolia procumbens (assembly GCA_947645195.1). Classification (NCBI taxonomy): domain Eukaryota; kingdom Viridiplantae; phylum Streptophyta; class Magnoliopsida; order Caryophyllales; family Amaranthaceae; genus Patellifolia; species Patellifolia procumbens. The sequence goes on from CANSGD010001359.1 coordinate 27,079, forward strand.
GCTATGCATCTTTTCCATTTTCTAATTTTGGGAGGAGTGTTAAGATCAAGAGAGTGTTTAGGAGTAAACGGATTAACTTTCATTGAAACAAGAATCAGGAATATATACAACCCTAATTCAATTAATTAACTCCTAAAAGATATTAACAAATATATCTAATATACATAAGATAACTAAAAGCCTAAAAACAAGGCCTAAGATATATATTTACCTAAGATGGCACAAGATACACGCCTAATACTCCCCCTCAAGTTGGAGTATGTAAGTCACGAATGCCCAACTTGCGTAGTGAAAAACTGAACTGTCGTCTGCCAAGCGCCTTGGTGAGAATATCAGCTAATTGATGACCAGTAGGCACATAAGCTGTAGAAAGACGACCAGCTAACAACTCATCTCTAAGAAAATGACAATATGTTTCTATGTGTTTCGTACGATCATGGAAAATGGGATTATTAGCAATATGAAGAGCAGACTGACTATCACAGAACAATCGCATAGCAGCAGTATGAACAACACCAAGAGAAGTCAATAAGGACTTTAACCATTTCAACTCACACATAGTCACAGCCATGGAACGGTACTCAGCCTCTGCAGACGAACGAGAAACATAAGGTTGTTTCTTGGTTTTCCAAGAGACAAGAGAACAACCTAAAAACACAAGATAACCAAACAAAGACCTCCTTGTGGTTGGACAAGCAACCCAATCACTATCACAATAAGCCGTTAGATACAAAACATTTTTGGAACTTAACAATATACCCTGGCCAGTACTACCTTTGAGATAGCGAAGGACACGAAGAGCGGCATCCCAATGTGCTACCTGTGGATTACTGAGAAACTGAGCTAAGATATGAACAACATAGCTTAGCTCTGGGCGTGTAACAAAGAGATAGACAAGACATCCCACAAGACGTCGATAAGCATCAGGATCAGCCATAGGCGAACCCTCAACAAGAGCCAAACGGTGGTTTTGTTCCATGGGCTTATCAATAGGCTTACAACCTATCATTCATGCTTTAGTCAACACATCCAGAGCGTATTTTGGCCGAGAAAGAAAAATACCGTTTGGGTTCCGCGCAACATCAATGCCTAAAAATATTTCAGCAGACCCAAATCTTTTATATGGAAACAGGAGATCAAATAACTTTTGAACTTAGAGATAACAGCAGAAGATGATCCAGCAATAATCAAATCATCCACATATATCAAAACATGAATACAAACATCATGGAATATTGTTTTTTGAAAAAGACAAAGGGGGAAAGAGAAAGGCAGTAAGAGTAAATAAATTTTGCCATGTTTCATGTTCCCATGTTTCGTAAAATTGTTTTATTTCTCTAAGTGAAAAATAAAACGAAATTCTAATAAAATCTAATTTAACTTAGTTAAGTTATTTTGTTAAGTTTATTTTATGTGACTTATTTAAAATTAAATATTATATTGTATGACGTATGCCTTTTATTGCCATCTTCAAGAAGGGGAAAATTGTTGACTTTTGAGTTTATGAAGATGACTAAACCACAAAAGACATACTTGTATTTTATTTATTGATGTTGCTAGGTGATTCATGTAACACCCCGCCCAAATCGAACCCTTTTTCATTAAATAAAACTCGTTGGGGAAAAATCCACGAGGGTTCGACTCGGATGGCGTGCTACCGCCGCACTTATCTCCTTGGAAATAAATGCAAGGCTAATGGGTAACATCACACTAAACTCAAATTAAATTAAGTTTTACAACAACTAAATTGTTTAAACAAAACACTAATTAATATAATGTCTCAGAGTCTCAGCGGAAACTAAATTAAAACTATGTGGATGACAACTCTAAAAAAAAAATTCTCTCTTTGTTTCCCCCAGTCGATCACCCACCTGCACAAATACATTGAAAAGAAACAAGAGAGACAAGCTCCCAAAAATCAGAAAAACTGAGTAATTCCAACTCCATCCCGTAAAATACTTAAGTTGAAAATACTTTGTGAAAATAATAGGTTAATAGAGTCGAAAGCATAGCACATATACATATATAAATACAATTAATAATCACATAAGTGCATACGTATATATATAAGATTAATAATCACATAATTTCAATTAATTCAATAATTCAGTATTATCCGTTAATTTAAGAAGAGGAAAGAGAACGCCAGTAAGCCGGGGTCAATCCCCAGTAACTACTTACTTCAAGGGTGTAGGCCGGGGTCAATCCCCAGTAACTACCTACAAATGTTATAATGGCCAAAACAGAGTCCCTAGTGTGCACACCCCTTCTAACTTGGAAACACATCAAGATAGAAGGAAGACAAATAACAGAAAAATCAGCATAGTAACAAAGAAACCTGTAGGTGGCCGCTGAACCTCCCATACAGGGCAACCTGTTCATCATTTCCCTCCGATATTCCACTTTAAGTGATTAATATCTTTTATGAAAGTCATCACTTAAATCATATACACATATACAATATCTTATTTAACCAAGTGTGAATGTATTCATTCCAATATTCATAACTCAATTTATTCGCGGCTTACCCAGAAAGCCCATATTCATTCATATACAAAAACCATCACTTGTAAATTTAATAATCCATCATTTTCCAATTTATAACTAAACTTTTAATAAAGATAATAGCATAATAATAATAATAATAATAATAATAATAATAATAATAATAATAATAATAATATCATAATAAATAATAATAATGATAACAACATCAACAATTAATCTTTATTTAAACAAATGTCGAGAATAAAATATTAGATTATTTATCAATAACGTTAAAATAACAAATCGTCCATAGTCCATGGTCCATAGTCATTAGTCATTTTACTAATCATAATCCGCATTTAAGTCAATAGTTATAATTCATAATAATTTTCATAATCATAATTCACATTTCTAATCACATAGTTACGCAATTAAATTATTTTTATACTACGGAATCTATGTTTAGATGGACATCGGAAATTACCTCGTGACGCGTGCCCAAAAGTTAGATTCACGAACAGATCAAAGCTCCTGATAATCCTCGTCTACGTACTCGGAGTCTACAACGAGTTTTTGACGAAATCTAAGTTAGTAACCTAAATAACCCCTTTTTATTAATAAACGAGTAATTCGAATTAATCTTTGAAAAGTTCCTTAATTATTTAAAGGCATTATTAATGACTCAAAATCACATTTTAGAAACATTTAAGAAATCATTTTAAGTATTAAAAGGACTAAATCAATTTAACTTAGAATATGATATCTAAACAAAGTAACTTTATAAACTAAATAGATAATTTAAAAGAAAACATTCTTTTTTGTTTAAAAAGAAAAAAAAGAAATATAAAGGGGGAGGGGGAATAATATTTGATTCAAAGAATCAGTTGAGAAGCCAAAAAGGAAAGAACAGAGGAAGGAGAACAGGGCACAAAGAGGAGAAGGAAGAGGGGCGGCTGGTTGGGCGGCGTGGCTCAGGTTCAGGCGGAGGTGGGAGGTGAAGTGGGCGCAGGCAGCCGACGGGGTGGCTGGGCTGCGGTATTTCGCAGGTTGAGGGGCGAGTTGCGGGCTGGCTGCGAGAAGAGCAGACGCAGCGAAGGGGGGAGGAAATGAGTGATGGTGGTGCAGCGGTTTTCCGGCGAAGAACAGGGCTTTGGGTTGGCGGTTTGTGGTGGTTGGGCGGAGGTGCGGTGGTGGCCGTTTAGTGGTTCCGGCGAGTCGTGGAGAAGCAGAGGTGGTTTAGAGTTTTAATTTTTTATTTTATTTTTCAAAACAAAAATCAGAAATTGAAAGAGAAGAGGGAGAAGTTGAAGCAAACCTTGAAAGTGTGGTTTGCTTGAGCAATTGAATGGGTTTGAGTTGGTATTTATAGAACAATTTGGTCAGATTTTGAGCTTTGGAGTCAAGCTCCATTAATGGTGAGTATGGTGAGTTATGGTGTTTGAGATTTCTTTGACTATAGAGTTGATCTTGATCAGAAAATTTGAGGTTGTGGGTGAGTTTCAACTCATCTGACAAAGAGTTGTTGATCTGTTTTTTTTCTTCTTCTGCTTGCTCTGTTTCAGTCAGCGTGAAGAGGGGAGGAAGGAAGCCAGGAAGGAGATGAGTGATGCTGCTTCCTTTTTATTTATTTTTATTATTATTATTATTTTTGTTTATTTGGCTTTTCCCCTTATTTTTTTTGTGTGTTTTTAGATGGCTAAACTGTAATTGGACTTTGGACTTGGTAATGTATTGCTTGGGCTCAAATGGGATGACTAATATTGATGGACTTATAAGTATGCCCACAAACTAAATGAGTACTTCAAATCCAATAATAATTAAATTAATTAGAATTAATGAAAATGTATAATTAGTTTTGTAAATTCATTTCAATAAAATCATTTTAATAAAATCATCACATAATTCAAGACTAAATAAATCATTTAAATAAAATCGTTAAATAATTCAAAAACTAAATAAAATCAATTTTTTTTATAAACATTATTATAAAATAAACTTGAATTATCGGTAAATAAATTTAAGTGGAAAATAATATTAAAGGTTAATAAATAACAAAATAAGCTTGAAAATTCGGGGTATTACATCTACTCCTCCTTAAAACAAAGTTCGTCCTCGAACTTTAAAGTTAAATTTCGCGATATTAACAAAACACTAGTTCTAGACTTTGTTAGTATTACATTCGATCCCCCTTAAGGAGTTTCGTCCCCGAAACTCGACAATCGTACCTGGGAAAAGAGTTCAGGATAACGCTTTTTCATGTCATCTTCCGTTTCCCAAGTTGCCTCCTCGGTTTGATGATTAGACCATAGAACTTTGACTAACTTTACAGCCTTGTTTCGGGTGTTTCTCGTTTTGGTATCGAGGATTCTAACAGGGCGTTCTTCAAAGGTGAGGGTCTCATCTAGCTCCATGGTTTCAGGTTGGATAACATGGGAGGGATCGGGAACGTATTTACGGAGTTGAGACACATGAAAAACATTGTGAACATTGGCTAATTCTGTGGGTAAGGCTAATTTATAGGCCACTTCTCCAATTCTTTCAAGTATCTCGTAAGGACCGATATAACGAGGACTCAACTTTCCTTTCCTACCGAACCTCATTACTCCCTTGGTTGGTGAAACTTTCAGTAACACTTTTTCTCCAACTTCAAACTCTAAGTCTCGTCTCCTTTGATCGGCATATGACTTTTGTCGGTCCTGAGCTGCTTTCATACGTTCTTGAATCAACTTCACCTTGCTGGTAGTCTCTTCTATCATTTCTGGTCCCAAATTCAATGACTCGTTTACATCGCTCCAACATATAGGACTCCTACATTTCCGTCCATACAATGCTTCATAAGGAGCCATTCCTATGCTCGAGTGATAGCTGTTGTTATACGAGAACTCGATGTACATTAAATGATCATCCCAAGAACCTTCGAAATCCATTACGCATGCTCTCAACATATCCTCCAAGGTCTGAATTGTCCTCTCAGTTTGACCATCTGTTGCTGGGTGAAAAGCTGTACTGAATTTCAATATCGTACCCACGGCTGCTTGAAGTTGCTTCCAGAACTTAGATAAGAATCTCGAGTCTCTATCCGAAACAATGTCCTTCGGAACACCATGTAGTCTAACCACTTCATTAAAGTAAGCATCCGCCAACTGCTTCAACGACCAAGTATCCTTCATTGCCACAAATCTTGCCGTTTTAGTCAAACGGTCCACTATCACCCATATTGCGTTCTTTCCGGATCTTGTATTCGGTAACCCCATGATGAAATCAATAGAAATAGATTCCCATTTCCATCCCGGTACTTCCAGCGGTTGTAATTTTCCTCCAGGCTTCATATGTTGTATTTTCACTTTCTGGCATGTCAGACATTTTGCCACGAACTCGGCCACTTCTTGCTTCATCCTAGGCCACCAAAATTGCTTTTTCAGATCCTTATAAAGCTTATCTCCTCCTGGATGTATGGAATACGGCGAGTTATGAGCCTCCTTTAAAATCCTTGTCTTGAGTTCCTCGTCTTGTGGCACACACAATCTCCTTTTATACCTTGCCACTCCGTTGTTATCGATCTCAAATTCCGGGGCTTGACCACTTTCCTTCATTTCTCTGAGCTTACTTAACCACTTATCAGCGGCTTGTTTAATCCGAATCTCCTCAAATATATCTGGTCCAACAGTAAGGGCATTCAATTGAGCTTGCACGTAGCCAGGCTCAACTACTTCCAAACTCAGTGTCTTGATTTCCTTACATAGCTCATCGGCTAGGATCAATACATTCAGTGAATGAGAACTCTTCCTGCTTAAGGCGTCTGCTACCTTATTCGCTTTTCCTTCTTGATACACTATCTGCAAGTCATAGTCGTTTATGAGTTCAAGCCATCGTCTCTGTCTCATATTCAACTCCTTTTGCGTATACAGATACTTCAAACTCTTGTGATCCGTATAGACCTTACACTGTACTCCATACAAGTAATGTCTCCAGATCTTCAGTGCAAACACGATCACTCCTAACTCCAAGTCATGAGTAGGGTGGTTTTGCTCATGCGGTTTGAGTTGTCTTGACGCATAGGCAACTACTTTACCATGTTGCATTAAGACGCACCCAAAACCTTTCTTTGAGGCATCACTATACACTTCAAATCCTTCTACTCCAGAGGGCAACGTCAATACTGGGGCTGTTGTAAGTCTCTTCTTCAACTCTTGGAATGCTTCCTCACACTTATCATCCCAATGAAATTTTGTTGTCTTCTTCATCAGGTTAGTGAGGGGTTGGGCAGTTCTTGAAAAATCTTTCACAAATCTCCTGTAATATCCAGCTAAACCCAAGAAACTCCGTACTTCAGTGACATTATTAGGTTGAGGCCACTCAATTACTGCTTGAATCTTCGAAGGATCCACGGAAACGCCTTCCTTAGATATCACATGACCTAGAAATGAGACTTTCTCCAACCAAAATTCACACTTCGAGAACTTTGCGTATAATTGCTTTTCTCGAAGAATCTCCAAAACTTTCCTTAACTGAGCCTCATGCTCTTCTCTATTCTTCGAGTACACCAATATATCGTCAATGAACACTATCACGAACTTGTCCAGGTATGGCTGGAAAGTCCTGTTCATGAGGTCCATGAAAGCTGCTGGCGCATTAGTGAGTCCAAAAGGCATAACTGTGAACTCATAATGGCCATATCTCGTACGAAAGGCTGTCTTCGGGATGTCCTCTCCAACGATTCGTAGTTGGTGATATCCTTTAGGAGGGAGGGAAAGAACACATATATAGGCAGGGGAAGGTAAGTGAAACCTTGGGAGGGAAAATGCTTGGTTATAACTGAAGTGGGGCCCACAACAAACGGTGTTAGACAAAATCTGTGAAATGGTGGGAGTTTCTAAACGTTTACAAAACTTAAGGTGGTAAGTTATAAAAAAAAACAAAAAGGTGGGAGTTTACAAAACTGGGGAAACTTAAGGTGGTTCTGTGCACATTTTCCTTAATATTTAGCTAAACAGCCACTTCAGACAAAATCAGGGAAGAATCAGCTGAACTACTAATTAAACACTAGAAAGCAATATAAAGATGGATTTTAATCTATGAAATAAAGGTCTAGGGAATTAGATCGGTCCACCATGCTTATACCAATCAAGGGATCAAACGACTATCATAACCTAGGTCAAGAATCGATAGATTAGAGCACGTGTCAAGCTATGGTTAAGTCTCAACGCCCATAATTTAACATATGTAGCATGTTCACAAACATAATCAAAATTAATGATGTGTACTAGGCCTCTAAAAGTAAGACGTGTCTGTGCAAACAATTATTAACCTCAAGTAATCAATGAAACTGCGCACTAACATTAATTAATCAATAGAAAAAATCACACCATAATCAATCTCATCAAACCCTAGAAACTAATAGCAATTCAAATAATCAAGGTATAAACATGGCTTCCCTCCCTAAATCCCTAGAAATTAAACTAGTCAGACATAATTAGATCAACCATAATAAAACTAATAATAAACCCTAATCCTAACATCATGAATCAATCAATAATTAAACTAAGCAATCGAAAGTAATTAAAGAGATTAAGAGTAGAGAACAATACCAATTGATGGAAAACAATAACCTTTATTGAAATCAAATCCGAGGTTCAATCACCCCTTCAACTAATCTAAAGTGTTTAATCTAATAAAGCTCTCTAAAACTAAACTAAGAGCAATAGAAATAAAATAGAATAATAGATGTCCCTAAAAATATGAAGTGAAGCTATTTATAATAGCCCCAAAATCTAATTAAAAACGGAATAAAAAAGATAGAATTTCGCGGAAACGAGTGCGGGACTCGATCGGGCAATGGGCCACCCGATCGGGTCCATACTAAAAATGGACCAAAAATATCTCTTCAAACGCAGCAAGTGCAACAAATGAGGAAATGGATTTTGGGCCTCCACCCGCTGACCTGCCCAATTGGGTGGCGGATCGGGTCCAGCCCAGCTCCTCCTTCTCAATTCACGCAGCACCAGCCAAATGAGACCAATGGGCCTGGCACCCGATGGCATTGGACCATGAGTGCCCAATCGGGCCTGGCGCACATTGGCTCAGCTTCGAAGGCTTCTTCTTGGCGAGGCAGCAGCAACTTTTGAATTGGAGAAAATGGGCCTGCCCGATCGGGTTGGGCCTAAGGGAGCTCAACATATTTTCTTTGTTTCACCACCCGATTGGGTCCGGTGATTCCGCCCGATCAGGTACGAAACCCTACCACCCGATCACAGATCTTCGCCCGATCGGGCCATTTTCTGTCTAATCAGTGTACGGGAAGCTCTTTTTGGCTCTTTGACTCTCAATTCTTCACGTTTAGAGGTCTTGGGACCTCCTAAACTATCCATAGAGCTCGTGGCCATTCCTACATGCCTCGTAACAACTCGTGAAGTCATGGTTTCTTCCAAATAGCTTAGCAATAAGGAGAAAACTCCCTAAAACCTGCAATTCAACATTAAAACACAAAACCATGACTATATATGATAATTAGTATAAAATAGCTTCAAAGTGCTCAAATGATGCATGAATTAGCTCATAAATAGAGGAGAAAACTCTATATAAATATGTGATATCAAATACATTATGATGTATTATTTTCTTCTTGTTAAGGTCGAGTAAAAGCTTAAAATTGTCTGTATTGAATCTCAAACAAAACTTGGTATCTTTCCCATGACAGGAAGAGAAACTGGCACAGTTAGGAACAAGGCTTGGGAACTGACTCAAAACGAAATTAGGAACACCTAAAATGTTCTATGTTGTGCGCTTAACATATCCTAAGCGCATAACTGATTTATTTAGGATTCTTAGCTTAGTTTGACTATAGCCACTATTTAGGGAATTTGTTAGGAAAAGATTTTAAATAATTTTCTGTTTTGAAAAAGATAATATCTAATTTTAAAATCTTATCTTTTCTATTTTAAATAAAACAAAAGATTTTCTTTTTAAAATCAAATATAATTTTCGGTTTTGATTAATTTATATTAGAAAGATATTTTTCCTAAAACTATTTAATTTAAATGATTTAATTACTCTCCAAGAAAGCACTCGTCACGCTACTCTTTATTGTTACACGTTATGTATCAGTTAGTGGATAGTGGGTTTGTTTAATTATTTCCCAAGTATTAGTATTAATTAAATTAGTTTTATTAATTCCCAAGAAAACACTTATCACGTAATATTCTACTGTTATCGGTTTTATATTAAGTAGTGGGTTAGTGGATTAATTAATTCCCAAGTAATTAATTTAAGAAAATTAATTAAAGAAAATTAATTAATAAATTAATTAGTGGAGATCATGGAATAATGGGTTAATTAGTGGTTAGTTCGAGAGTCAGTGTCGTTCCTATGAGAATTCATACTATATTCGATTTTTTACTCTTCCATTTGTTTACAGAAATTGTATTTATTTGGGTAATGGTTTGAGTGAACTCTTGGAAGTGTGAGAAAGCTTTGAGCAAGGTTGTTAGAATCGGGATTCCACTTTGAATCATAAGGTGGTCTTAGAATCGGATCGTAAAATCGAATCGTAGAATTGTAAGATTCTACGAACATGGATGATCTTGATATTGCTTATTTTATAAGTTTAGAATGACTACTAATTGAAAAAGAAATACTTGTTTAGCTATTAACTAGGTGATATTGACCATATATACCTATTAGTAACTTTGGTAGTTTGAATAAACTTCGTTTAGATGTATGGGGTTTTCGCTAGTACACAAAAATGCATAGAATCGTGAATCAAATCGTATGACTATATTTGAATCGTAAAATCGTCAACCCACCCATTATCTTCCATTCACCACAATCCACCACTGCCACCACCAAATAGAGAAATAGTGAAAGAGAAACATCAAGAAGAGGATAAGAGGGGTAAGAGTAAAAAGCAAAGATCTAGAAGGAAGAGGAGAAAAAATGAAGAAAGAAGATTTGGAAGGAAGCATTGAAGATCAGGACGAGGGCAAAGAGAGTGGTGCCTCCATTTTCGCTTGTCAAGTTGTAACATGTGCTTATAGATCTCGAAGGGAGAGATAAGGGATGATTAGGAGATTTGAAAGACACAAGGTCTAAGAGAAGAAAGCCCGCGAGAGGGAAGATATGTCGACGAAATCGGTGGTGGTTTTGGCAGTTGGTGCATTTAGTTAGTTGGGAGGTGGGTTGCATGAGGGTTGATGTTTTCGGTGGGAGCGGGTGGGGTGGCAATTTTGAGTAGGAGTAGGTTGGATGGTGGCGGGTTGAGGTTAGAGAGGGGTGAGCAAGTTTAGGGGTTAAGGATTGAGATTAGTGTTGGTGGAATGGTGGGTTGGGCATAGGGGTGAGAATGAGCTTTTCATGTTCGCAAACAGTTTAGGCTTGAATCGGTCAAAACTTGGTACGACTCATATAAACTGATATATGGATTTATGTAGAGGTTTTTCCCTTATTTATGAGCTAAATCGTGCGTCATTGAAGCTCTTCGGAGCTATTTTATACTAATTTTCGCATATAGTTGTGGTTTTGTGTTTTCGTGTTGAATTGTAAGTTTTAGGGAGCTTTCTCCCTTTTCCGAGCCATATTGAGGAAATCACAGCTTAACGAGTTTCTACGAGGCACGCAGAAGTTTTTACGAGCATTATAGATGATTTACGAGGTCCTGAGACCTCTAAACATAATGATTTGAGTGCCAAAGAAGCAAGAAGGAATGAAGGATGTGTTTTGGTCAGGCAATAAGGCCCGATCGGACTAAAGATTAATACATCGAGTGTTGGGGCCTCGGGCCCGATCGGGTAAACATGGCCCGACCCAATCGGGCGAGCCCCATATTGTTGCTTCTTCTTGTTGCTGTGCATGAAGAAGAGGAAGAAAGTTGAGCTGGAATTAGATCGGGCATGCCCAAAACCATGCATGTTATTGCTGCTTAGCATATGGAGGAAGGTGATCTGGGCTTTTGTGCATGCGGCCGGATCGGGCAGGCCCAATTTAGGGTGCTGCAGATGCGTTCATTGTCGAAGGAAGAGAATTAAAGCTTGGTTTTTTTGTGTCGGCCCGATGCCATAGGGCAAGATTAGCCCGATTAGGCTGCGTGTCTGCGACCCAAATTCTATCATTTAATTCCTTTTTTAATTAGATTTGAGGGGCTAGCTAAGCTTCATTATTTTCAAGACATTTTTTTATTTATGTTTAATTTAGCTTTGCTTTGTACTCCCTCCGTCCCATAATCTTTTTCCAGTTTCTCATTTTTCACTGAAATTAAGGTTTTAAGGATGTGGTCCGCAAAAAATATTCATGACAAAGTTAACAAAGGAAAAATTATGGTCCAAATTTGAATTTGTACTTTCATCATTCATTGTGGTCCCTACTTGCACCATAAAGTAAGGACAAAATTGGGATAATATATATTTAATGAGGACAAAATGACAATAAATGTTGTTAAATGAAGGTCTTTTGGGGAAAAAAATACAATATATAAATGGAAATTGTAGAAATGAGAAGAACATTTTAGGACACCCAAAAAGGAATACGGGAAAAAGATTATGGGACGGAGGGAGTATTAGTTTTTAGGGCTTCTCATAGTTAAACGCTTTAAATTAGTTTCAAAAGGTGATTGAACCTTGTATATTTCAATAAATGTCACTACTTTCCGTCAATTGGTATTGTTCTTCTCTCTTAATCTCATAAGTTATTTCTTGATTGCTTAGTTTAATTATTGAATTCATTCATGATGCAAGTTTAGAGTTTTATATTAGTTATATTATTGTTGATTCAATTATGAGTGAGTAGTTTTATTTCTAGGGTTTTAGGGAGGAAAACCATGTTTATATCATGATTCATATTTGAGTTGTTATTAGTTTCTAGGTTTTGATTAGATTGATTATAGTTTGATTTGTTCTTGATGAGTAATTAATGTTATTGCACAGTTTCATTGATTGCTTGTGGTTAATAATTGTTTGCACGGATCCATCTTACTTTTAGAGGCCTAGTACACATCAGTAATTCTGATAATGTTAGTGAGTATGCGGCATATGTTGAATTATGAGGGTTAAGACTTAACTATAGCTTAACACATGCTCTAGTCCCTCGACTCTTGACCTAGGTATTGATAATTGTTTGATTCTTTTGATTGGTATAAGCACGGTGGACCGAACTAGTACCTTAGACCTTTAATTCGTAGTCTAAATCTCATTTTTATATTGCTTTCTTGAGTCAAATTAGTAGTTCAATTGATTCTTGTCTGATCTTATCTGAAGTAGTTGTTTAGCTATTAACTTAGAAACTCCGTATCTCTGTAGATTCAACCCTACTTCCCTTGACTTTTGCTGTTAGAGGAATTTAGGATTTATCTTTGATTAGGTGATATGATTTTACCCTATCATAAACTCGACTCGAAATCAGGCTCGGCTCGGAAGCTTGACGAGCCGAGCTGAAATAGGCTAGGCTCGTCTCGAAAACTCGTGAACAGGTTCATAAACTTTTCTTTCTTATAAAAATTACATTTTTTTAAAACTAACCTATTTCCTACAAAATTACATTTTTAAAAAATTAAATGGTTGTTCCATTCAATTTTAAATACACTAGTTGGATTAGTGTATGTTATGTCGAACCAAAGACCGATTGTGTATGTTGGATTACTGGTTGTCGGTGTTCTGAATTTCAGATTACTAGATTTTTTAGAAAAAAATGGTTCAAAACGAGCCTACAATAACCGAGCCGAGCTCGAGCCGTGCCCTCGATTTCTAAGCTCGTCGAGCTCACGAGTCGAGCCCAATAAAAAATAAACAAGCCAAACCCACGCATGTTTGGTCTCGGTGCGTTTTATAATCACTCCCAACTAGGCTTGGGTAGGCGATGATTTTATTCTTTTAATATAGCGTGGTACTTTTATGTCAAAATGTTTTCCATGTTAGGCTATGTTGTGCTTAGTGTGTCTATTCCGTAAAATAAATATATTACACTTAAAAAGAAATAGAGGAAGAATATTTTAATATTTTAATATAATATAGGTCATGAAGGTTACTTTGTAGTTAAACAATACTATAGGTTTACTTGTGAAAATGAATTCTTTTCACCAGTTGAAAATGCAAAAATTGAGAGCCACTAAAAGGTAACACTTCTGTGCGGTAAGGAGTAAAATATTTTAATGTAAAATTAATGTACACTCTTTTTGAGGAAAATGTATAACATTATACATAATTAAATCTAAGAAAAAGCTAAACCAAATTAAAGGAGAGATGATACACATAAACTAAGTTTATGTGAGGGTCCACATACACTTGATTCTCATTGGTTAAAATCACTGGGACCCAAAATCCACTAACTTTGAATTTTCATTTGAAATTCAGACCTAAATCTTAAACTTTGGGTTTGCATTTCAAATTTTTTGTGGGTCCCCAAACCAACAAAACCCATTTTTTAATCTCTATTCCCATTTTCTTTCTCAACTCAGATTTTGGTTTTGTCTCTTTAACATCTTCTCTCTACTTCACCAAGAACTCAACCAGAATTCTTGCCGGATACTTTACCACCGCCGAAAAATTATACATCGTCGGAAAAGTAAAAGCACTCAAATTTGGTGTTCTTGCCGGAAATCTCACTCAGATTTGTAAATATGGGCACTTGTAATCGTATATGGATGGTGGGACGCGGTCGCATGCGTTTACCAAAGATAATATTTATAGAGCCAACTTTCCAACACAAATAATGTAGGAGGCAAGTAGGGTCGAACCACAGAGACTTAGGTACCAAAGTATGCGCATAAGAGATTGAAAGAGTTTTTTTTCAGATTAAAAGAGTAATCTAATCTAAGAAAAACAATATCAAAATAAGGAAAAATCAAGAGAGAAGAATCTTGAGTTCGGTAGGTTTTCACTTCGATTCGGATTATCGATCATCGGTTTCTATGTATAAACAACTACTCTTAATTACTCATAGATTGAGAATTACATCCTACTTCCCTCTAAAGGTTAGTTGAACTACCTGAATCTGCAGATAGAATAACTGAAATATAGAACAACCTAATTAAATCTGCAATTTAGGTTCAATTCTAAAGCACATCAAACTCAAGGAATTCTATAAGCCAAACAACAATGACTAGAGCAATTATTCAATTCGGAAATAATGATTTTACTAGAGAATAACAAGAACAATCGGATTCTAAGTTAAACCCTAGTTTGCTACTCATGAACGAAGAACAAAAGAATCCGCAATCGTCCTAAGTTCTAGCAATAGATCAATTGAAAAGAGAGACTAGTTGTACCTCCTAGCAATTAAACAATCAATCATATAATCAAACAGAAATCAAAATTATAATTAAGAAATAGTTCATAAAAGAAACCTCACAATAACGAACCGAAGATCAAACAACCATTCTCAAGAGTTAATTTACGCTACGGTCGACATTTGATCAAAAAATCTTCGATAATCAAATCTAACATGAAAGGATTAGAGAGGGTAAAGGGTAGTTTCTCTCCCTAATTAGGGTTCTAATTAATTGGCAATAATGAAAGATAATCCAAAAACCTAATAAAACTAAGCTAATAAATCAAACGCTCGACAAAATCGCCACAGCGCGCTACAACACTCGACATGCGCGATGTGCGTGCAACAATTGCTCTGGGTGGGCGCAGGTACTGATCTGTGTGTGTTGGGTGTCGGCCAGATGCGCGAGTCGTGCGCTTGGGATGTGCGGGTCGCGCAGCGCACGTGAACGTGTGGGGCGTGCATAAGTGCTGATGCTCGGTTTCTGTTGTGCTCGTGTGTGTTGCTTACGAAGGCTTATGAGCTTGCTTGCGGAGGATGCTTACGACTCAATCAAATGAAGGCAATGAAGGCTTATGAAGGTCAAATGCTTACGAAGGCTTCATCCATGGAATTGAATGCCAACACACACTCAATTGCTTGAACACTTTACATTACCGAACCAAGTTCACGAACGAGAACCGAAATGCAATGACCTTTTGACTTCTCTCAAACTTTGTTGTCTTCCTTTATCGAACGAACCACGAACATGGCACGGAATCCACCTGTAAATGATAAAAGTAATATAAAGTCTCCAAACGTCCTTAATCCTTCTCTAAAGCGTCGAAATTATCCAATCCTCCACATACCACACTTAGGCTAATAAATACGAAACTCCGCTTCTCAAGGCCTAAACCTTTACAAAGCGAACTCCAAAATGTTCTAAATACACGCCTAATATGGTCTCATCAATGGACCATTAAGAACATCATCTCTTTCAGATATAGGGACTTGTATTATTGTTTTGTTGTCGGAATTCCAGAGATTTGCCTCCGGAAATAGTATTTCTTCTCCTTTTTTATTTTCTATAGTTTTAGTCGATATCCGGATTTGGGCTTCTTGTTAAATTAATGCCTTTCTATTTGGACTTGGATTTGTAGTCAAAAATTAAAAAATAGATGTGCAACATATAAATCTGGAGTTTGTGTATTGAACATTTAGAGCTTGAACGATTGGAGTTGCAGATAGCACATTTAGAACATCAACGTCAAGTAATGAAGAAACTGTAATGGATTTCGAGATCGGAAATAGTAACATAAATTTTCTTTAGCATCACAATATTATGGAAGTAACATATTCTTTAAAGGGTAAAATATAACAATGGTTTTCCTTTTTTATATTTTTACAATAGATTAGTGTAAATTAAATTAAAGTTTAATATAATAATGGAAAAATTGATAAGAATAATCCGACCTTTGGCCGGTCTTCCATCAATGGTACCAGCTTCATTTAATCCAGCAATAATCCCTCCTTTGACACCGATATTCTCTCAATGGTCCCTCACCTGTTGGTGACCTACAATTACATGTAAACTCTCTTAATTATGTGATTAACCATTAATTAAATATAATTTTAACCTAAATTCTTAATTAACCACTAATTAAGTATAATTTATAAATTAATTTTAAAAAATTAAAAAAAAGAACTCCCCCACCCCCTTCCCCCATTACTGCCACCCCTCCCTTCCCCTTCCCCTGCCACCCTCCCCTCCCCCTTTCCCTCCCTTCCCCTCCCCCACCTCTAGCGCCCTTCCCCTCCCTCTTTCCCGCCTCTGCCACCTTTCCCCTGTTTTTTTCCTCTCTTTCCCGCCATAAACAATCGAATCGGCTGAACCACCCCATCCAGAACCACAACAATTTCGAAAACCCACCACACACCAATAACAACTCGAGCTAATTTTTGGGTTTCGGGGTCCAAATTTTTGGGATTTCATGGATTTGGGCTTTGATATTTTGGGTGTGGACTTCATCTTCACTGAGTTTTTCTTTCAAATTTTGATTGTGGTTTGATTGTGGTAATGTTAATTTTGGTGGTAAGGGTTGTTTGATTGTGGTGGTTTTGGTAGGTGGGGGTTTCGAAGTAGGTGGGATTGGGTGAGGGCTGTTTAGAGGTGGTGGCTGGTGGAATTTTGGGTTAGTAAGTGGTAGTAGGGGATGGGGAAGGCTGGGGATTCCAGTTATGGTGGGATTGGGCGACGATAGAATTGCGCGGGGGTTAGTGGAGGAAGAAAGTGGCGGGGGAGGCGAGGGGAGGAAGGTAAAGGGGGAGGAGAGTGGGGGCAGCTGTGTTATAGGGGAGGGGAGGGTGGCAGGGGAAGGGGAGGGAGGGGTGGCAGTAATGGGGGAAGGGGGAGGGATTTTTTTTAGAATTTTTTTTTAAAAAAAGTCAATGGTAATTGATGTATCACATTTATATATAGTTTTTAGATGCATTTAGATTGCATTAAGAACTCCTTTTTGAGCATTTAGGTGCATAATGACATGAATTACATAAGTTGTACTCTACTACTCCCCGTTTGTGTGTTTCGATGATTTTCAGGTTATTATGATACAAAGTGATCATGACTACCAAGGATGTAGCCTATTAATCATTGAAGATGAAGGTAGCTTGCACAAGGATCACAATGCTTCCGTTTGGGACGATTTTGAGTTGGAATGAAGCAAAGAGATAGTGAAACAAAAGCCAAATCTGACACACCTTCTTTATTTTCATTATAACTTTTGCTAGAAAATTGATAATCAAGAAATCCCATTGGGTTGGATTCTAGACTTCAAGAGCTTTCCAATGATGTGTCACACGCCCCAATCGGACTTCTGGTTTGAGAGATACGGCCTTCGCAAGTTGATGCAGAATTGCAGTTTAGCCACCCGATCGGGCGGGATTTGACCCGATCGGGCCTGGAGCACGGACAGCTCTTTTTCCCGAAATTCTATCTTTTTCTATTCATTTTTTATTAGATTTTGGGGCTATTATAAATAGCTATTCCTCATTTTATTTAGAGACATCTTTTTATTCTAGTTTTTCCATAGTTCTTAGTTTAGCTTTATTTAGTTTAAACACTTTATATTAGATTAAAGGTGATTGAACCTATTCGATTTCAATAAAAGTTCCTGCTTTCTGTCAATTGGTATTCTTCTTTGCCCTAATCTCTTTTATTATTCTCATTTGCTTAGTTTATTTATTCAATTATTCTTGATGCAATTATTAGGGTTTCATATTAGATTGTTTATCGTTGACTCAATTATGAGTGAGTAGTTCAATTTCTAGGGATTTAGAGAGGGAAGCCATGTTTATACCATGATTATTTGAATTGCTATTAGTTTCTAGGGTTTGATGAGATAGGTTATGGTGTGATTTGTTCTTATTGAGTAATTAACGTTATTGCGCAATTTCTTTGATTACTTGAGGTTAATAATCGTTTGCACAGATCCGTCTTACTTTTAGAGGCCTAGTACACACCAGTAATTCTGATTATGTTTGTGAACATGCTGCATATGTTGAATTATGGACGTTGAGACTTAACCATAGCTTGACACGTGTTCTAATCTATCGATTCTCGACCTAGGTTCTGATAGTTGTTTGATCCTTTGATTGGTATAAGCATGGTGGACCGAACTAATTCCCTAAACCTTTAATTCATAGTTAAATTCCGATCTTTATATTGCTTTCTAGTAGTTAATTATTAGTTCAGCTGATTTGTATCTGATTTTTGTCTGAAGTAGCTTTTTAGCTGAATATTAACTTAGAACTCCGTCTCTCTGTGGATTCGACCCTACTTCCCTTGACTACTATTGTTAGAGGACTTAGGTTTATTTTTGATTAGGTGACACGACTAAATCCTATCAAATTTTGGCGCCGTTGCCGCGGAGACGGCTAGTTTTCTAAGTTTTTGTTTGGTTATTTGGTCTACTTCTCTGTGCCTCATTGGAACTTCATTGTTCCAATTGAGGTACGTTTTACTGCTTCTTTTTGTTTCTTTTGTATGTCAGGTCTCAAAGAAACGGATTCCCCATCCCAGCGGATCCCAATCTTACAAGGACAATCAGGCAGATTCAAAAGAAAATTCGGAGAGAAAAGTAGTATGTTCAGCTGAACACCTCTGAATCAGACACTTTAAGTTCAGCTATGGCCAAATCATTGAAGTCATATGGGGTGCCTAATCCTGACGGCATCCCTACTGGTCCGCCAATGCCCACCATTAAGAGCGAGAATATTTGGAGAAGGAAAATGTTTGATGAGGGCGGCACTCACTGCCAAGCCCCTCCAATCTGAGATATGGAGGTATTACGGTCGTGCGGGACCTTTATAAACCAGCGCTGTGCGGGAGGCAACCCGTAATTTCCCCTTATTTTATTTTTATTTCTTTTATTTTTTATTTTTATTTATTTTTATTTTTTTAAAAAAATTTTTTAGTGAGAGAGAGTGAGAGAACACTAACGTTATTTTTCCTCTTAGCATCGTCCTTTTGTTCATCTTCTGGCATTGAGGACACTGCCAAGTTCAACTTGGGGGAGGATTTATGTTTGTATTCTCTATCTCTTTTACTGCTTTCTAGGTTAGATTTATTGCTTTCAAAAAAATACTGAAAAAAATTAAAAAAATATGGTTCTCATGACTGGTTTAGTTGCCTCCCTGTGCCCCTTGTTGTGCTCTTATTGAAAATGATTTGACTTTGTTTTTTGGATAGTTGGGCATTTGTAATCTTGAGGCTATGATTTGATGTTTGATTGCTATGATTTCGAGCATTTTTGGATTATATTAGACCACTTTTGTGCTGCATACCTGAATTGGTTAGACTGTGAGGCCTCTTTGTAGCCTATTGGATTCATATTATTATCCAGTCTGTCTTTGTGTGTTAGTTCCTCTTTAGTTGATTGATCTTGACTTTGACTTCGTACTTGTCTGATGTTCGATGACTTGTAGCATTTGCTGTGATAGAGGCGTTCTTTTGTCTGATTCTTGAGCCTCAGAGTGAATTTTTGATATATTTTTATCCTCCTTAGCCTCGCTGAGCCTAATGACTTGTTTCATGTTACTTAAACCCTTATTATGAGCCCACGGCCTTCATTTCATATTATTTCCAAGCCTAGCTTGGGGGAGCTTTTGTATGGGTTGAGTTTGAGATTGGTTTCATGGTTTGGTTTGGTTGTGTAGGAATTAAAAGTATATTTGTGGTTTGAGTGTGAGAAAAAGAAAAGAAAAGAAAAAGCAAAATTAGAGTTGCGTGAATGAAGTTCAGAAAAATGAAAGAAAAATGGAATAAAAGTTCAAAAGAATTCAAAGTCCTTCGTACACGTACGTGCATAAAAAAAAAAATTCGCTTCATTGCTTGAAAATTGGGTTTGTTGTGAGTTTTCATTGATTTATGAGAGTTGGGTTATTTTTCGTGGTTATATGGTGTTGTTGGGAGTTGCTTAGGCCATCTTAGGCCTTGTTTGAGTGATTCCTGCCCCCCCTTTCTCGGTTTTTCCACAACATCTCCTAAAAATATCCCTACCCCTTACCTAAGCCCCATTACAACCCTATAAAGTCCTCTTGAGCTCGTGTCTGCATTGTTTATTGGATTGATTTCGAGTCAGTTTGTCAAAGTTAAAGAGTATGTCTACTAATTGAGTCGACTTGACTAGGATGAGCGTCGTTTAACCTTCTTAAACACATGAGAGTGTGAGTGGGAAGGGACTTTATAGTCGGGTCGGTGAGTGTTCGGGCACATTCTTTGCCTGCCACAAAATTGAGAGGAGTGACACCTTTATGAGCACCTTTTCAGTATTTGTATGCCTTGTGGATAGTTACATTTGACGATTTGCTTGGATGATTGGTAGTTGGATGGATTTGAATAGTTGAACTTGAATTTTGCCTGCTTGAACGATTCTTAGTCTTGAAAATATTTTGAGCTTCGAATGTTTTATCTTTGGGGTGAGGCAATTTATTCCATGTTCATGTTTTATTTGCTTGAGGACAAGCAAAGGTTTAGCTTGGGGGAGTTTGATGTATCACATTTATATATAGTTTTTAGATGCATTTAGATTGCATTTAGAACTCCTTTTTGAGCATTTAGGTGCATAATGACATGAATTACATAAGTTGTACTCTACTACTCCCCGTTTGTGTGTTTCGATGATTTTCAGGTTATTATGATACAAAGTGATCATGACTACCAAGGATGTAGCCTATTAATCATTGAAGATGAAGGTAGCTTGCACAAGGATCACAATGCTTCCGTTTGGGACGATTTTGAGTTGGAATGAAGCAAAGAGTTAGTGAAACAAAAGCCAAATCTGACACACCTTCTTTATTTTCATTATAACTTTTGATATAAAATTGATAATCAAGAAATTCCAATTGGGTTGGATTCTAGACTTCAAGAGCTTTCCAATGATATGTCACACTCCCCAATCGGACTTCTGGTTTGAGAGATACGGCCTTCGCAAGTTGATGCAGAATTGCAGTTTAGCCACCCGATCGGGCGGGATTTGACCCGATCGGGCCTGGAGCACGGACAACTCTTTTTCCCGAAATTCTATCTTTTTCTATTCATTTTTTATTAGATTTTGGGGCTATTATAAATAGCTATTCCTCATATTTTTAGAGACATCTTTTTATTCTAGTTTTTCCATAGTTCTTAGTTTAGCTTTATTTAGTTTAAACACTTTAGATTAGATTAAAGGTGATTGAACCTATTCGATTTCAATAAAAGTTCCTGCTTTCTGTCAATTGGTATTCTTCTTTGCCCTAATCTCTTTTATTATTCTCATTTGCTTAGTTTATTTATTCAATTATTCTTGATGCAATTATTAGGGTTTCATATTAGATTGTTTATCGTTGACTCAATTATGAGTGAGTAGTTCAATTTCTAGGGATTTAGAGAGGGAAGCCATGTTTATACCATGATTATTTGAATTGCTATTAGTTTCTAGGGTTTGATGAGATAGGTTATGGTGTGATTTGTTCTTATTGAGTAATTAACGTTATTGCGCAATTTCTTTGATTACTTGAGGTTAATAATCGTTTGCACAGATCCGTCTTACTTTTAGAGGCCTAGTACACACCAGTAATTCTGATTATGTTTGTGAACATGCTGCATATGTTGAATTATGGACGTTGAGACTTAACCATAGCTTGACACGTGTTCTAATCTATCGATTCTCGACCTAGGTTCTGATAGTTGTTTGATCCTTTGATTGGTATAAGCATGGTGGACCGAACTAATTCCCTAGACCTTTAATTCATAGTTAAATTCCGATCTTTATATTGCTTTCTAGTAGTTAATTATTAGTTCAGCTGATTTGTATCTGATTTTTGTCTGAAGTAGCTTTTTAGCTGAATATTAACTTAGAACTCCGTCTCTCTGTGGATTCGACCCTACTTCCCTTGACTACTATTGTTAGAGGACTTAGGTTTATTTTTTATTAGGTGACACGACTAAATCCTATCAGTAATTTTGGCAGTCAAACAAGTTGCCATCATCCTGTACCATTTAGAGAATATGGGTGTCAAAGGTGGGATTGTTGCTGGATTAAATGAAGGTGGTACCATTGATGGAAGACTGGCCAAAGGTCAGATTATTCTTATCAATTTTTCCTTTAATAAAAATAATAGTTAGCAGTTTTCATTACTTCCTCCGTTTTTTATTAGTTGTGACACTTTTAATTTCACGGACTCCTAGGCAATTTTTGGAGAGGAAAGAGATAAAGAGAAAGAAAGAAGGGAACCCATGTGATAGGAGAGAGATAGAGAGAAAGATTTGCCCAAAAAAGAAAGTGTCACAACTAATTCCAAACTTCCTTATATAGAAAGTGTCACATTTAAAAAAAAAACGGAGGAAGTATTATTATTACAATAGGATAATGGTTTTCATTATTATTATAAGTAGACGCCAAGATGATTACTTTGAAACAAAAAATATGAGCATCAATTTATTTACATTAGTAACACAATATTTCCTTTAAAAGGTAAAATAATGTATGAGCTTTGTTTGTATAAGTACATTAATTTGCAATATGAACAATGTGTTGATACACCACTAACATGGTTAATGCTTCACATTCTTTCGCTTCTGGCCTAGGTTCGAATCTTGAGAATGACAAACCACTGTGTAGGTCTAGGAACAATTTTTTGACTTACTAACTCAAAATATTTTTTTTATTATAAAGTAATTTTTAGACTTTTTTATTCAAAATTAATTTTCAGTTCAACATAATAATAAATTGAAAGTAAAACAGATTATGTGTATATAATTAATCAATCATTATAATAACACATCAATTTGAAACAACCTTAACATGATGATTTGTTTAGTAACATGGATCAATTAAATAGTAACATATGATACCTATATTATAGTTTGCAGATAACGGTGGTGTTTACTATAAGTACATAAAGTATCCACTTTATTACACGGTCGAATATCACGTCCACTTGGTTACAACTGCAAACATGAAAGTGCGCCGTTGGCTGTTAGGTCTCGAGTTCGAATCCCCATGCTTGCTATTATCTCGACATTTCATTCCCCGCCCCACCCTTTTTTATTTTTTATTTTTATTTTGTAGTATTACTTTATTTGTATATAACAAGATTAATAATTGTTAATGTGGTATTTATTAGTAAGCAATTTTTTTTTTCATTGTAAAGTAATTTTTGGACCTTTTTACGCGAAATGGATTATATATTTAAATATAATCAGTAATTATAATAATATATCAATTTGAAATGACCTTAAGTTTGTGATTTGTGAGTATTGATGATTTAAATAGTAACATATGATACCTATATTATAATTTGCAGATTACGTTGGTATTTACTATAGGTACTTAATGTATCCATTTCATAACACGGTTGAATATCCCGTCACTGACTGTTAGGTCTCGAGTTCGAATTACATGTTTGCTATTATCTCCACATTTCATCCCCTAACCTTTTATTTTATGGTTTTATTTTATAGTAGCACTCAAGTATTTTATATAACAAGATTAATAATTGTGGTGCTTTATACCCCTCCGTCTTTTTATTAGATTATAGAGTTTCACTGGCACGAAGTTTTAGGTGTGTTAATTGACTTCTTTATTTTATTGTGAGTAGTTATGAAGCGTTTACCCTCTCGGATAAAGAAGAAAAATCCGAAAATCCAATACAAAGGACCTAAAAGAATCCTCTAAGTCCGAAAATTTCAATGTAACAGAACGGGATATTTTATTTGCGAAGAACACTCCTGAATTCACAAATAAATCACAATTCTATTAAGAACAATCCTAAACATTAATAAGTTGCACTCTCAATAATTAACACTCCTGAAAATTATTAAAAGGTTGTTTTAAACTCTCAAAGAATTTAAAACTCTAAGTAAACAAAAGATTACTGAATAATGCATCATAAATTTTATTGATCTCATGGCCTATTTACTGTACATCAATGAATCCAAACAAAAACCAAAAAGACTTAGGAAAACACTAGATATGTGTCCATCCCTCTCCTTCTCCTAATCTAGTTAGATTTCACAACTCCTTGTAGAATTAGGAAAGTTTGCTGTAAATCTTATCTTTTAGTAACCAATCTTATCTTATCTTTCATGTAGATCTTATCCTTTCTCTTGTTGACTTTCTTCCTTTGTGTTGAATTTTCGTTCTTCTTTTCATATTGCCATCTTGATCAATAACTTTGACTTTAAACTAAACTATTGACTCAACAATATTAGAATTACAATATTTAAATGAAAGAAAATAGCCTAAAACAAGAAAAACCCTTTTCAAATGAAAAGGTAAAAACCTGTAGGCAAACTCTACACTATAGACTCAACTATTTACATAACTTGAGTATCCTCCACAGCCCAAGACAATAAAGTAACAAAAGTTTGTTTGGAATGTAAATTAAGTCCCATGGCTTCCATAATGAAAATAACAGGTTCATCTTGAGTCAAAGGAACATTCACATCCATATCAACCTCCCCTTCTTCAAAAGAATTTGCCCTCAAATTCTCATCATCTTTATAGGGAGACAAATCACCAACATTAAAAGTAGCACTTACCCCACCATACTCAATAGGAAGTTCGATCTTGTAAGCACTATCTCTAACAACCTTCTCAACTCTGAAGGAACCATCAGCTCGAGGCATTAATTTGTTCTTCCTTTTGGAGGGAAATCTTTCCTTCCTCAAATGCACCCAGACAAGATCACCCTCACGAAACTGATGTTGCCTTCTCCCCTTGTTAGCTCTTTGTTTGTATAGAGTATCATCTTTTCAATTCGTGCCTTGACTTGCTCACAAGTCTTTTTAAACGCCTCCAGCCTTTTCTGAGCGTTAGTATGAATTTCAGACTTAGGCAAAATTACGAAATCAATAGGCAAAAAAGGTTTAATGCCATATAAAATCTCAAAAGGCGAAAATGAAGTAGTAGATGAATGAGAACGATTATAAGTAAATTCACAATGAGCTAACTTGACATCCCAATCTTTCTGGGTCTTACTGACAAGGCCATGCATCAATGACCCCAACGTTCTATTTGTGACTTCAGTCTGACCGTCTGTCTGTGGATGATGACTTGTCGAAAACAACAATTTAGTGTCAACCATATTCCAAAGAATTCTCCAAAAAGATTCAGAAATTTAGTATCCCTGTCAGAAACAATACTCTTAGGCAAACCATGCAACTTTATAATCTCCTTGAAATACAAATCAGCAACTTGAGAAGCATCGTCAGTTTTATGCATAGGAATAAAATGAGCCATTTTCGAAAAACGATCAACAACCACCATAATAGAATCCTTGCCTCTCTGAGTCCGAGGCAAGCCAACATTGAAATCCATGGA
Organism: Patellifolia procumbens; assembly: GCA_947645195.1. Lineage (NCBI taxonomy): Eukaryota > Viridiplantae > Streptophyta > Magnoliopsida > Caryophyllales > Amaranthaceae > Patellifolia > Patellifolia procumbens. The sequence continues at coordinate 52,659 of CANSGD010001359.1, forward strand.
AACACTTTCCCAAGGGGAATCTGGAACAGGCAAAGGAGTTTGAAGTCCTTTGTGAAAACTGCTCTTAGACTTCTAACACATGGCACATCTACTCACTACCATATGAACATCTTTAATCATGCGAGGCCAATAAAAATGTTCACACAAGGTATCGTGTGTCATATGTATCCCAAAATGCCCAGCAATTCCCCCACTATGTACTTCCCTAACAAGCAACTCCCTCACACCACATTTTGGAATACATAGCCTGTTTCCCTTAAATAAGTACCCCTCCTAAACAACATATATGCCCTCAGGTTTACGAAAGTAAGAACAAAAATCAGCATCATCAACATACAAAAATTTATTTTGCTTAAACCCTAAAACCCTAGCATGCCTATGATTGTAAGAATTCCACCCACTTAGCATGCCTATGATTTAGTTTCTGTTGTCCATGAATGTATTTTGAGGCCTCATGATCATTATGCAAAATGAATGGTTTAGGTCTTAAATAATGAGACCAATGTTCAAGTGCCCTAACAATAGCATATTCTCAATCATAGTTAGAGTAGTTAAGTCTAGCACCACTTAACTTCTCATTAAAGAAAGAGATTGGTCTCTTTTCATGCACCAACACAGCTCCAACTCCCACTCCACTTGCATCACATTCAACTTCAAACAACTTATGGAAATCAGGTAAAGCAAGTATAGGAGAACTACATAACCTATGTTTCACCTCTTCAAAAGCTCTCTGTGCCTTGGGTGACCAAGAAACTCTCCTTTCTTCAATAATTCAGTGATAGGAGCCATGATGGTGGAGAAGTTCCGAATAAATCTTCGATAACATGAAGCAAGGCAATGGAAACTTCTACATTCACCGACATTGGAAGGTGCAACCCAAGTAGAAATAGTAGCAACTTTCTCTAGATCAACATGAACACCTTTCCTAGATACAATATATCCAAGAAAAGAAATACTAAAAACAAGAAAATCACATTTTTCTAGTTTACCATATAATTTTTCTTGTCTCAGTTTCTCAAATAAACTCCTAAGATGAAATAAATGTTCCTCTACAGATTTGCTGTATATAAGAATATCATCTAAATATACAACAATAAATTTATTCAAAAAGGAACGAAGTACCTCATTCATCAGGCGCATGAAAGAACTAGGAGCATGCAAAGACTAAAAGGCATCACCAAACACTCATAAAGACCTTGTTTGGTCTTGAAAGCTGTCTTCCATTCATCACCTTCTCTGATTCTCATCTGATGGTAGCCACTTCTGAGATCAATCTTAGAAAAATAAGTAGCACCATGCAATTCATCCAACATATCCTCAAGTCTAGGCATAGGGGACCTATACTTTATAGTGATATTATTTACAGCCCTACTATCAATACACATCCTCCAAGTACCATCTTTCTTAGGAACTAACAAAGCAGGTACATCACAAGGACTCACACTTTCCCTCACATACCCCCTATCCATAAGTTCCTCAATCTGTCTTTTAACTCCTTAGAAGCTACAAGGTCACATCTATAGGCAGGTTTATTAGGAAAAGGTGCCCCAGGGATAAGGTCAATAGCATGCTCAATACCTCTCAAGGGTGGTAAACCTTAAGGAAAATCATCAGGAAAAACATAAAAAAACTCACCCAATAGTCGAACTAATCGCGGGTCCTTAGGGGTCGTTTCTTTTTCAACAGTTCCCACATATTTCACAACAATCCAATAACCAATCCCTGCAAACTCAACTTCCCTTGCGAACTCTTTTGCCCCCAAAAATATATTATTCTTTTTTTCCCACCTTTTTAGGGATAATAGCAGAAGGTGGTAAAGGTGCTAATCTAATTCTCCTTTTTCCCCACATGCACAGAATAAATATTAGTGTCGCCCTCATGAATCACCTTTCTATCAAACTGCCAAGGTCTACCAAGCAACACATTACAAGCACTCATAGGAATAACATCACACAACAATTCATCCTCATATGCACCTATGGAAAAACAGAGTAATGCTTGTTTTTTCACCTTAATACCAGACTTATCATCCAACCAACTCAGTTTATAAGGACTAGCATGATCCCTAACAGTCAATTTTAGAGTTCGAACCAAATCAGCAGACACAGCATTAGTATAAGCACCATAATCAATAATCATACTGCAAGTATATTCCCCTACTCTGCATCTAGTGTGAAATAAATTTTCTCGTTGCTCAATATTAGGGGGACAATCAACATGCAATAGACGTCTCATCACACCAAGAAACTTACTAGAATCTTCTTCAGCATAGACATTAAGAGGTTCTTCCTCCTCTAACTCCTCTACTAATTCCTCCTCAAGGAGAATGTCATACAAATCCTCCTCGGCCTCAATCTCCCTAATCCTGTTCATACTCAAGGCCTTCCTAGTGGGACAATTACTAGCAATATGCCCCTCCCCTGACATTTAAAACACTTTCGAGTCTCGTTAAATTTATCCTTAGGCAAGTACAATTTAGGTTTCTCTTTATTACCATCTTTGCTAATAACATTCTTTTTGCCAACATCAGAAGTTCTAGCTATAAAATAAGATGTACTAGGTTTAAACTGATTAAACTGACTCTTATTGCCCCCATATCCCCTACCTTTGTCCTCATTTTCATGGGACTCAAATTTCTCAGCCAGTCTACATGCATCATCAAAGCTAGCACAAAAGGACACCTGAACTTTTTTTGCAAGACTCTGATTTAACCCTTTTAGATATCTAGCAATTTTATTTCTTTCAGTTTCAACCATATCACAGACTACACATAAACGATCAAATTCCATGCTATACTCAGTAACACTCATAGACCCTTGTGTCAGACCATGCATCTTCACATAATTTCATTGTTCATAATCAACAAGCAAAAATTTCTCAAACAGTTTCTTCTTTAACTTAATCTAACTATTAAGTTTTTCTTTTCCAAATTTAACTCCTTTTGCCTTTATGTTATCATACCAAATTCCCGCATACTTTTTTTTTTTGAACAAGTAAGAAAGATATATTAGCCCAAACCAAGGAGTACAACCTAAAGCTCCCCCAGAATGAAAGAACCATCTAGGATGGACCCTTCACACCAAGGAAACTTAGAAAACCATTAACAAGCCATACAAAGATTATCAAACCATGACCTATCCATACTAGACACGGAATTAGTAATACAAGCACTGATTTTACATTTAAGTTCAAATTGGATTCTACTAAACACAATCTTATGAGTACTAACACACCAATTCCAGAATGCTTCATTTATGACCCTCCATATAGTGTAAACTGTAGCATTAACAGGAACAACCACCACCTTCTTCTGAAATTTGGACAACTTAGATCTCCTGATCCAATTATACCAAGAAGCTAGAGTTCTATCCACCCATCTAATCTTCATCCATCTCATAACAGATACCATAACCCTGCAACTGAATATGCACTGAAAAAGAGGTGAGCATGATTTTCATCATTAGTACCACAGATAGGGCAAAGAGCAAATGAACAAACACCCCAAGAACATAGCCTGACTCTAGTGTTCAACCTCTCCTGTATACTCAACCAGCAAATGAAATTATGCTTAGGGAGAGCATACCTACACCAAACAAGCCTGTCCCACCCAAATCTCTCAAGGTCACCAATCATCAAATTATAGACCTTCTTAACCTGATATGTACCATAGCTCAGCAACTCAGATTCAGGCATAATAAGCTTCAGAGCCTCCTTAGCTTTACAAAGACACTTCCAGTACCAACTAGCTTCACTGGGGGATTGATAATCCCACCAACAAGCCTCTTTCAAATAGACAGCATTAATCCATTTGATCCACAAAGAGTCTTGTTTCTTAGAGATAGCCCATACATGCTTTCCAATACAAGCTTGATTCCAAACTCTAATCAATCTGAAGCCCAACCCTCTATACTTCTTTGCAGAACAAATATGTTCCCAACTTACATTACCAGCTTTAGAGCAAAAATACTCCCCACTCCACAAGAAAGCTCTACAAATTTGTTCAACGTTAGCAATAACCTTCTTAGGAATAAGGAAAATTTGAGCCCAATAACTATGAATACTTTACAGAACAGAGTTAATAAGCTGTGTTCTAGCTGCATAAGACAAATTCCTTGAGCTCCATATCCTGATTCTATGAGTCATCTTCTCACACAAAATCTAACAGTGAGCAACACTTAATCTCTTAGAGCAAAGATGCATACCAAGATAAGAGAAAGGGAGAGACCCCTTAGAAAAACCAGACACATCAATAACCCTTTGGACTTCCCTCTCACACATTCCAGCTGAGTAAACTGCAGTTTTAATTCCCGCATACTTAGTAAGTCTGACAACATCAATTTTAAACATCTTATGATCATCTAAATCCCTGACATCACAAATCTTTTCAAGTTAACGAATCCATTCTAATAATTCCTCACGATCCCCATTACAAGTAAAATCGTCCAATTTCAGCCCTTTATCATCATGAAAATTTGATTTTACTTTAACATGCTCAAGTGACTCGTCATAATTAGACCCAACAAACTCAACATGATTAGGATTGAATTGTTATAGTTTCGTTTAGGGCTCTTAAAGCATTCGAATCTCTAGTGTTAGATTCTTGGAATTCAGCCCTAGCTTGGAACTGTGCTTTAGTTAATTCCTCTATGTTTTTCTTTATTTCCTCCAAATCCATGACTCCACAAATTCATGACTCACCAAGAAAATCAAGAAAAATCAAGAAACACACAAATATTGGATCTATATGAATGAAAATGAACACCAATATGACCAACACCACTCGACACAACCAAGAAATACAGAAGAAGAGAGGAATCCCCGGAGAAGAAAATAACCCAACCAATGGTTCCCAAGAAAAAAAAAATTCCAAAAGATCGAAAACTATACCTTTTGCACATCACAACCAATGCCAAAAATACCTTTCAATATCACCAAGCCGGAAAATCTGATACCACTTGAAGCGATTGCCCTCTCGGATAAAGAAGACAAATCCGAAAATCCAATACAAAGGACCTAAAAGAAGCCTCTAAGTCCGAAAATTTCAATGTAACAAAGAAAGGGATATTTTATTTACGAAGAACACTCCTGAACTCACAAATAAATCACAACTCTATTAAGAACAATCCTGAACATTAATAAGTTGCACTCTCAATAATTAACACTCCTGAAATTTATTAAAAGAGTGTTTTTAAACTCTCAAAGAATTTAAAACTCTAAGTAAACAATAGATTTATGAATAATGCATAATACATTTTATTGATCGCATGGCCTATTTATAGTACATCAATGAATCAAAACAAAACCAAAAAGACTTAGGAAAACACTAGATAGGTGTCCATCCCTCTCATTCTCCTAATCTAGTTAGATTTCACAACTCCTTGTAGAATTAGGAAAGTTTGTTGTAAATCTTATCTTTTAGTAACTAACCTTATGTTATCTTTCATGTAGATCTTAGGCGCCATTCTCTTGTTGACTTTCTTCCTTTGTGTTGACTTTTCCTTCTTCTTTTCATATTGCCATCTTGATCAATAACTTTGACTCTAAACTAAACTATTGACTCAACAATATTTAAATGACAGAAAATAGCCTAAAACAAGAAAAAACCCTTTTCAAATGAAAAGGTAAAAACCTGTACGCAAACTCTACACTATAGACACAACTATTCACATAACTTGAATATCCTCCACAACCCAAGACAATAAAGTTACAAAAGTTTGTTTGGAATTTAAATTAAATCCCATGGCTTCCACAGTTAAAATAATAGGTTCATCTTGAGTCAAAGGAGCATTCACATCCATATCAAGTTGGTTGTTGGTATTTGTTTAAGTATATAAAGTACATGGTAGGGTAATGTAAAGTGGTTGGGTGGGTGGGTGGGACCGATTCATAATAAAAAATATTTCTATTGTAGGGCCATGCCATTTATAGAAGTGTATCATCTAATGTGGGACGGACGAATATATGAAGTGTTTCATCTAATATGGGACGGAAGGAGTAATAAACAATAAATAGTATAGAAACTATGAAGTGTTATTATGAAAATCTTATAAAACTTTTACTTAAATTGGATTTGTATAAACGTGATGTTGTTGGATAGTTGGCCCAGATTAACTTAAATTATTTTTACAATTTTTATTTTTACAATAGATTAGTGCAAGTTAATTTTGAGTTCAACATAATAATAGTATTATTATTATTAGACGCCAAGATGACTAATTTGAAACAAAAAATATTACGATCACGTTATTTATGTTAGAAACATAGTATTTTCTTTAAAAACTAGAAATGATGTACGTTTTTGTTGGTAATAATAATGTATGGACAAATAATAAAAAAATAATAATAACATGTATTCAACCGATTACCAAATGACCGTTGATATGTTTTAAAGCCTTCACCTTAGTCTGTTTATTTCTTCCTCCCATATCCCTCCTCTGCTACATTTCTTCCATTGATAAACCTTCCCATATATTTGAACCAACAGGGAGACTTTTAAAATAAATAGTAAATAGTTACGATTTTATTTCAAACATATCAACCGATTACTCTCGTGTATACTGTATTCCTTAATAGGTTGTTACTAATTCAAGCGTCGATCACATATCCCTATCCTTGTTCAAAAGATGGTATGTATTCAAATTGATGCCGATAGTCCACTTAACGTATCACTAACAAATCTCCGATCTCATATATTTGGACCGAGGGGGAAACCTTAAAAATAAATAGTAAATAGCTACGATCTTATTTCAAACATATCAATCGGTCAGTCTCGTGTATAATGTATTCCTTAGTAGCGTGTTATACTAACTGAGGACCTGTTCGTTATCGTTTTTTGTTTTTAGTTTTCTGTTTTTTTTGAAAACTAAAAACCAAAAACACAAAACCAGAAAAAGTGGTTTTCACTTTTTAGTTGTCAGTTTTCAAAATCATCATGTTCCCAATAAATTTGACAATTTTTTTATTCATCATATGACATATATCATATGACTTTGAAAATCAAAAAACGAAAAAACAGAAAACCACAGTGATACCGAACGGACCCTGAACTAACGATCTTTCCGCCATGAGCTTAAATTATAAGTTGTTATGCTTCTTTATATGTTATAGTAATTACTAATAATAATTTTGGAACATATATTATAATAATAATGTACTTTTTTACTATTATTAATATTCTATACAATCAAATTATGAATTACTTTACCCCATTATAAAACTATTTCAAAACATTCAAAAAAAACTCATATTTTCATTAGTATCAACAGAATAACTCTAGAAACATAGTATAGTCTTAAATTAATTTACACATCTTAACTCAAAATAAATAATTTTTATTGTAAAGTAATTTTCGGACTTTTTTTAGTCAAAATTAATTTTCAGTTCAACATAATAATAATTTACACATCTTAACTCATGTAAGGTTTTTGTTTCAAGTACATTTATTTGCAAGATAAACGATGTTCTAATACCCCACTAACTTGGTTACTGCTTCACTTACTTTCGCTGCTGACCCAGGTTCGAATCTTAAGAATGAACAACTGTGTGTAGGTCTAGGAACAATTTTTTGGAATTTTTAACTTAAAATATATTTTTATTATTACGATAGATTATTGTAAATTAATTTTAACTTCAAGATATTGGATCCATTTTTTTGTACTTAATTTAAAAATAACGCATACTGATAAAAGGTATTAATTAAAGGGTTAAAATAAAATAGTAGAGGGTTATGAAGAACAACGACTTAAATTCACATAATAGTTATTGGTTACTAATTAATTTCGCTTTCTATGAAAACCAATACAAATGTTAGTAATAGAATTCTTAGGTTACTTATTAAAAATGAAGTGTGTTTTGGGTACAAGAAACACAGTAGAAATTTGTTGTTTGGGGGAATCCAAGTCCAGCTAGGGTAGTAACCAATATCAGCCCAAGGTCTTCGAAATTCTGAGTACCTGCAAAATCGAGCACTGTGAACTACCCCGGGGATGTTCCCGGGATCGTTTCTCCGATGTAAGTCAGATCTGATCTCAGAAGGTCAGAGAGTAGTACAAGTAAATGCTTTGGAATGTGTGAAAAAACGTACCTGAATGATATGGTGAAAATACTATTTATAGGTAGGTTTGAGGTGACGTCACCCGGTGAAGGTGATGATGTCACGAAGACCTTTTGTCACTGGGCTTGACTGAAAGTATGTACTTTCTGGCCTGTAAAGCCCCAGGGTAAAATGATAATTTGACACCTCAAGGGTATTTTAGTTATTTCACCGGTAAGGTGGGCCATGACTGGAGTGGGCCGGAACATTAGCCACACGCACTATGTCGGAGTTTTAGGACCATGATGAAACTGCGATGTGGAGCGGAATATTTTGTTACTCTGACAATTCGACGTACCCAAGTTGAGGGTTCTGATAAGGAATTCAACGTTCCCAAGTTGAGGGTTCTGATAAGGAATTCGACGTACCTCAGACGAGTTTTTGGGACAAATCTCGATCGCCTTCATAAAACTCGACCACCCTCTCATCATTATCATAAAAACTTCGACCACCCTCCTTTTGAGTGGGCTTAACAAAACTTCGACCACCCTCTATTTAGGTGTTTTATAAAAACTTCGACCACCCTCCATTTGGGTGTCATAAAAAACCTCGACCATCCTCCATTTGGGTGGCATAAAAAACTTCGACCACCCTCCATCTAGGTGGTATAAAAAACTTCGACCACCTTCACTTGGATGATATACAAAAAACTTCGACCACCCTCACTTGGATGGTGTCTAAGAAACTTCGACTACCCTCTATTTAGGTGGCTCATAAAAAACTTCGACCACCCTCCATTTGGGTGGTATACAAAACTTCGACCACCCTCTCTTGGATGGTGTACAAAAAACTCAACCACCCTCTATTCAGGTGGTTTATAAAACTTCGACCACCCTGTATTTGGGTGGAGTAAAAAACTTCGAACACCCTCACTTGGATGGTATACATAAACCTCGACCACCCTCACTTGGATGGTGTACAAAAAACTTCGACCACCCTCTATTTAGGTGGTTTATAAAACTTCGACCACCCACACTTGGATGGTATACAAAAACTTCGACCACCCTTATTCGGATGGTGTAAGCCCCATCGTCACTTTTGAAAGCCCCATGGGGTCTTAGTGGGGTATGAAGTAAACCTGGTAAGGGCCAATAGGTCTATACTTATTTGGTTCGAAGGGTTTTTAGGACTTCGAATATTTTGTTACATCAAAGGATGTACCTCGAATAAATCTAGGGCTAATGAGCCCAACATTCATTTTGCTCGAGGGATGTGCCTTGTTATAAAGGGCTTTTATGACTTCGAGGACGTCGGGTTAGGGCTAATGAGTCCTGTACTCACTTTGCTCGAAGGGTGTGCCTTGTTTGAAGGGCTTTATATACTTAGAAAATATTTCATAGTATTTGGTTGAAAGGATGTCCCTTGAAAATGCTCGAGGTAGCTCAGTCAAAGAAATGGTTTCTTTGCAGAGTTCGAGGTGGTCCCAGTAAGGGAGAGATTGCATTGTTGAAGTTGCTTGACATAGCCCCGGTTAGGGGCGAAGGATGTTTGAGGATTCTTCGAGGTGGTGTAACTGATCAATTTGTTGCTTCGAGCTGTTTTTGAAAAGTCAACGATTAAGGTCAACATAGTATTCCTGTTAGTCAACCGTATGTATATTGACCAGTATTATTACGATCTATACGTACACATGACGTGTCAGATAAAACTTTCATTGTAGCATGGCACGAACTCCCATGTTGAGTAATTGTTCATATTAGAGGGGTTTCACTATTCATGTCCTTTCGGGGGGTAGGTGAGCTATAAATAACTCACCATTTGCTTCATTTACTCACTTTGCATTTTATCTCTCTAAAAAGCCTTTGCTCTTCTTGCCTGCTGCTATATGTCTGCGCCGAGTGTTTCGAGAACCCTCTTCCGAGCTTTTCGACCAAGGTATGATTTCTCGTTCTTGATTCTTTTCCTTTCTTTAATAAATTCGACGTAGGGATTATTGTATTTTAAAAAATTGAACCCTGTTATCGAATCAAGCGCCTCTTATATCCTGCCCCTTCCTTATCTGCCATGGGTTGAGACATGGGTTGATGGGTCCCTTGTTGTAACAATAGCGTATTGGACCCCATCCCGATCTTTTGCTCGACGTTATTCCTATTGAGGAAGAGGAGTGTGACGAAATTTTCGAGGGACCTGAGGAGTTTTTAGATCACCCCAATGAAATTATGATAGCCTTCCCTCCTACTAAGAGGAGTTACTTAGATTCTTTTCTTTCGCTTGGTGTAGTGCAAATAATGGAGCCAACAGACGAAGTTACATCGACATGTGACCATTGCGAGCCCTGTCCTTCCTCCAATAAGAAATTGGGAATAAGTGGCCACTGGTCGACGAGGAAGTGCCATAAAGATCTCCGTAGAGGGTTGTCGTTTTTGTCGAGTCTCTACTTCGTTAAGTTGCCATATATACTTTAGGAAAAATTGCCTAGAATAATGCAACCTTTTGGCGATTCGCAAATAATAATGCAACCTAAAGATTATTATGGAATAATGCAACCTTTATACCCCATTTATTTTAAATAGGCTGAAACCGGTTGCAACCTGGAAAATGGGTAAAATGAGACATGTGTCATCTAATAATTGGTTCTAATAAATAATTTTTAACAAAATTAAATAAAAAAGATAAATTAAAAAAATAAAAATAAATTCTCCCCTCCCACCCCCACCCCATCCCCACCACACAACACAACACAACACCATCTTCCCCACAGTAGTCGTCGGTTCAGGGAAGTGGTTGATGACGGGGTTGCGGACAACCTGAAACGAGAAACGAGGAAGGAGGAGGTTGATTGTAAAACGACGGTGGTGCTGCGTCGCGTTTCTGTGGCTGGTCGTCGGGGTTGCGTGCAGAGAAACGAGAGGAGGAGGAGGCTGGTTGGCTGCGACGCGTTTCAGTGGGTTGTCGTCGGGGTTGCGGACAGAGAAACGAGAGGAGGAGGAGGTGCTGCGTTTCTGTGGAGGCTGATACGCGAGTGGTGCGGGTGGTTGCAGGTGGCTGCGAGTGATGCGGGTGCTTGTGGTGGTTGCGGTGTTGGCTGTGAGGGGTGTGGGCAGTTGCGAAATAGCAGGGACCGAGAGTGGGTGGGAGTCATGCGTTTTTTTGGTTGGGGAAGGGGAGAGAAGAGGTGGTAGTGTGTGGGTGGAAGTCTCATGGCTGGGAAAGGGGTGGGCCGGTGAGTGGGTGGCGGTTTCTTGGATGGGGAAGGGGGAGGAGGGGGTGGTTATGGGTTGGAAGGGAAGGGAGGGGGAGGGTTGGGTGGCTGTGAGTGGTGTGGCTGGTGGGGGGTGGGGGTATTAGTTTTTTATTTGTTATTTTAAAGTTTATTAATTATAATTAAACAAATTTATTAAAAATTACCTCTTCTTCAGGTCACCGATAATTTATCCTATTTAAAATAAATGGGGTATAAAGGTTGCATTATTCCAGAATAATCTTTAGGTTGCATTATTATCTGCGAATGGGCAAAAGGTTGCATTATTCTAGGCAATTTTTCCTATACTTTATCCCCCACAGGTTACGGATTTGGTGGTAATGCCACCCCTTGGGTGCATTGGTGTGTATAAGACATACTTCAAGCTGGGTCTACGTTTTCCTTTGCACCCTCTCTACAAGGAGATTTTGGAGGCATATAACATTGCCTTATGTCAGCTTATGCCCAATTCGATAGGATCGATTGTGGCTTTCTTGTGTATTTGTCAAATGTTAGGAGTGCAGCCCTCGTTGTGCCTTTGACGTAATGTGTTTAAGCTCAATGAGGTGTCTGAGTGTTATGCTGGGCCTGGTTGGTACTCCTTCCAAGCTCGACATCTTATCATGGTGAAAGATGGGGAAAGGCAAGAGAAATCCTACAAGGTTATAACTGAGATGCCTACCAACCAAGATTTGTTTCGAGGTGAGTTTTTGTTCGTATTTCGAGGAGACAAACCCTGGGATGTGCCTCGAGTTTTGTTTGACGAGCCTCCGAACTTTGGCATGAACTTAACGTGCCAGAAATGAACGCTGAGGAGGCCATTGTTGCCATTCATTGTCAGGCCACGGGGTATCATGTTGATGGAAAGCCGAAGTACAAGACGGATCACTGGCTGCCCAACGATAAGGACCTGTCCAATGAGCATTTTTTGTCGGCCTTCAGGATATCTCCGGCGTACGACCAACATAGGGTCGATCACTCTTTTATTTGCTTTCTTTTTAAGTATTTTTATTGTTCCTAATTCACAGTATCTGTTTTTGCAGTAATTGCTTTCAATATTCTCGACGAGGAGATGAAGAAAAATACAGCTAAGGGAGGAATGGCAGCCATGGCTAGGTTGTCTATTCGGAAGGGGAATTGAAAGTTCCCAAACCACCCGCAGTAAGTTCGACTGCCGTATCTCATCATTTGTTGATTTTAATTTTTTCTAACTTGTCTTTTTCCTTTGAAGAATCCAAAACACAAGCCAAAGACAAAATCGGCTCCTCCAGAGCCTTTTCCCACTCCAACAAAGGAGGTAGCCCCACTCTTCTACTGGCCTTCATCAAAGGTCGAAGTCCCAGGTAGTGCTGGGTCGAAGAGGAAGTCAAATGCCTCTCCTGAGCTCGACCCGTTACTTCCTGACATGAACTTCCACTTGGGTTCGAGCTCAGAGCCCCTCGACGAACAGGATACTGATGAACCTCTGGTGAAGAGGGCCAGACGTCCTTGTCGCACGATGTTGACGGCAAATCTGATATTGTTAGTATCGAGAAAGCGAGCAGAAAATCTCTTCGAGCTCGCTACCAGAGAGTTCGAGAAGCGCTGCTGGTTCCAGGGGACATAGAGGATGTCTCGAAAGGGGGAGTACAGAAGGATATCGAGGCACTCAATGAGTGTTGTTTACAGGTAGGCAATTAGGCTTCGATGATGTATTTATATCTTCTTTTAACTTCGATGTAGCTCTTTTAACATCATTTCTTATTTGCAGATGTCTATCCGAATGGCCTGCCTTACTGAAATGGAAGGTCAAGATTTGACCAAGCTGGCCGATGAGCTTGCGAAGTGCAAGCACGAGCTATTAGAGGCCTCTCGAAAGGTTGGGGTCCACGAGGCTGAGCTTGATAAAGCTAACAAGTTGAATGCTGAAAACCTCGAGGCCTTCAACAGTGAGCGGACCAACCTGTTAAACAATAAAGAGGAGGTCTCCAACCAGCTCAAAGCGGCTGAGAAAAGGCTCCAGGAATCAAGCTTGACAGTCGCTCAGCTTGAGGGCAAACTAAAGGACACAAGGAGATGCTTGAGCACACTTTGTCCGAACGGGATTATCTGCAATCAAAGTACAATAAATCTGTCAAGGAGCTTAAGCAAAAAGCAAGATCATCCGTCGGTGGAAGAAGTCTGAGGCTGGCCTCGAATTCGCTGACAAAAAGGTCGTCGAGGGTTATTAGTCTGCTCGTGATGATATTCAGCGCTACTTTGAGAAGACTTTGAAAGACTTGGCCCCTGACTTGGATTTAAACAAGTCTTGGCTAAGTTTGATGAGCATGAGCAGGCGGCCCTCGACGAGTGCATTGAAAAGGAAAAGGAGGATCAAGGCGCTATGGAACCTTCGACCTCAGCTGCTAAGGTGGTCGAAGAGGTCGAGGTAACTGAAGAGCAAGCCCCTAAGAACCCTGTGCTAGCGAAGGAAGGGTCAGGTGAGGTTGAGGCCATGGAGACTGACGACCCAAGCTCTTGTTCTGGCTGCTCGTCTGATGAGGTGCAAATTGACATCGAGTCTTAGGGTCCTAGGCTTTGTGCTTTTGACATCTTGTAACCAACTTTGTATTTTTCTTCCAATGTAATCAGCACTTGTAACTAGTTTCCTCTATCAATGAAATGAAACATTTTGGCTCATTTTGGCTAAGTTCTGTTGTCTTGTTTTTGCTCTGATTGAAGAATTTGAGGGTCCTGTAAGGTTTTCATGTAGACTGTTGCAATTTGATAATTGACTTGTTAGGTCTAACAATTCGAATGACCTGCTAGGTCCAAAAAATTTTGAGTGACTTGCCAGGTCCTAACAAATTCGAGTGGCCTTGATAATTAACCTGTTAGGTCGTGATGTCGAATGATCTGTTAGGCGTTCTTGCATTTGAAGTTTTAAAGCCTGTCTGTTAGGCTATCACATTGACGTACAAGGTTTAACCTGTTAGGTCTGTAACCTTGACGTGAAGATCTGACCTGTTAGGTCTGTGACCTCGACGTGAAGATCTGACCTGTTAGGTCTGTGACTTCGACGTGCCTTTGTTAATTTCGTTTTTATGTTCCAAGTCACAATAGTAAAACAATTAACAGATTTGTTCAAAGGGCCGGTTAGGTCGTAATTTTATTCCATAACTGCCTATGTTTTACAAGCAAGCCTGCTTAACCGGCGAGGTTTTTACAAGTTCGGAAGCAATAGTAATTTCGACGTACATTACAACAATTTAACTCATAACTATACCGAAGTAGTCTGTCACCATATTAGCCCCTTAACTTGCTGCAATGTGCTCAGACATAGAACCTTCTTAAATTGTCTACATTCCATGGTCGAAATAAGGGATCACCATCCATGTTCTCAAGCCTGTACGTACCAGGTCGAATTATCTCAGTTACTCGATAAGGTCCTTCCCAATTTGGGCTAAGTTTGCCCAGGTCTTTCTTTTTACCAATAGCTTCAATTTTTCGAAGTACAAGAACCCCGACTTCGAATTTTGTTTCTCGGACACCTCTGTTGAATAATCTGGTCATTCGCAGTTTCTGAGCTATTAACCTAAGCAGGGCGTTTCCTCTAGTTTCAGGTAGTAGGTCAAGCTTTCGACAAGGCATATGAAGGTGCTTGGACTCCCAAGGGGCTTATTAGACCTTGGTGAATTCCGACACCCTACCATACCTAGTGGTCGTCCTCGGAATCATGGACACCACTAGCATTTTATACACACATACTAAATATGTCTAAGCATAAAGCCCTTCAACAAGGCATATGTAGGTGCTCGGACTACCAAGGGGCTTATTAGCCCTTGGTGAATTCTGACACCCTACCATACCTAGTGGTTGTCCTCGGAATCATGGACACCACTTGCATTTTACACTTAGACTAAATATGGCTAAGCATAAAGCCCTTCAACAAGGCATATATAGGTGCTCTGACTACCAAGGGGCTCATTAGCCCTTGGTGAATTTCGATACCCTACCATCTTCAGTGGTCGTCCTGGGACTCATTGACACCACTCATCCCATACTTAGACAAAATATGGCTAAGTACAAAGTCCTTCAACAAGGCATATGTAGGTGCTCGAACTACCAAGGGGCTTATTAGCCCTTGGTGAATTCCATACCCTACGGTGAATTCCGACACCCTACCATACCTAGTGGTCGTCCTCGGACTCCAACAGGGGCTACACAACACATCCCCCAGAATTCAGGGTACGAACTACATAGTACCTCCCTCGGATTCCCATAGCACAACACCATGGGCTGCCTCGGAATTTAAGGAACAGCACCAAGTATTGCCCTCGGAATTTGACAGTGTCAAAGATGCCTCCCTCGAAATTTGGACCAAGTCCCATGTGCTACCCTCGGAATTGGGTGAACAGCACCGAAGTTGGCCCTCGGAATTCGGTGAACAGTGACACGGGTGTTGCCCTCGGATTTCATCAAACGACGTTAGGTGTTCCCCTCGGAATATGAGAGAGGAACATGATGCAGCTCTCGGAATTCAAAGGAAAATGGCCTAACGCAGCCATCAGAATCTCCTAGCCTACATCGAGGCTGTCCTCGGAATTCAAACAGGGCCACATGCCCTCCTCGGACTCCACAGAGCCAAATACAACAAGTGTTGCCCTCGGCTTCGAAGACACTTAGTCAAAATTGCATTTCACCAACGGTCCAATCCGCCAACTCATGGGGTCATTACGTCTTACGCCCTTGGCGCGGGGCTAATTGTTTGGGCCCACCTAATGGCCAGTCCAATTCTCCATGGAAAAGACGAAAATACCCCTCACTCCTAGTGACCAGGGGTTGGAAGGTACAAGGTCTGGGATCCCACATCGCCATATTCTTTTACCAGGAATCCCTGCCTATAAAAGCATCAATCACCCAATCAGTAAGGGTAACTAATCAACTCTACACCTACTCACTTTTACTGCTTACATAATCTTACATCATCATTCCCATCACAACTCCGCATCGCTGACTTAAGCATCGGAGGGGCTTCACCCGGAAAACCCCCGGGTTAGTCTTCCGTCTATTTTCAGGTCATCCCAACTGGCACGTGGTTCGAGCAAAGATTACACGTGATCATCCCCATATCATTCATCATCATCTCAAGTTTCTTGGCAGAAACAAAGTGTATTATAAAATGAATATGCTACAATTAAAAAGAAAAAGTGTATTATAAAATCAGTAACAGGTTTCTAAATTAACACGCATCATCTACTAAGATATAATTAATATACAATTCACCAACTATCGTTAGTGATACGTTAAGGGGACTATCAGTGTTGTTGATCAATTGAACACATACGACCTTTTGACCTAAGATAGGAATTATGTAATCGTCAATTGAATTAGTATCACCTCATTAAAGAATACATTATACTTGAGAGTGATTGGTTAATATGTTTGAAATAAGATCGTATACGTATTTACTAATTAATTAAGAAGTCTCCCTATCGGAAATTAGTTAGTGATAAGTTAAGGGGTCTATCGGTGTTGTCGATCAATTAAATACATACGACCTTTTGAACGCAAATAGGGACTATGTAATCCTAAAATGAATTACTATCACCCCATTAAAGAATATATTATATTTAGGGGTGTAAATGAGCTGAGCCGGCTCGTAGAGCCCTCGAGATCGGCTCGGTCAAAGCTCGGCTTGAGCTCGGTCAATTTTGAGCCCGAGCCGAGCTCGAGCCAAGCCTTAGCTATCCGAGCTCGAGCTCGAGCCCAATAAGGCTCGGCTCGTTTAAGCTCGGCTCGGCTCTTTTACTTAAAATATAAGTCGTTATTCCTAAAATTTGAACTTTAAATAAATGATTAAAATTATTGGTTGTTGAAAATTAAGTGACATGAAGGACCTTATTTACATTCAATGTATCTCTGTTGAATTATGGATTAATTTTTAATATTTTTTTTGTAAGAATGTTAACCAATAACGGGGGAAAGATAACCGAGCCGAGCCCGAGCCGAGCTCGAGCTCGAATTTTTGCAACTGAGTCGAGCTCGAGCCTTGACTTAGCAAGCTCGTCGAGCTTCGAGCCGAGCTCGAGCTCGGTCAAGTTGCCAACGAGCCGAGCCGAGCTCGGTCAAGTTGCCAACGAGCCGAGCCGAGCCGAGCTTGGTCGAGCTCGGCTCGGCTCGTTTACACCCCTAATTATATTCGAGAGTGATTGTTTAATATGTTTGAAATAAGAAATAATTATGTACTATATTTAATTTAAAAGTCTCACTCTTGATTCAAATATATGGGATCGGAGATTAGTTAGTCTCTATCCATCTAAGATTAGAATTGTTTAATTTTTGTTTAGTATTATCAATATACTTATAATTGGATTTTTTATATATATATTTTTTGTTAGTTATAATTTAAAGGAAAAATTGTCAAGAATAAGCTAATCTTTAAGTTGACCGCTTCTAACAAGTCAACCTAGATATATTCCAAGAACAAGTCAACCTTGTATACCCCTCCGCTTTTAACAAGTTTTTTACCGGTTACCTGTTACTAAATTATTAGATTAAGTGACTTGTCCAGGTGTCTTAATTCGATTAGTTTAAAATTAAATTATTTTACATTTTCTATATCTCCCTTCTCTCCTTGTTTTTCCTTTTTCTCTCCTCTTCCTTCCCCTTCACAACCATGACCACCACCACCTCCTTGCCACAACCACCACTGTAGAGTGTTCACCACCCAACCCCAAACACTTATTTCCCATTCTTTTTCCTTTCTGTTTCTCTGCCACCTGATTCACCCCAAACACCCCCTTCCCTGTCATTTTCCTTCTCCTTTCCCAACAACACCAGCCTACCCATGAAAAGCCTGGTTTAATTCGCCAAGTTACATATATCTTTAGGGTCCAAATTCATCAAGTGTAGCCGCACAACTCTCAGGTAAATCACCTAAACTCATTTTTTTCAGTGTGGGGCTGACCCATTTGTAGATTATGTCGCAAGAACCGAACCCATCCAATTAAAGCGCTTTCTGGGTCGATTTTTTCCGTTGAATTAGCTTCTGGGTTGTGGTAAATATTGGATCTTGTTTAAAATTCAACTGGGTTGAAATCCCACCTTAGATAAGTTCTTGAAATAAGATAAGAGTATGCAATGTTGAGTTTGAAGGGAAGTTTGATTATGGTGAATTTTGAAACAGAGGATCTTGCAGGAAAGAGGGTTTTTTTTTTAAAAGAGAAGAAAAATGAAGGGAGGAAGAAGGTGGCACAGTTGAGGACTTGAGGAGGTGCTGTAGATAGACGCGTATCGGAAGGAAGAAGGTGCCACAGTTGCTGGCTATGGATGTTAAAAGGAAAGGGAGAAAGAAAGGATGGGAATTTTTTAAAAATAAATTTAAAAATTAAAAATGACAAATGAAAGAGTGATATTTGTCACTTTAACCAGTTAAATAGGTTACTAAGAGGTAAAAGTCGGTTTTAACTTGTTAAAAGCGAAGGGTATACAAGATTGACTTGTTCTTGGAATATATTTAGGTTGACTTGTTAGAAGCGGTCAACGCAAAGGTTAGCTTATTCTTGACAATTTTTCCTAATTTAAAATATCATATAATGGATTTTAAACGTTTTCATTGTATTAATAAATTGAATATTTCTACAAAATACAAAAAAAAATCATTTTAATTAGGGTAAGATATGCCACTAATGGAAGCATGGGATTCGAACTCGATACTTAGAAACGCGCTTTCTTCGATGCTATATGTAGGGAAAAGCCAAAGACCTATCTGATAGATGTGAACAGTAACATTTATCAGATAGGTCTGTACTACATTTTAAAAAAAATATACTACAATTTTTTATTGTACTACAATTTTCAAAAACTATACTACTCCAAACTATATATAAATATACTACATTACGTGAAAAATATACTACATAAATATATAAGTGTACTACGTTTTTTAAAATACAGTTTGATATGTGCCTAGCTCCCACCTATCTGATATGTACTGGCAGCCCTCGCTATATGTAACCAAGTGAGCATGGTATTCACCATGAAAACAAGTGTGTATATTAAGTAACATACAAATACTAAATCTTGGTCGATTATTTCACCTAATTGATATTTTGCGTAAAGAACTACTCCCTCCGTTCCCATAAGTGGATGCTAGGTTCTAGATACAAAATATTTCGAGCGCCTCAAGGTATCTTAATTTCCCTATACAGTGTGGAGAAACTATGAGATGGCCTCTTTGCGTGATTGTGTCCTTCAGCTTGTGTTAGGAGGAAGAGAACAGTCCTCATGAGTCTCATCAGACAGCTTATTCACAGAGCTGCAAAATGGAAGGAAAGAGAACAACCAAAAAATGTACTAGCCTTCAGTTTGATTTGGTCCAAGAAGTTATATCCCTTCACTTAAGTCTTAATCATCCAAATTTGGGCAATGATAGGTGGAGCTATCCATTTGAGCCTCACAGCTCCTAGTAATATCTATCATACATGGTATTAATGAAGCCAATCAAATTAGAATGGGACGAAAGGGAAAAAAAAATCAAACTAGAGTTAGAGAGACGTGCTCCATCATTTTTCCTAAGCTTGTCTTATGCATAGAATGTGGATTGCTTCAATTACACAAATTTAGTGGGTTTCTTGAAACAACCAACTAAATACTGTCTACAGAATAGTTCTTTTCCTCTGGCTTGCTTTTGGCTTCATTTCATGCAGCTGGTGAGTTCTCTAAGGAATCCGCTAGTTTGCAATTTTTTATAGTAGTATAGTTCAAGGATGATTTTCTTCCTTCAAGTTGTTTATATTTCTTCACTAACTAGTAAAATAATTTAAATGCGAGTAAAAGGGATCAGAGATCATTCAAACTATTGGAGCTTTCATGGTATATATTTTGGGACAGTAGGCATGGACAAGGTTTTTGTTTGGGAAGTATGGCACACAAGTTGGACCATAATGTTAAAACTATCAGAATATAGACTTCAGTGGACTAAAAGAACAAATTGTTGTAGCGGAAATTACACAATGCAACACCTTGTGATACAGAAGCTCGTTCCATAAAAGAAAGGTTCTTTTAATTTTCATGATAAGAAAAGATGAACATTTAATTATGTAAAAGAACAAAGTTGCAGAATTAAGCAAAGGTGCTCATCAGTCATCTCTTCTATTGGTGGGATAGAAATGTTAGTGAATTAGGACTGAGTATAGCAGAAGCTTCAAAAGAGAAGAGTCAAGGCAATATACTTTTGTATCACGTCTTACTCTAATACTAAAAGGAACCAAAGTCATCTTTTCAAACCTAAAAAAGCAAGTAAGTTATCTAGTCTTCTAACGAAAAGGGGTTGATAACATTCTAAAAGATTCACCACACCTATAGGTAACATGGTTAGATGGATAAAAATGCTTTGCTTCATTATCGTTTCTTTGACATATACTTCGTCTAGGTTTTGCGGGTGTGCAACCAAATTTCCTGCCATCTGTAACAAACGGAGAGCTGGACTCGGCATAGGGAGTCTGACCACTATGTGGACAGGAGGGGAAAGGCAGGAAATTTGGCTGCACACACGGAAAGTAGCAGTGGATGGACATGCTGCATACACGTGAAAGAGAATAGTCCCATGAACTCTTAATTGAGCTGCTTGTTGGTTAAACTATATAATTAACATCTTATCTACCTGAGAAAAAAATCCAACTATGAGCAAATGATTATTTCTAGCTATATTTCAGAAAGAGAGGTGATAGAATGGATCTTTTAAGTATATATCAGGGCAGATTCAGAAAAATTCATTAATCATCCAACAAGTTTCATATAGGAAAATTGAAAACAGGGACCAACAGTTATTACTTTGAAATCATATTATGTTTTAGATCATTCAAGAATCTTTGTAAGTAAAGAGCCCTAGATAGCCATAAAATTTGCTGACATATAGCAGATTGTAGAGAGTGTGCAGTGCAAGATAAGGCGCAAAGGATCCTGGCCAGTGTCCCATATATTTTTACTTAACAAAGCTCAACAGTAATTCATCCTCCCAAAACAAAATAAGGGGTGCATAATAGATATTCTAACTCAACAGAAAAATCAGAGAGGGTAAGTCACACAAATTGTACAGGTAAATCAGAGAATCATATTCGCCAGACCTGTATGCTAGAGAATGCAAAGACGATGTATAATTTAAGGTAGTAATTTGATAACTAAATAAAGACGAGGTAGTTTTAAACTTTGATGGGAACACATGCTATATGTCGAGTGGCTACACCAATGAGTGGGTGACGAGTACTATTTTTATTAAGGGAAATGTGTGAATTATCAGCACTTAATCAGTACTAAAACAGAGTGGTTCATGCCATGATATATAGGATTTAATTCATTACTAACAGCTATATCAATACTAAATCAGAACTAAAACGAACAGCTATATCATATCTTATTTCACTTCATTAGTAACTGCCTAAGGCTTGACCCCATATTTGGCAAAATAACTTGTGTTTTTGTCTAGGACAGCTATTATGTGTGGTGGTGGGTACTTGGTGGAAAACGTAGCCTCCAAGCTTCATTCGTGATGGTGGTTACCTGCAAAACAAGGTGGACCTAAGTCAGCCAAAGATGAACACAAGGTCTCTAGTTGAGAGAAATGAGTACCAAGTGCAAGTATTTTGTGAGTGTTAATGATAGTACGTACCTTACCCATGCATGGGCATGGGTATTTATAAGAGACATGGGCTCATGACTGACCTAGCAAGGTAAGTGGGCTTCATTTAGAAGTGGGCCAAAGTAATAAGGCCTCGTTGATTTATTGTTCAGAGCTCTGATCCAGAGAGGTCTGCCTGGTGAGGTCTGCTCTGTTCCGAGCGCTCTGGTGTATTCCGGCAGAATATGGTGGTCTGCTAGGCAGACCCATACAACTTGTGTTATCTTATCAAAGGTGAGGGTGCTACTCATGTAGCACATAAACAAATGTGTGTACTAGCATGGTTAGTCTTGGTAATAATTTATAATGAAAACAGAGGATAGCATACAAGCATAAATTACAATTAATAGAACATCAACTATTGGGCAGTTGGATCTAAGGAGAGGAATACACAAAGTACCAACTTCACACAAGCATTGCATAAAGTTCTCATAGTCAAGGTAAAAAAAAAAAGCTCACATGACAAAGCAATAAACTTCCAGCCTATGTTGAGAATTCACAAAAAGGGCAGATTGAATACAGATGTCACGATGGTGTAGTAGAAATACAAAGAATTCCCAAAAAGAGCAGATTGAATATATGGAATTTGGCTACTAACTGATTTTAAATTCCAATTTTCAATTTTATAATAAGCATAATCATACTCCACATCAAGATTGAATTAGTTTATACCCAAAGGCCAAAGCAATTGACACAATCAGAGATTGAACCCTAAATTAAGTCCAAATGCATAAGAATATATAGATAAAGCATTATAACCTTGGCAAATAAGACCTCAATATCCTGTTAACTATCGAGTGTTGAATTTCCACCACAGGTGTCCACCTGACTGATATGCCACAAAGAAACAACAAAATCAGATTGTTGAAGGTCACCAATAATCAATCGATTAAAGAGAAAATTTTAGAGTATTGAGAAAAATTACCGGTGTTATTAAAGAGAACATACAATAGAAAATTGATGTTCCACAGACAAAACGAAGGAGGAGGAAGTTGACGGAGACTTGACGTATTGCTGAATGTTGATGATCAGTTAAGAGAATTGAGGGAGTTGAGGGAGATTGAATGGGCGGCTGGTATTTCGCAGATGTTGGTGGGAAGTGGGAACTGCGGATCATGGCGGGAAATTTTAGGTGTAAATTTTTTTTAAAATGAAATTCTTATGGTATTTTGGGCAAATAAAAATTTATAACTTTAGAAAAATTTACTTGACCTTTAATTTCAACTAAAATAAGTTAAGTTTTCTCATTAAATTTAAGTTTCAACTTGAGTTTAGCAAAAATAAATTTTAAGTTTACCAATGTATAAGTAAAGTTTAGAAAAAATAAGTTCAATTAATAAAAATTATGCCCAATTTGGAAAACAAATCATATCTTTATCAAAATTTATTAAAAGAGGCGGTCTAACTTTATACTTCCTCCGTATCAAATTAGATGTTAAACTTATTGTTTTGCGGACTCCAATGCATTTTTTGATGTGAGAGAGATAGAGACTAAAAGTCGTGTGGTAGGAGAGAAATAGAGAGAAGGAAAAGCCAAATAAAAAAGTGTAGCATCTAATAAGAAATTTCCTTATTTGGAAAGTGTAGCAACTAAAAAACGGAGGAAGTATTAAAATTAGAGTGACTAAAGTCCATCACTTTATTCAAAAAGCCCATTACTTTATTCAAAAGGTGCTTAATTTTCTTCTTTCTATTGGGTTTGGTGACCTCTTATAAAACCAACTCTATCTTTATTAGGTGACTATAACACTTTAGGTATGATTACCATGATTTACATATGTAGGTTGTAGTCTCTTGAACAGTACAATATATACACTTCCTCCATTTCAAAATACTTGTTACACTTGTATCTTTCATGCTTGTTAATGCACTTTCTTAAACATTGATATCTTCAATTAAGGAGGAATCCACCCGAGGAGGGACTCGCATCTTAATAATCAAAATTTATAAAAAGTTGATATTAGAAAAAATACACATTGAAATGAGAGATTAATATTCAATTTTTTTTTTCTTAGAATGTATTGATTTGAACCCATAAGCGAGACCACCACCCAATAGCATGTTGTCGCCAGAAGCAGAACCCCGTATTTCTTCTAGGGAATCTCCTAATTGTTCCAAAGCAACCAAAAAGAGATTCTTTAACCAGAAGAAATTCGGTTCCGATGTATAAGATTCCACATAACTATGTTTTTCTAAAATTTAAATCGTCAATTGAAGTGTAACTTGTGAATAATAACCAAAGTACAAGTGTAGCAAGTAATTTGAAACGGAGTAAGTATAACAATCAAGATTTTATCCTAATTATCTACTGTGAGCACAACAAATAAAAGGTCTTTCATTTTCAATTCAAGCACAACTAAGGATGGCAATGAATAATAATAGACTCGAATCGGATCCAGATTCGTTCAAGGTGGATCTGGATCCTCATATTTAGGACATGTCGAATCTAATGTTTGAAATACGAATATGGGCAGGGTCTTGCAAAAATGTCCGAACTCGAATTCATTCACCCATTTTCTTTAAATTAAATTATTTTTAAAATAATCTGACTCACTCAATCACTCTAAACTGATATGCATTCTAAGTTTCTAACCCTAATGTTTATGTGACTCCTACCTTGACTTCTCCATGGCCATCCACTCTTTTAAGTCTTTTAAAACTCCTAGACTTGAATGCTCGAACGTCAGCAAATGGACCTGTGAACATGACTTTGTTTTATGGTTTAAAAACGTTAATTATTTCAATTACGAAGAAAATAGGCAAGCATCCGTTATTAGGATCCGTTGGACCCACATGACTCTGGATTTTTGTCCTCATTTTCATTACCCGATGGATCCTGTAGGGCTTGAGTCCTTGCCTTAAAATGGATCTGGTAACTAGAGGACCTTGTTCAGATCTTACCCATTGCCATCCCCGCTAAACACAATAGGGATGAGTAGAACTTAGGTCGGACCGCACCAAACCACAACCCAAATCGTTTTGGTGCGATTTGGGTTGGTTAATGGGCTCAAAAAATGGGTTGGGTTGTGCTTGTGACTAGACCGCGGTTTGCGGTTTGGGGTTGGTTTACTATTTTTTCAACCCAAACCGCACCATAAACCGCTAAATACACGATTATGTATTAATTTATTTAATTACGACATACTACCTCCGTTTCACAATAGATGCAACATTTCTATATTGTGCACTATTCACATTTTAGACTTTGATTGGCTTTGGCGATTTACAGTTTTGGAAAAACATAATCATGTGGGATCTTGTTAGATTCGTCTTAATATGTATTTTTTTAATATCCTCTTTTTATAATTTTTACTTATTGATAATTAAAGATATTAATGTTTAAAATAATGCATTGGCAAGCGTGAAAAGTACAAATGATGCATCTATTGTGAAACAGAGGAAGTATATCATAATTTCGCACCTTTAATAGTGTAATTTTTTTAGCTACTTCATAATTTTTTTCGTATAATCTAGCTTTTTTGTACCTCATCTATATGTTTAATAGCGAGTTGTAGTTGATAAACTAAAACAACGATTTCAAATTAGAAAATACATCTTGAGATTAAATAAATAGGGGCAAAGCGCAAACCCGTACCGCACAAACCATTTTATGTGGCGCAGTTTGGGTTGGTTTGGCTCAAAGTTCGGTTCGGGTTGGTTCGGAAAAACCTCAAACCGTTTTTATGTGGGCTGGTCTGGGTTACGTCACAAACCGCACCAACTCAATCCATGCTCAGCCCTAAGCACAACCACTTGTTTGCTAAAATATCATGGAATGTCTTCAGTTTAGGATGCAATATAAATTAACCCACTTCGATGAATATGATAACCTTTTAGTAAATTATATATATGAGAAAAATAAATGATATGTTGGCGTTAAATATATCCAACATATTATAGGTAATGTTCCAAATTACATTACATATATGTTGTAATTGTCACGGAAAATGGCGACATTAGTTTACTGTTGCATTATAAGGCATCAGGTTTGATGTTGTCGTCTATTTAGGCAACAATTCCAAAAATATTGTTGTCGTAGATAAGAATTAGGCAACACTAAAATGTTGTTGTCTTATATTGTCTATAGCAACAATTTTCTAACCATTGCTTTACAATCAAGTGTAAATAATTTACTTCTTGGTAACACTTTTGTGATGTTGCCTTAGACTATCAAAAGTAACACTTTATGTAATGTTGCAATTGTGTGTTACTTATTCTCATTATTTTTGTAGTGTATAATTCACAATTAGAGGGAATCTTCTAAATCCTTCAATATATATAAGAAAAAAAGAAGTCATGTGGGGTCTTGTTTGATTTGGCTCAATGAATACCTTATTATTATTCAATCGTTATAATATTTACTAATATGCAATTAAAGATAATGATGGTTAAAGAAGTATTTTGGCAAACATGAAAAGTCAAAGCGGGCACAACAATAGGCCAGTGAATGGAGGGAGTACTTACAAACTAAGAAGTAAACCTTGAAATACTCTATGTTACTGCAACCACCAATAATAACGACAAAACCTAAGTTGGATGGTCAAAATTAAATAATGAAGGGTTAAAATTTAATGTTGAAGGGTTAAAATATAATATTAAAAGGTTAAAATAAAAAAGTAGAGGGTTATAAAGAATAATGATTGAAATTCACATAATAGTTCTTTGTTACTAATAAATATCGCGTTATGTGAAAATAAATACAAAGGAAGTAAAATGTTCAAATAACATTTTCATAATAAAACTTAGATTTCTTATACATTGTTTACTTCTCATAAGCAGATCTCTAACTATTATTCATTTTATTATCCTTTTTTTCCAATCATGTAAGAAGATTATTAACTATATCTATTAAATAATTCATTCACTACTCGTTAGCATTACTAATATATGTGATCTAATTCCTTAATATTAGTATCAGATATTAGATTATTATTAGATACTTCATTTATTGCTCTTTTGTTATGAAGTTATAAATGTTTTTCATTATATTCAAATGTAGAATTATAAAATATTTATCATCATATCACATAATTGTATATACTCATCCATTCTATCGTTTGGAACTATATCTTTTGTCTCTTTGTCTATAGCATATTCATTTGGAATCGTAACGTTTAAAGGTTTTAAGCAAACAGTGGATGGTTAACAGAATATTTATTTGAAAAAAAACAATTATTATCTCTTAAGTAAAACACAAAACATGTTATTACAACGTGTTATTTTGAAAAGGCTAAAGTGCTAATACAAATTGTGAAAGACTAAAGTGCTAAATTAAAAAACAGAAAAAATTGGGGGGGGGGATATGGCATAAAACTTTTAGTATCACAAACTTTATATTAGTAATATAGTATTTTCTTTAGAAGGTAAAATAATGTATGGTTTTCATTTGTACAAGTACTTTTAATTGAAAGATGAACAATGTGTTGATACCCCGCTAACTTGGTTACTGCTTTACTTGCTTTCGCCGCTGACACGAGTTCAAATCTTGGACATAGACAAACATGTGTAGTTGTAGGATTAGTGTTTGAACTTTTAACTCTAAACATAATTATATTTTTCCCACTACGAATTGTGAATTAACTTTAAGTTCAATATATTGGATCCAAGTTTTATGTACTTAATTTCAAACCAAAAAAACTGAAGGGTAAAGTTGACTATAAACATACTCAAAAGATACACTTATTGTTTCAGAGACTAACTGAGGTTGTTTCTTGAAGCCGAAATGCTGAATGTTTAGTTACTATTTAAAGCCATATTTAGCTACTATTTAAATAAGTATGATACAACTATAAATGCCAAATGAAATTAAATAAATCCCATTCAATTACTATACTATACAATTGTGATACTAATAGAAATCGTCAGTTACTATATTATACAAATGTGCTACTAATATATAAAAAAATTAATGAACAATACTGCAGTACGGGTTACCCTAAATACTTCCGCCGATATTTTCTCATCTTCTTCATCTTCCACAACATATCGAACTACTGCAATAACGATTCATCATCAACAACTTATTGTTTTAATAGTAGAAAATTCGGTCATTCACTATTCTTATACTCTCATCATTATCTAATATTTATCTTAACCGGTAAAAACTCCATATATTGCAAACAACCATTCATCATTAATATCCAATTCACAACCCCAAATGAAATTTGTCCTCACAAATAAGCTTACCATTGCAAGCAATACGATTAAGAAGACTACCAAATATATATCCATCCACACCAAATCTACACCTTCTCATATCGTTGAAGAAATCCTATGTGAGACGAAAAGACCCAATGTTTACATACCCAACAATCATGGTGTTCCAAGAAACTGTAGCTCTTTGAGACATTTCTTCGAATACATGGTGCGCAATAATCGCATTTCATATACCTAGTAATGATTTTGTTTGCAATATATGGAATTTTTATAATTGCCAACTTTAATGCACGACAATGATTTGAAGGAACCATTAATGGAGAAAAAACGTTGCTCGTCAGGAAAATAAATTTTGGCAGAAAACTCATCAGTTTTAATGACTTAACTTGGTAATGGATGAAAATGAATTTAGAACAAAAGTTACTAGTAAATTTCAGTAACTTTTCTAAATTTGCCATAGAGAGGGATTTTTTTTTTATGAAGAGCTGAAATTTTGGCTCCAAAATTGCCGCCCAACTCTCCCTCTTGACTCCAAACTCTGAATCCCCCCATTCTCCCAGACCTCCTCCATTTTCCATCCCAATTTATTTTAGGTTAGGTAATGTGACAATAGTTTATT
Source organism: Patellifolia procumbens (assembly GCA_947645195.1). NCBI lineage: Eukaryota > Viridiplantae > Streptophyta > Magnoliopsida > Caryophyllales > Amaranthaceae > Patellifolia > Patellifolia procumbens. The sequence continues at coordinate 81,346 of CANSGD010001359.1, forward strand.
AGCTTAAATATTTTGTATATGTAGGACTCACATTAACTAAATTTATATGTAATATTTTCCAAATTAAAGTAAAAATATTGTCAAGAGCTTATGACCCGTTCGATATCACTGTGGTTTTCTGTCTTTTGGTTTTTTGATTTTCAAAGTCATATGATATATAGTATATCCTATAATGAATAAAAAAATTAGTCAAATTTATTGAGAACATGATGATTTTGAAAACTGACAAGTTAAAAGTAAAAACTACTTTTTCTAATTTCGTGTTTTTGATTTTTAATTTTAAAAAAAAAACAGAAAACTGAAAACAAAAAGGGGTAACAAACATATGGTTATTAGTTGTGTTTTTTAAAAAACAACGCGAGTGGCAGTGCGATGATTTTGTAAAAGTATTTTCCCAGTTGGTTCGCAATCTGGACATTTTCCCTCCCGTCTCTGCACAGTTCCAGTTCCAGTTCCAGTTAGCGAGGTAGTTGAAAATGGAGAGTGTGTTCACAAAATGGTCAATGACCATAATCTTCTTAATCTTCCTCATAAGTCCAATCTACTTCATCCATACTCACTTCTTTCTTCATCTCACAATCAACTTCGATCATATCACCCTCAAGAAATCCTCAGAACTTCCTCTTCGATTCAACTCCCATGGCACTTTCAAAATCCTTCAGGTTTCCATCATCTTTTCCTTCACTTCATTGCTACTTCTTGTTATTCTTTCTTCTTCTTTTTTTTGTAATCCTTTTGATTTTGCAGGTTGCAGATATGCATTTTGGTCAAGGCCTTATAACCAGATGCAAAGACGTTACTCCCTCCGAATTTAACTACTGCTCTGATCTTAATACTACTAGGTTTGTTCAGAGGTTGATTGAATTTGAGAAGCCTGATTTTCTCGTTTTTACCGGTATAATCCCCTACTTTGCCAAACTTGTATATACACGTATAGACCGTCTAACACAAGTTTTTGTATCGTACCCCTTTTAGAGTGAAAGGGGGTAGCGGAAAGGGAGCGTCTTTAATGTTAATGTAGTTGATTGCTACTCCCCTACGTCCCAAAATATAAGTCTCTTAAGTCAAACTTTAAAATTTTTGACCAAATATTGTTATTAATATATACAGAAAAAACATGCTCACCTGGAATCGTGTTAGCTTTACTATGTACTTTCATAGTATCAATTTTTTTTGGAGGATATAGAAGGTCAAAGGTGTGTCTTGGAGATGGGCAAAAGAAAACAACACTTATCTTTTATGGAATGGAGGAAGTATTTGCTAGTGTACAACATAATTGAAAGCTGTAGTTTTCTCTGTTTTGTTTAGAATCAGCTCAATAGAGGTAGCCAATCCCAAGTAGAGATAGATAGGTTGGTTTGTTAGGTTTTCTGAGTTTAACCAGTTGTCAGGTGGAGTGCATAACTTTGTATTAGTTGTTCAAACTTGTGATTAGTGGTAAAAGGTGGATTTTGGTCTGGTTTACTGAAGATGAGACTTTGAGCCAGATAAATGATGGGATTTTGAGAAATGTAGTAGTCTGGGATATATAGGATCTTGTTGGATGTAACTTAGGTTGATTCTGCTAGAAGGGAAGCAAAAAGTGTAAGCTTGCAACTTGGAATATCAATCATCTGTTCTCTTCACCTTCAAAAAATAAGTTTTGGGTTTATTCAGTTCAAATGAGTTCTAACAACTTCCAGTTAGTTCAAATAAGTTCAAATTAGTTCTAACACCTTGTAAAATGACTTTCATTAAGTTCAGATAAGTTTTAATAAGTTCCGGAAAAATAAGGTGAAGGGAATGCACCTTAAATTCGAGGATGGTAGTAATGTTGGGTTCCTGGTAGTTGGTGTTAATAGTTGTATTTTGGGACATTCCAAGGCTTTGTTGGCCGTGTTTGAGGAGAGCGTTGCTAAAGGGAAATGCTAGAAGATGATGCTTAAAAGTTTGAACTCATGAATAATGCAAGATTCTGTTTGACCATATATGTCTTTCATTGTTGGTAATAGTGGCTATTAATGGACTCTAGCTCCTTGTTGTTGGTCTACGTCATCCATGATAGTCACGGGAAGCTTGCCCTTTTCTTATTCCTAATAATGAACACCCAAATGTAACCAAATTTACATTTTCTACAGGTACTTGTCTTTGAACTTTTAATACAATAGTATTATAATCCCTTCACTTCTCACCATCATACAATCTTTCTGTAAATTGATGCATACCTTTAGAAAGCCGCTTTGGAGAAGATGACGTGAAAGTAAGGTGAAAGGTTTACTAATAGAAAACAACGGCCTCCGGTTGGAAAGAATGCAATACGTACTTTTGTGACTTGCGTAGATGTACGTCAAAAGTTAAGTGTAGGCAATCTTATCGGGATGAGGGAAGGAAAATGCGGTAACGGTCGCGTTGTCGCGGGAACGGGCCGTAACGGGTGTAATGTAATGGGTCGCGGTTGTCGCGGCGTGAATTTTTTGGGAAAAATTCACATAAGCTTGAATTTAACCTTGTTTTTATGTTCTAATAGTTTATAAAGTATATTTATAGCATAATAAGGTCAAAACTATTATTATTTTACTATATTTCATAGAATTAGTGATAAAAAATTTGAGATTATTATTAATTAAATTGAATATGTTTGAATTAAAACTTAGCACAAGTTTGGAGCATAAAAAATACAAGGTCACACCAATATAAAAAAATATGATTATCTTATACAAATCTAAATAAAAAATATTTTATTTTATTTTACTATTTTATTATGAAAAAGGTATTTAGTTTTTACTTAAATCCATTCATTTTTTAAAATTGAGTCTCAGTTGCTAGCAATAGAAATAGAAAATGTAAAATGATAAAGTACTAAGTAGTACGTAATAAATCAAGGTTTAAGTAAATGAGAGAGTGGCTGCCAGTTGTTGCTTTATGAAAAATTGTGGGTGAAAACTGGAATAAATGATAGCTGCGGCTGTAGGTTTTGACAGAATTAGTAGGTGAAACTGGGAAATAGTTAAATAGGTGAAAACTGGAAGAAGTAAAAGGCCAAAGGGTGAATATTTTTAAAAGATAGTGGGTTTAGTGCCTGCCACCTGTAGGTTTTGATAGAAATAATAGGCTGGCCATTCTTCATCTCTTACCTCTAGCTCTGCCCTTTTCTCTTTCTTTCAACCACGACCCAGACCAGAACCAGGGAGAAATCGAAGCAAACTACTACACAAATAACTATACAAACAACACCGAGATGCGAAGCACACACATAATTGAAGATAAAATGCAAATAATAGGTATGTTTGAATGAAAAATTTTACAAATCTGAGTCATTTTTATTTTCTTCTACTTCCTTCAACCTCCCCAAACCATAACTCAGCCTTTATATCAAAATATCGGCCGAGTCCTTGTTGTAACGGCAAAAAACGGCCGTTACCCGTTACGTAACGGCGATAACGGCGCATTTGGTGTGAATTATAAAACGGTGTTACATAACGGGGTTTAACGTAACGGCCACTCACAAACCCGTTACAAAACGCCCGTTACGCTTTGTAACGGCCGTTATTTGCTTCCCTGATCGGGATAGAGGAAGTAGTACTTGTTCGCCAACCTATTATCAGATACGAAAAATTATAGGTCTGAGATTACCATCTTGTAACCTACCAAAAAGGGGAGGGAAAGAAAGAAAAGAAAGTAAGATCACCCATCCTTGGAGTTTTGGTGCCTTTTTATGTTGTATCGCCGTTGTGTTGTCTCTCTTTCTCTTTAAATATCTAAATATATATATATTCCCCCTGTCCATATTCAAACTTCCCATTTTGTTTCACATAATGAAACTTTAAAACTTTGACCATATCCTTTCCAATATATAAGAATATGTATAGCCATATTGGATAGTTAGATTTGTTTCAATATGTAGATTTAGAAAAATATCTTTTTATAATATGATTATTAGGTTAGAGAGATTAATGGCCAGAGTAGCGTGTTGGAGACTGTGCAGGATAAATGGGGAATTCAAATAGGGACAAAGGGAGTATATATTAGAGAGGAAGATATATATAGGGTGGGCTGTGAGAATTCTAGATAGTAACCTTTCTCAATTTTTCATATAACAAGTGTCTTCTCCTGAAATCTATTCTCTCTCTCTACACACACTTACTCGTTATGGAAGGGATTCTGTTGTTAAAATGACTCTGTTATCAAATGATTGAACAACAGGGAGCAATTTACTTACGATACTTAGTTGACATTCATAAAAAGGATCTAATGAATTATGAGTTCAATACATCTTGTTTAGCAGAAAGACGAGTATTCCTTGCTCATTATCAGACAATCACTTATTCACAAACCTCGTGTGGGGCTAATAGTTTTCATTTCCCATCTCATGGAAAACCCTTTTCGCTCCGCTTAGCCCTATCCCCCTCTAGAGGTATTTTAGTGATAGGTTCTATAGGAATTGGACGATCCTATTTGGTCAAATACCTAGTGACAAACTCCTATGTTCCTTTTATTATGGTATATCTGAATGTTAACTAAAGAATGAAGGATAATTACACTTATATTTTTCATGGTTTGATTGATATAGGAGACAACATATTTGGTTCAAGCACGCCTGATGCAGCTGAATCGTTGTTTAAAGCTTTCCTTCCTGCAATGGAGTCTGGGCTCCCTTGGGCAGCTATTTTAGGGAATCATGACCAAGAGTCAACTATGAGTCGTGATGAATTGATGTCCTTACTCTCACTCATGGATTATTCTGTCTCTCAAGTGAATCCATTTGTTCAAAATCTATCTGGTGATCGGGAAAGAGTCCTGCTGACTGGAATTGATGGATTTGGAAATTATAATCTCTCAGTACATGGTCCTTATGGCTCTCCATTGGCCAATCTGAGCGTCTTGGATCTCTTCTTTCTTGATAGTGGAGATAGGGTTACAGTGGAAGGTAGACGAACTTATGGATGGATTAAACAATCTCAACTTGATTGGTTGCAAGGGTTTTCTCAAGTAGAACAGGTGAGTGTTCCTGTCTGATACTCTGGATTTATACGACTGCATCAGATCGTTGTTAGACTTTTATCTCTGTCTTATACTCCAGTTGGTGCTTGTTGCTATGGCTTAAAACATGAGATGATACTGTTGCATAGGTCGGAGATCTGACTCTAGGTCAAAAATAGAACCACCTAGTGTCTTACTGTTAAAAGTGCATGCTCATAAAAAATTCTACTTATTGAAATTTTACTTAATAATTTGTAGAAATCTGTACTCTGTGTATCTATAAAGCTGTGATTGTTTTTTTTTTTTTTGAATTGTAAGGATGTTTCCAAAATCAACATAAAGTGCTTTCTCTATATGGTAAATAAATAATAGAAGTTCTATGTGAAGTAATCTTGTGCACTTAAGAGGGCTCTGGAGTCTGGACAGTCTTCCATGATGTCCGTCAATAAAATCGATTTAACTTCATTGTGATTTATGACATTTGTAAGATGGACCTGGTGCACCTTTTTGACATTTTGGCAACCCAAATTTGCGTCGACAAATTTGATACTCTTTTGGTGGGATTAGGAAAGGGGGGAGGGGGTTAATCCATCTTACTCATTTCCCCTCCTTTAATACTTTCTCCCTTCCATTTTAGTTTGTACACTTTTTTAGAGAAGTTTCAGTTTGGTTGCAATGTTAAACTATTTGGCATTGGTTCTTTGTTGCCCTCTCCTCATCACATGGGTCCTCTATTTCTTTCTTTCTCGCCTCTCCTTAAACTTGTGTGCCTTCCCTCCATGTTGCAACCAAAGATGGAACCAATATGAGCCAATTTGGAACAGAGAAAGTATACATTTACGAAGGAAAATACTCCTGAACAAAAAAAACTAATTAGGACACCAACATCACATTTTCACCAAATTAAGGCCTATCTCAACATCATCACCAGTTATGCCCTCATCATTGCTCATATCTCCTGCCCAATTTTAAAAGTACACGTACCACTGATGCCTTGCATGTAGACTTTTGAAATTTTGACTATCCTGGATTTTGACTAAAATTTTTGCAATCCGTATTACAATGTTCCCTAATTCGCTATCTAATTTGCCTTTTGAATTTGTACTTTCCCCAAAATGGGCCAAAAGTAGCCCAAAACTTTAGATAATCTGCTTGTCTCAATTCGCAATTCGCGATACATGAACTAAGTTTAGTGATAAATTATGGATAAATTGGGGAGCCTGAATACCACTGATGAACCAAATAATTTTTTTGAAGCAAAAGCCAATGAGAAAGCCACCCAAAAGCCATTGCATAACACTCCCTCTATGTTGCATGTTTTAGGAGAAGGAATTAGTATTTTATTGCCACAAAGTTTGAATATGTCATATTCGTATTTGGATTTACAAAGGGCTAGTTTAGTCTTTTAACCCATTGGATCAACCCAAACTCGAAGGCTCTAAGTCTCAAGTAAGCATTCTTCAACACAACCCGAAAATAACTAGCACCCGAAATTATCTAACCAGAACCCACCTGACTTGTTAGACAGGTTTACTTGCATAGTTGCATGAGTTAAAAAAGCTAGTAAACTTATATGTGGCTGCCAAGTACTAAGGATGTAAAGCTGTATGCTGCATGCTATTATTATTTGGAAGCATAGGGCATAAAATTCATAGACTTGCACACACAGACCTTTCCTAGGTGTGAATATTCTTCTACTTCTCATTTGTTTCCCTGCCCCTGCTCTTAGAGACCGACAGTACCGACTTCTCACAACATTCTGCAGGGGAAAGGCTCTTTGCCTTTTTACTGATTCTACTGTTAGTTTTCTTTAAATTGCCCGACAAATTCTGTTCCAAAATTCACATGATCTTTGTTGTTGAACAACCAGAAAGCTTCCCTTTTGAATGCCTCAATTGTTGATAGATCTCAGCTGATTGCCATCATTCTTGGATACCTGTAAGGCTGTGCATATCAATAATGAGTCATCTGTTCATGCCCATGTAAGCAAGGCTTATATTAACTATGTAAACTCTAAAACAAGCTTTACGCTCTTCAATACAACGTTCATGTTTTGTTAATAAGTTTTGATAAATATAGATTTCATTAATTAATCTGTTGCAGGTGATACGAACAGGATGAGCATGGAGAGGGCAATCACTTTGGAGGTTTCCCTTCGTCAAGAAAGACACCTCTGGCACTTGGGTTCTTTCACATTCCAATCCCAGAAGTTAGACAGCTGTACTATCAGAAAATTATTGGCCAGTTCCAAGAAGCTGTAGCTTGCTCATCAGTAAATTCTGGAGTCTTGAAAACACTGGTATCAATGAAGAACATAAAAGGTATCTTTATAGGTCATGATCACGCCAATGATTTCTGCGGAAATCTGGATGGTATATGGTTTTGCTACGGTGGAGGTTCTGGATATCATGGATATGGCAAGGTAGGTTGGGACCGGAGAGCGAGGATTGTGCTGGTTGAGCTTTCGAAGAGGAGTGGTTCTTGGACGGGTTTGGAGAAAATTAGTACATGGAAACGGCTGGATGATGATATGTTGAGCAAGATTGATGAGCAAGTCCTTTGGGATCAGTTCTCTTGAAAGTGAGTTAGATTCCAGGTAATTAAGCTCCTTGTTGCATGCATATTGTTGCACTCTGATTTTCATTTATTACTTTGAGCCCCCTATGGCCCTATCTTGAGTTTTTGTCCTCTTCGTTTCGAACTAGGTTTTACTCCATTTAACGTTTAGTTGCTGTTACTCATATCTCTGTATATTTATAAGCTAGTACCTGGGTATTCAACTAGTCTGGTTGAGTTCTGAAATGCTTGCATGGTCATAATGTGCACTTATGTACAGCAGTAGTGTCTTTTGTTATGTGAGAGACTAGTTAACCTGGAAGTAAGTGTATGGCAATAGCGAATCAGCTGTCTGTGAAAAATGAAGAAATTTGGAATATTCCAACACGTACTTAGCCTTAGAAGCTGACGAGGGCAAGATTATTTTTTTTCCGGTTTATATAGATGTATAGATTTTCTTATCCTTTCCGCCAACTCCCAAAGCTGATTGGCTGACCTACTAGAGGGGCTGGTCTAGTGGACAGAGGCGGATGCAGGATTTTTCGGATGGTGGTTCACCACTCAATTACCGATCATATAATGGAATCAATTTTTTTTATTATTAAAAGTGCTCTCTAACAAGTTTCATTCTAAAAATAATAATAATAATTCATATCACAACTAATAAAACTTGAAAATACAATCAAATAAAACTTGAATTCCGTACTTCCTATTTCCTAACTTCTTAGATCCTATCAGCAAAGGTCAAAGGCAATCAGACGTGTAAGAAATTTTAGAAGTTCTAGATTATAATTTTACATCAAGCATACATAAATTACCCAATGTATACCGGCTTAAAGAAAAAGAAGAACAATCATTACAAGGTAAGAAGAACAATCTCAATTATAAAATCTGAAAATTGAATCCATATAACAAATTGCAATTGCATTTTATTTTGGAAAAATTGCCTAGAATAATGCAACTTTTTGGCGATTCGCAAATAATAATGCAACCTAAAGATTATTATGGAATAATGCAACCTTTATACCCCATTTATTTTAAACAAGACAAATGACCGGTAACCTGCACTATTGGTAATTTTTTATTTAAACTTTAAATTTAATAACTACTTCCTCCGTTTCGCAATACTCGCAACCAAACATATTGCACAGAAACCAAGGAGGAGGGAAGAGGGTATGCAATTAGACAAAATTGCCCATATACTTTAACAATTAAGTCAAAAAAAAAAAAAACCCACCCACTGTACATTTCCTCTTCACCACTGCCAACCCAATTGAGCTACCATCCCACACCACCGTCAAGCCAATTGTGCCACCAACCCACCACCATCAATCCAAATGTGCCACCATCTCCATCACCGTCAACCCAAATGTGCTACCATTGCCACCACCGTCAACCCAAATGTGCCACAATCGGCACCACCGTGAACCTGTTTACACCATGACTACCACCGCCGCTAGTCGACCATCCCCATTACAACCACATAGAATCGCGCCACCACTGCGACCCAACCAACTCTAACACCATAACCACAACCAAAATAAAAAAATCCAACAAATTTGATAAAAATAATTAAAAGAAAATGTAATACCACCACCGAAGTTAGAAGTTTCCGGTAGCAAGAAATCCAGTGAAACACTCACGAAAAGTAGATCTATATAAAAAAGCAAGAAGTTTCGGGGCTAGGAAGAGACGATGGAGGCTGGGAATGGTGGTTCACGGGAGGGGGTGACGAGAAAAAGGGAGTCGATGCTCTCGCGTGCTGTGGCGGTGGTGGTGGTTTCGGCGAGGAGGAAGGAAAATAGAGGCCTGAGTGCTGGTGGTTTCGCTTGTTGGTGTGGCAATGGTGCCATGGTGGTTTCAGGAAGCAAACTGGTGGTCAGGGAGTGGGGGAGTTAGGAGAGAGAGAGTGGGGTTTTTGGGGTTATAATTAGGATAGTGTAATTTCTAATTAGTAAAATAAAATGTTTAGTTTGTAAAAGTATTTTGTTAATTAGTACAATGAGTAAAAGTAAGGGTATGATGGTAATTTAACATGCTAAAATTTACCAAATAAAGCTTGGTTGCAAGTATTGTGAAATTTCCCTTAAAGGAAAGCGTTGCGAGTATTGCGAAACGGAGGAAGTATATTAATATTAAAAAAAAAAACACCCCCCAAACCCCCGCCCCAGCCCCACCCCCACCCTAGCCCATCCCTCCCTCCCGCCATCACCCCCTCCCCTGCTACCGCCCCCAAGCCACGACCCCTCCTAGGAGCAGCGACCGGCGACCCCTCCCTTCCCTATCACACCGGCGACCGGCGGCTCGACGAAGGAGCAATGCCAACGCCGTCGTTTGCGGCATCCTAGTGGAGTTATTCGTCTCCGATGAGCCTTGCAGTCAACGCAGCCACCACCGCATCACCTCCCAACAACCACCACGCAGCCCCACTTCTCTTCCTCTATCATTTTCCCTCTCGCTCACTCTCTCTTTTTTCTCTTCGCACCAGCCTTGCCAGCGAACACGACAACCACCTTCTCTTGCTTCAAAAACTCCACCCAGCACCACCCCCTTCAAAAACCACCTTCTCTTTCTTTCCTCTTCGCTTCCCCGGACGAAACCCCCTCCCCTCTTTGTATTCAGATCAGTCGCCGCAAAAAATGGGGGTGAGGTTGGCGGCGGGTTTGCGGCTGGGGTGGGGGGAAGGGGGATGTGGGTGGGGAGGAGAAAGAGCTGACGGTGGGGGAAGTGGGGTGGGATTTGATTTTCTTTTTTTTGTTTTTGTTATTTTATTTTTATTTTCCTTTTTAAAATTGTTTATGAGAGCCAATTATTACGCAACAAGTGTCCATTTTACCTATTCTTTAAATCATAACCGGTTTTGTCCTGTTTAAAATAAATGGGGTATAAAGGTTGCATTATTCTAGAATAATCTTTAGGTTGCATTATTATTTGCGAATCGCCAAAAGGTTGCATTATTCTAGGCAATTTTTCCTTTTATTTTTCAATTAATCAATTAAATTTTATGCCTTTTTTCCCTGAAAACATAAATATTAATTTCAAAGAAAAGCTCACCAGTCCACACAATCTTCACAACAAAGCTTTGTCCACAAACACAGAAAATGTCGATTCTCTCCACTCCACCACCATCATCTTCCTTCTTCTTCTCCAAAAACTTAAATATCTACCACCATTACCCACTTTCATCCTTTCCTATCCTAGTATCCTTCTTCTCCGTCCCTATATCTCTCTCTTTTCTCGTTACGTTCTTCTTTGCCAACAAGCCCAAACGCAAACCCAGGTCCAAGGCCAAATCTTCATCCTCCTCCACTAGCCCACGTCTACCCAATTTCACCATCACAGCCCTAAAGAGACAAATCTGAGCCCGAGCCGACGAAGCAGGCAAGCAGCGCCTGACGTGTAGGCTGAAGCAGCGCCAGACGTGAAGCACCGCCGTTATGAATGAATCTCCGTGAAGCACCGTCGGCCGCGAAGCTTCGTGATTCGTGAAGGCTGAAGCATTTGTGATTGCAGAGCAGTCGAAGAGATAAAGTGGGAAAGGGGAAGAGTATTGATGCGCGTGCAGCCTGCAGAAGTGTTTAAAATTTTAGTGCACGTGCACCAGGGTGTTATATGCTGGTTCCGCCCCTGCTAGTGGAGTCTTTCAGTTTACCATTTACAAAATTACCAATCAAGTAGTATTGACTATTGAGTAAATGCATTTTGTAGTACATTTCAAAGTTTTTCATGCTGTATCGCAAGTGGGATTCATTTACTTAGTATTTGCACCGCGTGCACATTCAATTCAGGAGCTCGAATATGAAGAAGGCTCGCGCTATTTAACTCGCAGGTTTTCAGCAGGATGAAAACAGTCAGGGCGGTTTTAGGATCCTTTTTGCTGCTGTTTGAGGCTCATATATCTTATTGCCAAGTGCAAACCCATAATGAAATTCTTGTTTATTGTTATGGACGGTTAAGCTTTTTATCAGATGGTTTTATGCCTCCATCGGATGGCTGGAGGAGATTTGGAAGTTTTGTATTACGAGTGTATTCAAAAGTTATGATATAGAAACTACTCATGTTCTAGGTTAGTAATAAAACAAGGTAACTTCTCGTAATTCGTAGGGTTTTAACCTTGTGGCTTGCGGCTCATGTAACTTTTAGTTTACTGTATGGATTGCTGCAAAATTGATTAGCCATTCAATTTTCTGATACTTTATGTAAACATTCTGCAAATAAAGATACAGGTCTTTTTTTAAAACATGCATATATATTTTTTCACATTATGTTATATTTGTGTTGTATCCTCTATCTCGGAAAGCTTTTGGTTCATCTTCTTCTATTTCTTCAATCAAGACTACTTTTGAGCATGTTGTGTGCAATATAGTTCTTGAATCACGTTGTAATGCCACCTTTATACTGATTGAGGGAGAGTTGGCTATAATGCTCTCGTGTGTTTATTATCCATATCGGGACACCTAAACATCATATATATTGTTATTTTTTTCCAGTTTCTAACTCAAAGAAGTAGCATTAGGGGGAGAAGCAGCTCTAAAACGATTCAACAAAGTAGAGATATTCTGCTTAGAGTTATCATATATGGGACGGAGGGAGTAGTCATTAAATGATTCATATGTACTGTTACATAGGCTGCGTGCCTTATGCCTAGTGGCGTAAAGTGAGTGGTGTTGCATGTCAAGTTTATGAGGGTAAGTATTTCGCGATGGTTATTGCGCATTATGCATATTGGGAGCATATGCATTCGAGGGAAAACTGCCTTGGTTGCTGTTATTATGCTGATAGGAGGAATAATCTTGTCGATTGTTTTTGCCCTCTTGACCAACATTATGAAAGTGATCCTTTGCTTGGTTGATCATTTTATACTCCATCCCCATCTTTGGATGAACCGCTTTAAGTGGTTGGACATTAGCGCAATTGAGCCATCTTGCTTCGGACCCCGTTCCTAAGTGCTTGTTCCCCCTAATAGGGTACCACCTCTGTTGTCACCTTGGGTAGGATTACACCAGTTTGGTGTTGAGTGGAAGTTCTGGATGTGTGATTCTTAAGACCGGGTTTTGGTGTTCTTTATGAGGGACACCGCGAATTGTTTTATTAGGATAGATCTTCTCTATGATCTGAGAAGTTGATCATTCAGAATCTTGTATTTATCAACTAGAGGTTCTAGTCGATGAACCACTTCCTCAGTTACTTGTGTGGATAGAGCCACATTAGTGGTAGTGAGAGTCTCACGGATTTCAAGGACTTGTAGCTTGGCGAATGCGAGATGCCAACGGAATGATCAGTGGGGGAATGGGAGGTGGGCACCCTCAATGGCATTCACTGGCTTTTTGGGAAGCCCGCTCCCACTGTCCTCACGGCCCTGCTGAGTAGTAGCACCTCTGGGAATCCAGAAAGGGATCCTGAGCAATGGTAGTAACAAGTATGTTTGATATTTTAATATTTGTTGTGTATTAGTATGAAACGAGTAAAAGCCACTCTGTAAAAAAAATATAGTTAATTAAGAGATTTTATATATTTCATAGAAGAATAAAGTTAGTGAACGCGCCCCAAAGCCTTAGGTAAAATGGAAGTGAATAAACATAAATATTACTATACTCGTGATATTGGCCTATATTCCAAAATTAATATCGTTTTAGAAGATAAAAAATGTATGGTAATTAATGCAGGATCGTTTGTTAGCAAGATCCTTGATAAAGTGCCCGTTAATATGACCAATTACGAAACCTTGAGAAACAAACACAAAATATAGAAGCAATACTAATCATATCCATAATCCACTAGCCAATATCTATATCTTGACCTATGACTAATATTAACCTAGCTTTCTTGATTTTTTTTATAAAATATGTTAAGACTACAGACGAACAAGAATCAACACTATTATCTCATGACTTCAGATATTGAAAGAAAACCAGCATCATAAGGAACTCCAGATTCAGGGATCCATTCATCCCCTTGGATCAACTGTGAAGCAGTGTATGGCACTGCCTCCCTTGCATCTTCTATAACCTTAAATCCCAACCACTTCACTCTCCAACTCGTATCCGCTCCCGGTCCCCAGTTCCTAAACTCAAGGTAAATTGCATCTGTTGTAGGAGTATCAGGCCACTCTTCCCACCCAGAAGAGCTTATCATGCTGTCTAAAAACGACTCCATCACCATGACAGTGGAGTAACTAAACCATGGTCTTCCAAGGAAACCATTTATGGTGGGTCTCGCCCCTACCTCGGGTACTTCTGTGAAGTTACAACCCTGCAATGTGAACCCTGATTTCTGATCTAAGGATTGTCTGCCTTGTGCAGTGTAGGTTACTTTCTGGTTAGCTGATGCACGAGCATACAAGTTGCATTTCTGAAATACAGCAGTTGCGAATCCAAAAATGAAATCAATTGTTCCATATATGTCGCATTCTCTGTAGTATTGGCTACCTTGTTTAGCATACAAAGTGTCATGGTATCCTTTGAATTTACATTTGTAAAAGATGGTGTGGTTTGCTTCGCATAAAAGGACCACTGCTTGCCCACTCTCCCTTCCTGCATTGTTCTCAAATGTTATGTGTTGTGCCATGAATCCATCACCAAAAACACCTGCATGTCAAATTTTCAGGATCATACTAACCTCAGAGTATATAACTTAAAATCCTACTCTTACAAAAAAAAATCCGGGGATCACTGTTTTGATACTCTAAAGGAGAGACGGAATGTATATGTTACAACAAAGGAAATTTGCAAACAATGAACACACATATCATATTATAAATGATTTAAACTCATCTTGTAACCACCTTCATTATGTCTAAAATATGCTTTACAAATTAAAATGTTGTGACAGTAGATGTTACGCAAACTTTATTACATGCATATGTCATATGATCTTGTTTTATAACTTTTATATAATAGAGGTACAAAGTAATCCTACTGTGATTAAAAGTTAGACATTTAACACTGCTAGACTTGCATAACGATCGAAAAAGAAAAGATGCTAATATATAATTTTACTTCAGAATATTCTTAGATACCCAAGAAATTAATACATTTCAAACAACTTTCGCCTAATAACTCACTGAAAGTGGCAGATTCGGATGTTGAGAAGTCAGGAAAGTGACGGTTAGCTGTGATTTTGGTGACTTCTGCTCCATCCCCAATCAAGACGATGTTAGTTTTGTTTTGAGGTACAACCACCACTTCATTGTACACTCCTGAGCATACTCGAATGAAGAACCATGCTGAACTAAATGATGGTGCAGAAAGGACGGCCTCAGATATCGAACTGAAATTTCCATCTCCCTTTAGAGAAACTGTGGCATTAAACGTGTGCCCTCTACCTGCATTTGGTTTGTGTTGGTTCCCATGATCCTTCAGAAACAAATAAACTCCAGGAGCTGCCAACACGAGAATAAGCAGAATAAACAAATACCCATTATATTCCGCCATTCTGGAACTAATTTTCTACTCCATGCTTAAGCTGTCCAACTAATAATCTAACTTATACTTCATGTCCCAAATACACAACCTTTTTTCTCTTTCTTTTTTACGTTTCTGAATTTTGATAAACTTTGATGAGTAGAAGAAAGCATTAAATAGCCTGTTGAGGAAAGGCTTCAACTGTCAGAGAGTAGGAAGCAACAGGTCTAATTTAGGTAGTTAGTCCTTAGCCTCTGATCAGCACATTGCAGAGGCTAAATGATGAGAATTCTGAGTGTGTGATGTTGAACATACAGCTTTCAGAGCGTAAATATAGTATAAGTTCCCTAAACATCTCTTTTACATTATCACATGTCTCTCTTTGTGGGCTTTGAAAATTGAAAGTATTCTAACAATGCACCTTCATGTGCTACCTGCTAAAATTAAGTTTTAATAATTATGTAAACGAAATTCTCTATTGGATGCATGATTGCATGCTACAATTAACTTGCTTTTTGTAGGTAGATGCTTACTTTGAATATTTAAGAGCTCGCAAAGTAAGATAAAACAATATTTTCATAATCGTATTAAGTTAAAGATTTATGGTAAAATCATATCAAATTTGTTTGGGATATTCCCTGAGGTACCCCCGAGGTTAGGGCTAATTCCTCGGGTACCCTCCTCGTTTTCGAGCTTAGCTTAGATGTCACCAGAGTCAGTGTTCGCGTCTTAAATGCCATTAATGGTAACAGGCGTTAAGATTCTGTTAACTTTTGTCAATTAAACTTAACTTTTTCATTTAAACCACAAAAAAAAGACAAAACAAAAATTAAAACCATCCCCACCCCTCCCACCTCTCTCTCCTCCCATAACCACCCCCCCCCCACACACACACACACTCTATCCTCCCCCGCCCTTCCCCTACTCTGCCACCACCCTCAAAACCACCAGCCACCACCTTCTGGTGAGCACGAGCACCACTGACCCCATCACGAGCACCACCGTCCTCTTCACTGCCGTCGAATAGCAAGGTTTATACTCGCTGGAAAATGTCGATGTGCAGCAAAGGTTGCCCTCCCCATCAAATTTGCCAGTGGAAGAAGCTAATTCCTCGCAACCCCGGCGGTTAGAGACTGTCTCCGGGGACTCCTCGAGCTTTACAGTGTGTTTGGATAGAAAAAGGGGAAGGAAAAGAAGGGGAGGTAAGGGAAGGGGAGGGAATAAAAATGAGTTTTCCTTCTAAATCTCTCCAATGTTGGAGGGAGGAATTTCTCACAAATTAGTCCTTCCATTTCCCTCCCTCCAACTCCCTCACCCTCTCACTTGGTATCCAAACGATGGATTTTTGCCATCTCCCTTCCCTTCCCATCCCCTTCCCTCCTATTTTGGCTATCCAAACAAGTTGTTAATGAAGCTGAGGTACGGTCCCCAATGGGCTTGATGTGAATTTGGTAAATGGGTCTGTGACAAGACAATTGGTTACACAGGTAGAAGATACGTTGAATATCAGTGTCTCTGCAGCTAGGTCTAAGGAGGAGGTTAGGGACTTGAAAAGGAAGTTAGAGGATGAGCTTGATCAAGTTAGAAAAATGGCGAGGAAGCTTGAGATAAAGGAGATTGAGCTTAATGGGTATTCTGATATTGGTGTTGAAACGACGGTTCCTGATGTTGGGCACTTGCGCTTTCCAGTGAATGGTGGTGGAATTGAGAGCGGGGTGGGGCGCCGGTTTCAGGAAAGGGGGAAGGGTGGCAAGGAGTGGCTGGGTTGGGGTTGGGGGGTGGGTTGTGGGTTTAGGGAGGGGGAGGAGAGAGAGTGGGAGGGGTGGGGATGGTTTTAATTTTTGTTTTGTCTTTTTTTGTGGTTTAAATGAAAAAGTCAAGTTTAATTGACAAAAGTTAACAGAACCTTAACGTCTGTTACCATTAATGGCATTTAAGACGCGAACACTGACTCTGGTGGCATCTAAGCTAGCTCGAAAACGAGGAGGGTACCCGAGGAATTAGCCCTAACTTCGGGGGTACCTCAGGAAATATCCCAATTCGTCTTTTACAAGAATCGAAAGGAGTGATTCACCATATTAGATTTTTGGGCATCTTATGACTTGAATCGATAAATTCTGATATATCCTGCTTCTAGGAATCTATTTTTTGGGGTTAGGAGCATAGGTCAAGGTCGGTCATCAACTACTCAACCAAAAATATACCCATTAATGAACACGTTAACGTTAATAAGATAGGTAAATAAAATAATGGGTCATTTTCAAAAGATAACTCTAAATATCCTTGGGCATGGAAACTCACTTTAAACAACAATGGCGGATTAACCCTCTCATGTAAATTAATAACAAAATGTGTACATGTTTAGATGTCTGAACTTTTTTTAGCTTTGAAATCATAGATAGATGTAGACATTTTCTGTTTAGATGCTCATTTCTATCAAATGCAGTGTTCACAAACCCAAAAGCAAGTGTAGTGCAGTCAATAATACTATAATTCGAATGCTAAAAGTTACTCTTGCATACCGAGGAATGAGAATGGGTCCGTCGAGAAGGAGATTTGGATAGAGAGATTACACAAATTTCTCAATCTTTTAGTTTGCTCTTTGTTAATGCATCATATTGAAGGTTATATGGCGGGAAAGAAAATTAACACCTCAATAAAAAAAAGGGACAAAAAGAGAGAAGATGCTCATTTGATCCAACAAAATACATTTTAGAATTCGATATTGGAAAATACATTAGTATATTAGCTTTGTTGTGTTAAACGGAAACAAAAGTCATTTTCTAACAACCAATTGTAGATTAATTTTCTTTTGTTTGGTTCATTAGACGTAAAGTTAAAAGGATAAACAAGAATGGAAAAGTAATGGAAAATAGATGAAAGGAAGAAAAGAGAAAGGTAAGAAATAGGGAGGAAAATTTTTCCCTTTTCCACTCTTAATAAAACAATTTTCAATCCCTTATAAATTAACCAAAGGAATTTTTTTCACACAGCAAACGCTTAGTTTTTTTACCAAACACCCATTCCCTCTTCCAATTCCCACTTACCAAACACCCTCGATGAAGAAAAAAAAGGAGTTAAACGTGTCACTCCTTCCTCAATGTTTTCCACTCTTGGAAGAACTATTTCCCAAAGTTTACAAGCCAAATAAAGAAGCATGAGGAAAAAATACTTTTTAGGAAAGAGGCTGTCTGCCCAATCAAAAGAGGGGAGCACAAGAGTTTGAAAATTTATCTAATTCAGTACACTTCACAATCTTTCGTCGCACACATAATTCCAGTTTCCAACACCCCATTGCATGGTTCCAAAATCTAAACAGACATCTCCAACAATCCAGATGCTTTAAATCAATTTGCCAATGATTACAAAAAAGGGATGTGTGCTAACAAAATTAAGTCTACAAATCGACGTATTCACATCAACTATAATCATCGAGTAATGCAAATAACAACAGCAGCAAATGGTGAAAAATCAGAGGGGCACAGATCCATAAAACACTACTTCTGCTGGGCCTGTCATGTAAATATGATTGTCTTCCTCCCTCCATTCAATTTCCAATGGCCCTCCAGGTAGGTCAACAGTGCAATTCTACACATGAACCACCCAAAACAAAACAAATAAAGATTCAATCAGGATCCCAGTCTAGCAGTACAGGCAGTGGAAGATAGGTTATGCAGCTCAGAGAGACTATGAACAGCATACGTTATAGGAAGAATATAAAAAGACATTAAATTTAAGCAGGGCTCACTCTTTCAGATCGACCCTCGAGCACTGCAGCAACGACGACTGCACAAGCTCCTGTTCCACAGGCTAAAGTAGCCCCTGCACAAACAAGCAAATGAGTCAACACTAGAGGAACAACCCCCATAGCATGAGGATCCCTGAAAATGTTGTACAGATTATTGAACTAAGCACTTTTATTTCATATACACATATTTAGTAAAAAAAGAAAAAGGGAAGGGGTTGGGGGAGCCCCACAATTTACTCTTAAGCATAAAAATCAAAACCTGCACCACGCTCCCATACACGCATCTTTAGGTGTGACCGAGAAAAAACTTGAACGAATTCTGCAAAGATCAGCAAGCAGTTTCCATTAAATCATAAGCCTGTCTGATGAGACTCCCAACCAGAATCAATGTATCATCTACCCCTATGATAATTTTTCAGATGAAGATCAATTTCAGATATTCATAGAAAAAATATCAGCATATTATACTCCAAAACATTTGGAAACTGATGACAAAAGTAGAAATCTTAATTTCAAAAAGATGATCAGCCTCACCAAGCAACCGAACAAAAAAATTAGTCCCTATTCCATTTGCCTTTCAAAGTCAAACTTCATAGCATTTGACCATGAATTCTCACAAATATACAACAAACCTTTGCGTGGGATCTCATCGGATTCATCTCAATGTATACATTCAAATTATCAACTTTGTATAGATTTTTATCAATAAGCAATTAAACATATTAATGGTCAAAGCAGTGTCTTGAAGACCGTGCAAAAGGCAGATGGAGGAAGTAGAACACTGATTTCACTTCAGCAAAAAATCGTTAACCAATTTTCAAAACCAAAGTCCTTTGTAAGGTTCAAAGGTGTCCAGGTGTCTTGGTTTCAGTTAATCACGGTATACTTGGATAATAATTATCACGAAAGTGCAAAGGTGTTTTCAGGAAAAGCAACAAGATGTTGACGTAGGGGGAAAAAAAACCTATTCATTCTGCTTAATTATGGAACAGCTCAGATCAAATTATTACTTCATCAGGTTATCATCTCAACTACAAACAGCCAAGAATAAGTGTTTGGAGAATCGGTGAGGTAGCTTTTTCCTCTCCCTGAATTGAATGACAAACATGTAGATACAGGATAACAGGAAAAACATATCAATTTATCAGCCAGTTTAAAAGGGTCAAAGATTGATCCCATGATAGTATCCTGGTTCCTTTGATCAATTTTTGGGTGGGGATTGGGAAAGAAGAGCGGATCGGAATCTAACTTCTTGATGCTGACACCAAGCAGTGTGTTTAAATTTTAAACTAGACTTTGCCAAGCTGGTGTGCAAGGATTTCTGGAGCACCTTTGCTTTTAAATAGTTTCAAGGGAGAAGAAGATTTCCATGAACTAGAAAGGATTTAACTGGTACTGTCTTTAACAGGAGATAAGAAGCTCTGGGACAATATATCGCAACAATGTACAGGCAAACAAATAAGTTTAAGAACGTTGTGTTGAAAATGGAGACTAAATATAATAAACATATGAGATATAAAATGCTCAAGCTTTCAGATGCACTAACTACTTGTTCTGTTCAAGTTGGACAATCAATGGATGACATCAACATACATTTTTGCACATGCATACCGCCTTTGAATGATTCTCTTATTTAAGTATTCACGAGAAGATAAAGTACTCCAATGCTTAGAAACAAATGAAGAACAAATGCCCTGACAACTCATTGTAGACATATTATTATCCATTTACATATCATCACAACTTATCAACACTAATACTGACCAGTGTTAGTTCGTGCTGGAAACACGTCATGGTGCTCAAATTTTGGTCCAATGTCAGCCAATTTTATTTGATCCACCACCAGATTCTGTTGGGTCATGAAACAGTAAAAAATCATTCCCATTTCAGCAAACAAATAGTCAACCAAGGGTTAGGAAGGGAAAGAGAACCAATACTTAAAACAAGTAATGAATTCCTTGATAACAACCTTTGTCTCCATCTCTATTTTAAACGCCAAAAAGGAAAAAGAATCAATTTTTTTCTCTATTAATATTTCATTTTGCGTGGCGGGGAAAAAGGGGGGGAGGGGGGGGTCGGTCCAAGCGAATAGGAGAAAACCACCGATGAAAGGTGAGGAGCAAAAAGGAGGTAACCACCGATGAACAGCAAAAAATCATTCCCATTTCAGCAAACAAATAGTCAACCAAGGGTTAGGAAGGGAAAGAGAACCAATACTTAAAACAAGTAATGATTTCCTTGATAACAACCTTTGTCTCCATCTCTACTTTAAACGCCAAAAAGGAAAAGGAATCAATTTTTTTCTCTATTAATATTTCATTTTACGTGGCTGGGAGGGGGGGTCCAAGCGAATAGGAGAAAACCACCGATGGAAGGTGAGGAGCAAAAGGAGGTAACCACCAATGAAACAGCAAAAAATCATTCCCATTTCAGCAAACAAATAGTCAACCAAGGGTTAGGAAGGGAAAGAGAACCAATACTTAAAACAAGTAATAATTTCCTTGATAACAACCTTTGTCTCCATCTCTACTTTAAACGCCAAAAAGGAAAAGGAATCAATTTTTTTCTCTATTAATATTTCATTTTACGTTGGGGGGGGGGGGGGGTCCAAGCGAATAGGAGAAAACCACCGATGAAAGGTGAGGAGCAAAAAGGAGGTCACAAATTTATTCGAAATTTGAGAGAACAAACAAGGTATCCAAGCACACGTCATGTAACCTTTGTGTTGTGCAAGCAAGAATGGGGATAGCCAAATGGTGTTCGTCTATCAAGAAAGAGAAACGGTCAACCAAAATAATATAGCAATGTACATGATTCCGGGCTCAATGAACTTCCAACTAATCATGAAACACCGGTAACTAATCATAACCTCTCTACAGATTGAAATCAAATGACCTCTAACATATATGATTAGCAACACAAAATAAACAATACCTGCTCTCCTTTTGTACCAAAAGTAACACAATGTGGATTTCCCATGCTGACACAAGTGACACTCCAGGTTTCTCCATCAACTATTAGATCGGATTTAACTACAGAAGATTCCTTATTTGCAGGGAGTTTGGTGGGTACATCAACTGCAGTAAGTATTGGTTCACCCATATCAACTTTAACCTGAAATTTACCAAGCAATATTAAGTCCTTAAAAGATTTTCACAGAAAACATGATATTAAGATTACATAATAATGAAGCGCGCATGAAAGCAATCAATATGATATAGTAAAATGTTTGAGGAAACAATGAAATAAAACGTAGTATTTTAATCAAGGGTAAGTTAAGCTGCATCAAGAAATAAGGTAAAGACAACCATGCCTGTAACAACTATATAGAATCCATAACCTATAAAACACTGAGGTGAATGCTATAAGAGATACCTTCCCATCTTCTTGAATCTCAGGGACAATTAAACCAGCCCCAGTATGGACAGTGAAACTGAATCAGGATGTAAATCAAAGCATGTCAAAGAGTCAGCAAAGGAGGTAATTAAAGATGAAATCAAAATTTAATGGACAAAATCACAAGAACTAATTTTGCCAACAGCAAAGAGAACACAATAATATTTTCCCAAATGAATGACATTTGCGTCTCCATTGTCATATATTACATATACAACTTTGATCCTACACCAAGGCTATTTTCTCTCATTGCTCATTTAAAAACTCCAAATGAGCAAAATTCACACTATAGGCAGAGTTCCAGATGTGCAATGATCAAATGAATAAGCTTGCATCTTCCATATTTTCCTTCTTTTTGGTGTTTTTGCTTGGGGAGCACAAGGAGGAGAAGGCAGAACAGAATAAAGAGGGGAGCAAAGACAGCCGTCATATGGGGGTAATGTCTCCACTAGATGACAGATATAAAACTTACAACGCAGAAGAACAAAGAAGAGGAGATATCCCCAACCAAACGAAGGAGATGGAAAGGTCCATTGAAGTATGGAACTGTATATTCTTTCCTTCTCAAGCATCTTCATATCTTCCTTATCTTTAACTTCATAATGATTATTGATGTGATTAAGCTATTACCATGATTAGACTTCTAATCTTACAAGACTTCCATTACTACTAAAATCCTAACAGAATAGAATCCCAACACCTTAGTTTTAAAAGACACGAGGTGCAAAGGGTCCCTAGTGTTACAATCCAACCTGCCTTTAGTTGTATTTTCCTTAGTTTATGCTTTCTTATGCTTTAGTTTATGTTTTAGCACTCTTGTATAGGCTTAAGGTTCCATTATTGAGTTACTGTAAATCCAGTGTTCACTTGAAATATGTACTATCTCAAACTTAAGCCTCTTTAGGGGGAGATGATGAATGAAATGTTTGTTCACCACTAAGGCCTCCTATCAGTTGTATGCTTGCTTTATAGTATTGTGTTGTTGTTGTTGGCCAACTTAGAGCTTGTGTCGCCACTTATTATAAAGCGCCCACCCAAATTCAAAACAGGTACATCTCGTCGTCGGCCCCGCTCGTGCTCGCCTCGTGCACACGAGCGCCCCGATCGACCCTCTTCTCGTGCTCTTGTTGCCAATAGGCAAGTGTACCCTTTCAGATACCGAGTGCTCGTGCCTCACGAGCCTCAAAAGACCCTTTTCCGCATTAAGGCTAGCGCACTTGCCCACAGAAGGCAAGGGCGTGCCGCACGTTTCGAGATCAGAACTTTCGGACCGTGACACCTAGAGCCTAGGCGCAAGGCGAAGGCGCGCACCTTTCATAGAAGAGGCGCATCTTTACATATTAATTTTAAACCCATTTCTTTTTCTTTGTGGTACTGGTTTCAGTAAGAGAGCCCATATCTTTTGTCAAAAAGATATAAATATTTAAAAAACTTCAGGGAATATCAATATGTTTCTTAATGGTACAAGTTCAATATGAGAGGTAGAATAAGACTAATAAATCACAAGCAAATAGAAAAAAAAATAGAAAGTTCACATGATAAAAAGAGGGATGAGACTAAAAAGTTAAGAACCGAGGGGAAGTAAAAAAAAGCCTTAAAATGCCAAAAAAAAAAAAAAAAAGAAGGGCTGCCAGCCACAGGTGAAAGAAAGATAAAGAAGTGAAAATGAAAAAGTTCAAGAGAAGGAGAAGAGGGAGAAAGAGCAAAGATCGAAGACAACCTACCTGAAAAGCATGACCGACGACAACCCCCTAGTGGTGTGGTACATCCCACGATTCCCACCGGACATGGGCCACCAGCAAAGTCTGGCTGGTGATAAGAATTCTTTTACCCAAATTCACAAATTAGGGTTTCAGTCCATATTAGGGCTTTTACTTCAAACATGAAATCGAAGCATTTTTAGGCAATTATTGGAGGGCTTTGTAACAAATAAAAAAACTGAGAATATAAAAAAGGAGAAGAATGGGTGATTTGAGGAAGAAATTTATAATTGATTGTAATGTTAATGCAATTAAATCATCAACAATGGTGTTTACAACCCTAAACCTTCGAGTGGCCAGACACTCCCAAACTAAGCAACTAATCAACAGAATTTTCTCAGCATCTTTCTAATTATTCGTCTGATTATTCCTCTCAATTAATGTCCACGATACATAGCACTATCTCTAACTAACTAGTTACTTTCCGCTACAAGCTAATTATAACAAACTATTTTTCCATTACCAAAAGCACCTCCTAGGCTCCTACCCTCTAGGCTAGTCTATTAGAGGCTTTAGCTCGAATGTGGATTTTAAAAGCTTGGGTATGTTTAATTTGAAGAACATATTGGTCTTTTCTAGTATTCTGCTCTCTTCTTCTACTTTTACCCTAAAAGTGGCGAGGGTGGCTCCCCCAGTGCCTCGTCCAAGGCAGCGTGAGGCGTGCGCCATGATCTCGCCTAGTGAAATCGCTTCGCCTAGCTTGGCTGAGGCGTTTTTCTTCACTCGAGCTCGTCTTGTGTCTAGGCGCACTTTTTAAACTAAGCCCAACACAACTAGGAAAATATGAAGAGGCAAACTAGAACTCCATGAAAATGTTCAAATAGCTCACAAGAATCCACTTTTGCTCTCAGCATCAATCATTATGATGGTGGTTCACGGAAAAATCATTTCTTATAGATGGTGTAAGAGAGCAGCAGGTCATTATGTCCATTCACACTGAATCACATCGCATATCAGCAGGGATTATAGCTAGCAGGTCATTATAGCTAGCAGGATAACAAAGAGACTCCACTATATACCAAAAGATTGATTTTTTCTAGAAAAATAACACTATCAAGCACTATCAGGCACAATCAGCTATGGAAGATGAAGATATATCCAGAAAATACAAGCACACTTCATAAAGTATACAAGAGGAACTGCAACCAGGGTAAAAGTTTCAGAGTAATTTCAAAACTCCAATCACTGTTATGTAATACAGAAACTTAGCTATTGCTCTACACTTACCAGCAGTTCCGCAATAACTCAAGAGATATTTTCTATCACAAACAACTAGTCTCTAAAATCAGATTCGATCTTAAGCCAGAAAGACTAGCCATTAATTACATAACTGGAGTTTCAAGATAATAATTACTGTATATCATATCGGCAGCATGTACCTGTGTCTTCCATGTAGGTTCTCGAGCTCAGCAATAAATCTGGCAAAGCATCTCACTCCGTTACCACACATCTACGAAGAAGAACGAGAGTAAATTCAGTTTGGTAAGAGACCAACACCTTGAAGGCATTTAATTTTGAAGGACCAACAAACAGGAGGTAACAAAACAAACACATAAAATCACAGTTAAGAGGTTTCAATCATATTCACAAAGACAAATGATCAATGATCCATGATATCAATTCATAAGCAGCCATAGATGTCAATGTAGTTGTAGGTTCATCAACAAGAAAACAAGCAGCTACAACTAAATCAAATGAACAAATTACAAAGTTCAACAAAGACACTCACATTTCATCCTTATTAAACTGGTACAAGAAGCAAGTATGCTTTTCACAAAGACACACACCTCTGGCTCACTTCCGTCAGAATTAAAAATCCTCATTGTATAATCAGTGCCATCAGTTCCAGGCATAGCAAAGATGACACCATCAGCACCAATTCCGAAATTCCGATCACATAACTTCACTGTTTGCTTTGGGGTTACCTTGGGTTCTATTGAGTCTCTATTGTCAACCTACTCCGCATACATTAACTACATTAGATGTCAACAAGAAAAATCCACAAGAGAAATCAAATGGTGAAATTCTGAATGTACTAAATGTGTAGATATCAAAAGATGAAGGGGGTTTGCCTACCAAAATAAAGTCATTGCCGAGCCCATGGTACTTGACGAAATGAAGAAATCCACCCTCTTCACGGTCGAGGAAGGAGGGTGAACCCTTCACCTGAGTTTGAGGGGCCATTGAGACAGCCACAACATGAAAACTTGGACTTCCTTTCAGAGATTTATCCAAGGTCAAATTGTTCCTTAAAAAAGAACAACGTTGGGACTGAGGCAAAGTGGAGAGATAACGTCGAGAATTTGAGGACAATGATGAGGACGAGGAGATTGAAATCGAACTTGCAGCGGTTGCCATTTAACCTGTATAGTGCTATAACATTTGGTTTAATAATAGTTTTGTATTCTACCCAACGGAAGAATTAATGGAGACACCACCTAATCACAGCTTCATAAGTGTAATATACAACAAAAATGCAAATAGAGCACATTAAGGTTGAACATTCATGAAATCCCATATTTTACTTAAGAAGAACTTGTCACTTAGTTATAGTTACATCATGACAAATCACTTATAGCATGAGCTGCCATCATCTTGTTAGCATACTGAAGCATATAACCGTTATCACCGCCAGTTTCCAGTTTTGGGTTTTCATGATTTTTAGAGTCATATGATATAAGTAGTTTTATAAGCTTAAAATTAATCATAGTGATAGTAATCATGCTTATTTCGAAAACTGACAAGAGTGACAACTAAAAACTAGAAAATACTTTTTATGGTTTCCATATTTTGGTTTTTGGTTTTTGAAAAAAACGAACTAAAAACAGGAAACGATAACGAACAAGAATATATTAATGTTTGAATAACACAAGTTCGACAACACTACAAGACCATTATACATTCTCTCACTCACTTCGACATTCAATCATTCACAACAAAAAAAAATTCAAAAATGACTGAAAAACATTCCCTGTGCTGCCTTTCCTCAATATACCAGTTCAAAGCAAAAAAAATGACTTATCTAATTTGTATGACTAGTAGCAAAATCAGAGCATTTACACATATTTGGTAGCAAATTCGTGATTTGAAATGACAACAGAAAACTAGTTATTGAGAAATACAGTGAAAAAATCTGGCATTTTGGTTTGTAAACATGTCAATTGAGTAAAATTAGTAGCAACAAGGAAACAAAAAAATGTATGTAATAAAAATGAAAGTTTGGTATATAATTATGATAGCATAAATCTGAAAATAGAAATAGAAGAAGAAGAGTGAGTGGCATTATTATATATGAGACTTACAAACTCAACAACAACAAGACAGGCGGTGGTTTGCTTGTTAGGGTGTTGGTGGTGGTGGCAGCGGCGGATTTTTATGAGTGAGAAAGGGCGAAGGTCACGCAGCCACCATAGATAAACAAGGGAAATGACTGTTTCAGTTTTGTGTTCTTTTAAAAAATACGTGTTTGAAACGTTTAATATACACTACATTTTATTCGTGAATGATCCTTTTTCCAAAAAAAAAATTGAATGTATTAATTGAAAAACATTACAATTGAATTCCTCTTATTTTGTCTTATCATTATAATTTAGTTTAATTCAATCGAGTTCAATTCATTTCAATCTAAAAGAATACAGCTTTACTAGGTACCAATGATTTAGCTCCAAGTACATAAGATATATCACTAGCTTTTCCTTAATAATAAAAGAATAGAAAAAATTAAGGCAGTATTGAATTGAATACTAAGGGCATGTTCTCTTCAGCATAATTCAATTGAGCTGAACTGAACTGAACTGATTGGAGCTGAATTGAGCTGAACTGAACTGAACTGAACTGAACTGAATTATATTGAATTAAATTGAATTGAATTTTAAAAATATATAAATAATATTTAAACAATAATAATATGAATATTAGATTTAAAAAATATAATGATAAGTAACAATAATGAATAATAATAATAGTATTTTGGATATTTTGAAATGATAGCTATACTCATAAATAATATTAATAATCATAAATTAATAATAATAATAATGATTAATGAATATAATGATAATTAATAAAAATTATTTTGTAATCATTGTATTAATATATTAATATTTGGTGATGATTATATAATAATAATAATAATAATATCTAAGAAGTAAATTAATATTACTATATAAATAATTAGATTTAATAATATAATAATATTTAGTAATAAAATAATGATTGGGTAGGACCGTGCAAAATTGCATCATAAACGTTTTGATGTGATTTGATTGGTTTATGCTTTTGACCTAAACTATGTTCCTCCCTAATGATAATAGTAATAATTAGACCTGGTAAACGTGTCGTGTCGTGTCATATTCGTGTCACCCGCTTACATAAACAGGTTAAACCCCCTCAACCCTAACCCGACCCGTTTAATAAACGTGTCGTGTCGTGTCAACCCGTATACTTAAACGTGTCAAAGAGCTTTGAACCAAACCCGTTTATTCCGTGTCGAGTTCGGGTCGTGTTGGCGTGTCATATTGTTTTTACATACAAAAATTTAAAAATGAGTAATTTGTGTTATGTCGTGTCAACCCACTTAGTTAAATGGGTTGAACCCCTCCAACCCTGACCCGACCCGTTTATTAAGCGTGTCGTGTCGTGTCAACCCGTGTACTTAAACGAGTCAACACCTTCAACCCAAATCCGCTAATAACGGGTCGATTTCGTGTCGAGTTGGCGGGTCGTGTCAGTTTTTAACACCTCTAGTAATAATAATGAGTAAAGCTATAATAAACAAAATAATATATAGATATAATAATAATACTTAATAATAATGATATAAAAAAATAATATTATAATAATAATAAGAGTAATTAATAAAATAAATTAGACCAACATAATAATAATATTTAAAACAATGGTTATAAAAGAATGGAGTTAAACTTAACTTAACTGAACTGAATTGAACTGAACTGATTGGAGCTGAACTGAATTGAACTGAACTGATTGGAGCTGAACTGAACTAAACTGAACTGAACTGATTGGAGCTTAACTGAACTGAACCAAACTGAAAATAGGCTGGGGAAAACAGGCCCTTAGGCTCTGTTCTTTTGGACTAAATTGAGTTGATTGATGTAAATTAAACTGGACTAAACTGAAATTAATGAAGTTGAACCGAACTAAACTTAACTTATATCTTACGAAATAAATTAGGTTGTTGACCTTTGAGTTTTAAAGATGACTTAACCAACAAAAGACATATTGTGTTTTACTTATGATATTGCTAGGTAAATCATTCTCGAGCAAAGAGAATACTTGATCGAAGATTAAATTGGAGAATTAATCAAAGATCAAAGTGAAGATGTTCGAAAGATGAAGTCTCAAGCTTGGAGTGAAGGTTAGAATACATTAGGATGTATTTAGTATCTTCTTGTTAAGGTTGAGTAAATAATTAATCTAGTTTGTGTTGAATTCTCAAACGGAACTTAGTTCTGTTCCCATGACAGGAACACACACTGGCACTATTAGGAACAAGGTTAGGGAACAGACCTAAAAATGACTTTAGGAACAGCTAACAATTCCCAAGTTGTGCGCCTAACATTGTTGTGCGCCCAAGTAAGGTTGTTAGAGAGTTCATGGTTAGTTTTGACTTAGTCCATGACTTTAGGGAGTTAGTTGTTAGTTTGTTAGGAATTTTTTTAAAACGATTTTCTGATTTAATTAGGATAAGATCAAAATCTTTTAAATCTTATCTTTTATATTTTATAAATCAAAAGATTTTATTTATTAAACTTAATATGATTTTCGTTTTTTAAAAGATTTTCTTTAAAAACTTAATTATGATTTTCGGTTATGTTTAAGATATTTATAAAAGATATTTTCCTAAAATCTAATTAAAGAAAATGGTTTATTTATTCCCCAAGCAAAATATCACGTTCCAGTTTACTGCTACACGTTTAACAGTGAAGTGGTTAGTGGGCTTGATTATTTTCTTAAGTCTTAATTTATTTTAAATTAGTTTAATTAGGCCTCAAGTTTTATAAACCACGTTATTCATACTGCTTCTCTTTATTGAGCTAAGTAGTGGGTTAGTGGTTATTTATTTTTCAAGGAAAAGTTAAATAAACATAAAATTAATTAAAGTAATGGAGATCATGGATTAGTGGACTATGTAGTGGTCTTGCCTAAGTACATTATAAATAGGCGCCTAAACCTTGGAATTAAATGTGTTTGACTTAGCCAAATATTCTTAGTTGTCTTAAAGAGTCAGTGCCGTTCATAAGAAAATTCATACTTACTTTATTCGAGTTTATACTCTTCTATACTTTTACATATTGTATTTTTGGGTAAGGGTTTGAGTGAACTCTTGTAAGTGTGAGAAGCTTTGAGTGAAGCGTGAGAAAGAGTAAGAAAGGAACTTCGAGGGAAGTTCGAGAGGAACAACAGTTGTGGGAACTGTTTTTGGGAACTTGAGTTTAGCATTAAATTATGGCCCGAGAGAAAAGTAATAGGTTTGTAAACAGAGTCGTTTGGCCTATTATAGTGGAAAGTTTAGAGTGAAAATCCCTTGTAGTCGAGGTCGTTTCTTCCTATTGGGCCTAGAAAGTTTTTCCTCGCTAAAATATCTCGTGTTCCCTTTTCGTGTTCCCTAGCTAGCTATTATTTCCGCAAAAAGTATAGCATATTCTCTCACTATCATTCACCCCCCTCTTATAATGCTCATATTATATAACATAGGTTATTAATAGTAATTGATATAATTAGTGCTAATAATAGTACTTATAATATAACCTAATACATAAGTACATAACTAGTCCTAGTAATAATAATAATATACTTATAATATTAATATAAATAACAACAATAATGATTATTATTATATTATTAATTATGAGTATAATTATTGTTATGACTAATAATGATTTCAGTCATTGTAATAACTTTAAAATTAATAAATAATAAGTATACTAAATAAATAAAAAAAACTTTTTGAGAGAAAAACAAATTTTGCACAATGAAAAAAATGTTGAAGGAAGGGTTAGTAATGTCATGTTTAATGATGGTCAGAAAGCTTTTATGTTTGTAGAGAAGGTAAAAGGTATACCTTGGTGTACGTGGACGTACCTCCACGTACACCAAATGCGTATTTTTTTTTGGTAAGAAGAAGTGGTTCGGACCCCGTTCGGGTCCTATTGAGCCAGACACTTGAGAGTAGGGGGAAAGGGTAAGGAATTTCCCTACCCTTAAAGTGCCCTTAGTGGAGATTGAACCCCCAACCTTGAGGTTGGAAGGGTACACTCCTTTCCACTAGACCAAGTACTACTTGGTGTACACCAAATGAGTATGGGTTGGTCAAAATGAATATGAGTTGGTCAAAATGAGTACGAAGCAAAATGAGTATGAGTTGGTCAAAATGAGTACGAAGCCAAGTGAGTATGAATATTCCAAATGAGTACGAAGCCAAGTGAGTATGAATATTCCAAATGAGTATGAATCACCTAAATGAGTATGAAGCCAAATGAGTATGAGTTTTTCTATGAGTTTTCCAAATGAGTATGACTTAGCCAAATGAGTATGAATTAGTTTAAGAGAAATTTCTAAAATGAGTATGAATTAGTTTAAGAGAAATTTCTAAAATGAGTATGACTTAGCCAAATGAGTATGACTTAGCTTAATGAGAGTTTTCCAAATGAGTATAACTTTACCTAAATGAGTATAAAGTCAAATAAGTAGTCAAATGAGTATGAGTTGGGTTGGGGTTTTTTATTTAAATTTTTAATTATGATATTTCTTGATTTATAAAATAAGCATACTCATTTGAGTTTATATACCCATTGATTAAACATACTTAAATGCTTATAAATGAGTATGAAAGTTGTTCAAATAAGTATGAACTGTCTAAATTAGTATGAATTATATGAAAAAAAATTAAATGAAGATTAAATTAAAAATGTGCAATTCTCGGTTGGAGAGAGGAGTCCAACCCCCGACCTCGTTGCACACTAAGCAAGCCGCGCGCTTGACCACTGAGGCACAACTTCTTTTGTGATACACTCGGCGCGCAAAAAGTATATGTATCAATACCCGGGTGTACCTACCACAAGGTACACCCGGGTGTATGCTATAATCTGCGATGTTTGTAAGAATAAAAACATTAGTTATGATGATTTGGAAAGTTATGAAACCGACTGGTGCACGCCAAATGGCCGTGAATATGTTAATGATGGCCGTGAAGATAATAATGATGGTCGTGAATATTTTAAAAAGGTACTCATAAGTTCAAATAAGTTTTAATGAGTACTATAAGGTTTAAAAGTTTAGTTAAAAGTTGATAAGTTCAGATAAGTGTTAATAGGCTGCAGACCCGTTGATATTTAACAAATGCTCATATTTCATCTCCCTTTAGGGCTTGTTGTCCCCAACTTATTTTCAGTTCAGCTCAGCTCCAATCAGTTTAGTTCAGTTTCGTTCTTTTATAACCATTTTATTAAATATTATTATTACGTTGGTCTAATTTATTTTACTAATTACTCTTATTATTATTATTATATTTATTTTTATATTAGGAAAAATTGACAAGAATAATCCGACCTTTGGCCGGTCTTCCATCAATGGTACCACCTTCAATTAATCCAGGTATAATCCGACCTTTGACACCCATATTCTTTCATTGGTATAGGATGATGGCAACCTGTTTGACCGACTAAAATTACCGTTGACTTTCTTTTAAAAAAAATTTTTTTTAAAAAATGAAAACCCCCCCCCAGCCCCATTCCCACCCTCACCCCATCCCCTCCCCTTCCCCCACTGCTGCTCACCGGCGACCGGCGACTCGACCAAGAAGGGCCCACCACCGCAGTTCTCCGTTTCTCTCTTTCTTTCTCTGGTTTCCAAAGTTCTGTCGAAAGAAGGGGGTAGGTGAAGGTGGTTTGCGGTGCGGACGCGATGGTGGTGCTGGTGGCTGAGTCGCCGGCGGTGACTTTGGCGTTCCGGCAGTGGTAAGTGGTGAGTGAGTGTGTGAGTGATTGAGTGTGAGTGATGTGTTGGAAAGGGGAGGGCGTGGGGTGGCGGGGGAGGGGAGGGGGAGGGTGGCAGCAGAAGGGGAGGGGGTGGGGTGGCAGGCGCAGGGGAAGGGGGAGGGGTGGAAGGCGCAGGGGGAAAGGGGGAGGGTGGCCGCAGAAGGGGAGGGGGGTGGGGTGGCAGGCGCAGGGGAAGGGGGAGGGGAGGGGGTGGGGTGGCCGCAGAAGGGGAGGGGAGGGGGTGGGGTGGCAGGCGCAGGGGAAGGGGGAGGGGGTGGGGTGGCAGGCGCAGGGGGAGGGGGAGGGGGAGGAGGGTGGGGGGGTTGGCTGGGGAGGGAAATTAATTTAAATTTTTTTAGTTTTTTTTTTAATAACTTTGATTTAGAATTTTAATTAAAAATTTAAGTTTTAAATATACTTAATTAGCTATTAATTATGTAATTAGGAGGATTACCCATGATTGTAGGTCACCATGACTTACCAACAGGTGAGGGACCAATGAGAGAATATGGGCGTCAAAGGTCGGATTATACCTGGATTAATTGAAGGTGGTACCATTGATGGAAGACCGGCCAAAGGTCGGATTATTCCTATCAATTTTTCCTTTATATTATTATTATTATAAAGTATTATTATTATTATTTTGTTTTTATAATTTTACTCATTATTATTACTATTATTATTAGGGAGGAACGTGGTTTAGGAACATGATATTATTAGGTAAATATTGTAACGATTGAATAATAAAGTACTCGTTGAGAGAAATCAAAGAAGACCCTACATGAGTTATTCGATGGCTACAATAAAATCGTAGCCATTGCAATAATTTCAATCTCAACCCTTAATTTTTGTTAGATTTCATCTTGTCCATTAAATATAATTAATTTCTAAAAAAGTTTGACTTTATTTTTGGGAAAATTAACAGGAATAATCCGAACTATTGCCCGTCTTCCATAATTAATCCTACCTTTCATAATTCCCAGAATAATCTCAAGTATTTAGGGTATCTTCTCATATTAGACCTAGGAGAAATAATAACCTGATAAACAGGTTAATTATGCCACGTGGCGCATTTTAATTGGTCATTTTTTTTCTTTAAATTATCAAAAAAATTTAAAAACATTTAATAACTTTATAAAAAAAAACCCACCCCCACCCTTACAACCACCAAACTCCCCCCCACTGCCTACCACCGGCCAAAGCGCCACCCTAACCATTTTCGCCGCCATCTCCCTCCCTTACCGCCGATCTCCCTCTCCCCACCCACCTTAATCATTTTCGCCACAATCTGGGTTGGGTATGGTTTTTTTCCGGTTCGTGGGGGGTGGTTTTTGTTGGTTATGGACGTTTTCGTGGTAGTGGTGGCTTGTGGGGGTGGGTCTGGGTTGTTTTAGGGTGATGGGGGTGGTTTTGGGTGGGGGTGGTGTGGTTACGGGTGGTTTCGGGTGCGGGTGGGGCGGGGTGGTTTTGGGGTGGTTTCAGGTGGTTTCTAGTGGGGGTGGGGTGGTTTCGGCTGGTTTTTAGTGGGGATGGGATGGTTTCGGCTGGAATCTAGTGGGGGTGGGGTGGTTTCGGCTGGGCTGGGGTGGTTTCGACTGGTTTCTAGTGGTGGTGGGGTGGTTTCGGCTGGGGTGGGTGATTTCGGGTGGGGTGGGCTGAAACTGGAGTGGTTTCGGGTGGGATGGCTGGTTTTAGGGGGTTATGGGGTGGGCCGAGAAGGGGAGAGGGAAGGTGGTGGTGGCTAGGAAGGGTTTTATTTTATTTTTATTTATTTTGGCCAATGTCATTGTGACACATGGCGTTGTAAACCTGTTAACAAGTTCCAGGTCAAGTTGGACTGTTTTGGGAAGGGTGCGTGGGTCATAGTTAGGATTATTCTGAGAATTTTTAAAGGTAGGATTAATTATAGAAGACGAGCAATAGTTCGGATTATTCTTGTTAATTTTCCCTTTATTTTTTGGGAAAAATTGACTGGAATAATCTCAACTATGTTCGTTCCACTTAAAATAATTGTAACTATGAGTTATTCTAGAATAATCCAAACTATTAGGGGGTACCTTCCCAAAATAATCCAAACTTTATTTTTCTTGCCTTCAGTGATCCATTTTGGGACTACTATACATAGTAGAATTAAGAGTTTGATTTATTTTTAGAAGGTACCCCCAATAGTTTGTATTATTCTGGAATAACTCATAGTTGGGATTATTTTGAGCGGAATGGTCACAGTTAGGATTATCCTAGTCAATTTTTTCTTATTTTTTTATTAAATTATTTAAATTAATGGTCAAGATGAGCCTACAACTGATGAAGGATTTAGATTTAAATAGTTATAGTGTCTACAATAAAATTGTAGCCAATTGTATAATTATCCTTATATTTTGTCTTATATATATTGAAGAATTTAGAGGATTTCCTAATTGTGAATAGTAACAAGATTCCAAATGAGAACAACAAATGAAAACGGAGGCAGAATACAAATAATACAAAGTAATTATTATTAATTATCATTAGTATCATTACTCAGTATTATTATTATTCATCATTATTACTTATCATTATAACTATTAATTAATATTAATATTATTATTATTTAAATATTATTTATACATTTATTACATTTAATTCAATTCAGTTCAGTTCGGTTCAGCTCGTATCAGTTCAGTTCAGTTCAGCTCCAATCAATTCAGTTGTTTTGTGCCGAAGAGAACAACCATTAGTGCAAGCATTCTGATATCAATTCGCATAATAAGGACCCATTCATTTTCGGCTGAAAACAACTAAATTACTAAATTCAACTAAAAATAACTGAATTGGACAAAACTGAAATGAACATTGAATTGTGCAAGTAAAGGTATTGTGCAAGGCTGAAGTGAACTAAACTAAAGTGAACTAAACTAAACAGAAAAGGAGTTGCGAGTTGGGAAGAATAGGCCCTAAGTTTTTTAAAAAACTAGAAAGGAGTTAGGCCTGTTCTCTTAGGCTGAAAACAATTGAACTGAAGTTTACAAAAAGAAACTGAATTGGATTGAACGAAAAGAAATAGTGAAAATGTGCGAGTAAAAGAATTGTGAACTGAACCGAACTAATTGAATTGAAAATAAAACGGGAAGAACATACTCTTATACAACACCTTAGATTTTTAGCATTTATGTCTCAATTTAGTACCTAATTTTTATGTCGAGTCCTGAGTCTATTTTTAATTACTCGCCAAATAGGATATTTAGTAATGAATACCCCTACTTCATCATAAGATGAGTATGGCAAAATAGGTCTTATTTTATATCTCGAGTTGAGTACAAAGATATAAAAAATATAATATTTTGAGTAGTATAACTAAAGTTATGATTGGGTTCGACGGGGGTGGTGGCTTCGTTTACAAGGGTTGGGGGTTAGTGGTGGGTGGGTTCGAGGGGGTGGTGGCAGAGAGTGTGGGGTGGGGGTGGGTGGGAGAAGAGAGAGTTTATGGGGGTTATTTTTATTTTCTATATATTTTTTTCCTGTTTTTTAAAATTTAAACTAAAGTATAATTAAAAAAACTTAACGGAAAACTTAACATACGTTAGTAGTAAGGGCATTTCAACTACAAATAGTGACGTTAATGACATCTGAGTTAAGTCGAAAACCTGGAGGGTAATCTGGTTATTATCCCTAACCTTAGGGGTACCTCATAAAATTTTTCATAATAATATCAAGAATAATAACGATGATAATGATGATGATATTAATATTAATAATACTTAGTATATTACTAATACTTAATATGATAATAATTGTAACGATAATAATACTAAATGATAATAAAAATGTTAAAATAAGTTGAAGTAGAACTGAGTTGAACTGAATTGAAACTAATGGAAACGAACTGAACTTTAAAGGCCCATTTTCTTCGTCTAAATCTAGCTGAACTGAACTGATGACACTGAAGTGAGTTGAACTGAATTGAGCTGAACTAAACTGATTAGAGATGAGCTAAACCGGATTGTATTAAATTTATAAATAATATTTAAACAATAATAATATGAATAGTTATAATGATTAACACTATCCCTGTCCCATTTTTTTGCTACATAGAGATTTGGCACAAAGATTCAGGCAGCGCAAATGTGAAGGTTTGAACCACTTTTCATATGTTAAAGTAATTCATAAAGCAGTAATTTGGTAGGTCTAGTGATTAATTGTAGGAAGAAGACAAAAACAAAAGTAATGAAGTTTACAAGTATAGTGGGGACCATAAGCCAAAATAGGAAAATGTAGCAAATAAACTGGGACATCCATTTATGGTATTTGTAGCAAATAATTTGGGACATAGAGTAATAATTAATAATTAATAATAATGATCAATAAAAATATTATTTTAGATATTAATAAATGATATTATAAATAAATAATAGTAATAATGATAAATTCTTATTAATAGTAATTAAGGATAATAATAATAAGTCATTTTTATTATTTGTATTAATATATTAATACTTGAGATGATTATATAATAACAATAATGTCTGAGAAGTAAATTAATATTACTATTATAATAATTATAATTAATAATAAAATAATAATTAGAATAATTGGGTCGGACCGTACAAAATTACAACATAACCCATTTTGATGCGATTTGATTGGTTTATGGGATAAAGGCCGTGAGTTGGTTTGTGCTTTTGACCAAATCACGGTTTGTGATTTTGGGTTGTTCTATAATATTTATAAACCAAACCGCACTATAAACCATCATAGTATCTTTAGTATTTAATGTAACGATGATTTTGTACCTTAATTAGTAATATTATTAACAACATTTTTTTTTTTAATATCTTTTAGTTTTTTGTAGCATAAACCGCAAAATAGTTTTATTAATTTTTGAATTTATTGGCAAATTACGCGTTAGACGACATTACTAATTATTTGTTTTTACTAGTTTAGGAAAGTACTAAAAGCTTATAAATAGCCCTAAGGGCTACGTATAACAATTGCCATAATATTAATAATAAAAGTAATTGGTAAAAATAAAATAGAGCAAGAATAATAATAATATGTAACAAAATGGTTAAATAATGAATGAAGCTAAACTGAATTGAAGTGAATTGAACTGAATGAAGCTTAATTGAACTAAACTAAACTAAACTGATTGGAGCTGAACTGAACTAAATTGAAAATAAGTCGAAGAGAACAAACCCTTAATTTAAGTTTATTGCAGACCAAAAGAATAAGGTTATTAAAATAACTTGACGAGAACACGACATTATACGGATATAACAAACCCTAAATTAGTTTGATCTTAATTAACATGGTTAAATGATCTAGGAACAATTGATAAGAAAGGTATAAAGTATTGATCATCTTCTATAAAAGGTTTGTACTATATATTAATAATCCATAAAAAGGGCTGAACTATTACCCTAATTTCACAAAAAACAATCCCATAGACCGATTTACCTATTATAACAGGGCTAAACTATTACCCTAAACCAGTCAATGGAATTGTTTTTGTCAAATTGGGGTAATAGTTCAGACCTTTTATGGATCATCAATAGTACAAACCTTTTATAGAAGATTACCAATAGTTTGAAGTACTTTTTTTAATCAATTTTTCCAATGATCTATTCTTAAATTCCAATATAGAAAATTTAAAGTTGGTAAAAGTAAATCAAATTCTATTCTTAATTAAAAGTCATCAATTTTACCATTAATAATATAGATTCTTGCATTACTTACAATAACTATTGAGAAATAACTTGTTTAATTCTTCTAAAACGTTTTACAAAATCAATTAAAACCCAAAATAGCAAGAAATTATGGTAGATAATGTACTATATCAAACAAAAAGGTAAGATAATAAAATCTTGACACAAAAGGTGTATAGACAGGCAAATTGTCCAACCAGTGGGAAGAAGGTGAAGATCTTTCCCATCCTTGGTTCCCAAATAATAAGTGGTGGGTTAATACTCCAATAAATAAGAAAATGAAGTGCCAGGCTAAGATATTCCGGCGCAAAACGAGGGTCAATTTTGACAGACAGTGAGTGAGTAAGTAAGTAGTTTTTGATTAGAGGAAGAACAGTCTCACAGAAAGAGAAAGAGAAAGAGAAAGAGAAAGAGAAAGAGAAAGATCAGGGATTCAGTAAGGAAGGTGAAGGGTATGTTTTCATTTCGGTTTCACAATCTTTCCTTTCATTTCTTTCCTTCCCAGTAAATTTAACTCTCATTCATTTCATTCTTGTTTATTATTATTATTACTTGTTATTATTATTAGTATTATTATTCTTCCCCAACCACAACTACAACCCCCATCACTGTTTGTTTTTTTCAGCCAATATTACCCACCTTCTCTCTTCTTACTCACCCTTTCTCTCTCTGTACTCCTCTCTTTCTCTTTGTCTGTCTGTGTTTGAGTTTGCTTCACAGTTGGGTGTTCGTCAAATATGGGCTCTGATTTCTCTCTTCCGATTGGATCTACTGCTTTTCATACTCTTCAGATTTGAACTATCCACTCTTTCTTTCGTTTTTATTTGGTAAAGGAGCAAACTTTCGCCCTTTTTGTATCATATTGTACTGAATCTCTTGTGGGTTTTTGATCTTTTTTTGATTTAGTTGCTTTTTGGTTGAAATCATAATGTGGGTATTTGTTGTTTCCTTATTAAGCTTCACTTTTACCCTAGATTTGGAGTCTGGATCTGCTATTTGGGTGATCTCGTTCTGATAATTTGGTGGGTTGGTTTTTCTTGTTTGATTGAATAGTACTACAGTTGGTACTTGG
This sequence comes from Patellifolia procumbens, assembly GCA_947645195.1. Taxonomy (NCBI): domain Eukaryota; kingdom Viridiplantae; phylum Streptophyta; class Magnoliopsida; order Caryophyllales; family Amaranthaceae; genus Patellifolia; species Patellifolia procumbens. The sequence goes on from CANSGD010001359.1 coordinate 120,920, forward strand.
TTGTTTTAGGTCTGTGGACTGGTTGTATTTAGTTGCTTTTGTGTTTTGCTTTGGTTGGTGGTCTTTTTTTGCTGTTGAACTGCATTTGGACTTGTATATCTGTTGCTATGAATGTAGTTTTGGTATGAATATTGGCTTAGAAGTTGATGTGGACCTGGATCTTCATTATAATTTATGTGACAACATTTGCTATCGCACTTAGACCATAGTATCATTGTGTTATTTACAATCTCGGCATAAGGGTAATTTTGTTTATTAGGATTGTGAGAATATGTGCTCGAGTTCGCTGGTGCTGTTTATGTTTCATGTTCCAGAGTTGTGTGGGGCAATGGTTAGATTGATCCAAGAATGATATTCATGGTTCACAACCTGACTATTGTGTTGGTGGTAGAGTAGTCCTTTTTGTAACGGTGAACACAGTTCACTTGATACAGTTGTTTGGTTGTAAGCAATAATGGGTGGAGTTGTTTGGCTGGATGATTTGAATCTGGTTTTTTTATGTGCTATGTTTATGTAATCATAGATGTCGTTCTGAATTTTCAGTGTGAAGAGGTACTCTCATGAGACAAGAATTCTTTTAGGCTCTTGTAGATTACTCGTTTGAGCCTTATAATTTCTGTTACTTGTTTGTGGATTAATACTGTCTACGACGTTAAAGTTGACCAACTAAACCCTGCTTGTGCAGTGTCTCCATAAAAATCTGAAGATTTTGGAAGTGGTGTGTGTACCGTCTGGGTGATCACAGAGACCAGCCTGATGGGTTCGCGGTTCCCATCCCATCAGCTCAGCAATGGGCTTTATGTATCAGGGCGCCCAGAGCAACCAAAAGAAAGACAACCTACCATGAGCTCAGTGGCCATGCCTTACACAGGAGGTGATATCAAAAAGTCTGGGGAGCTTGGGAAGATGTTCGATATACATGTGGATGGTTCAAGGTCACGGAAATCTGGACCTATCAATAATGCCCCTACGCGGACAGGATCTTTTGGAGGAGCTGCATCTCACTCAGGCCCGATTGTGCAGAATTCTGTGAACAGGGTTTCGTCTGCTAATGTTGGAGGTTCTGGTTCAGCTTCCATGAAAAAGTCCAATTCTGGTCCACTCAATAAACATGGTGAGCCAGTCAAAAAGTCTTCTGGCCCTCAGGCTGGTGGAGGTGTTTCTCGGCAAAATTCTGGTCCTCTTGCACCAGTTCTTCCCACTACAGGCTTGATAACTTCTGGACCCATTTCTTCCGGTCCCTTGAATTCATCTGGAGCTCCTCGAAAGGCATCTGGTCCCTTAGAGTCCATGGGTTCCATGAAACATCATACTGCATCAATCGTACACAACCAGGCTGTGACAAAGCTCACTCAGGAGGATGAATATTCATTCCACAAGAGTTTCCCCAAGCTAATTTTGTGGGCAATGGTTCTTCTGTTCGTGATGGGCTTTATTGCTGGTGGTTTCATCCTTGGAGCTGTGCACAATCCTATTCTTCTCATTGTCGTTGTGGTGCTTTTTAGTGCTGTTGCAGCTGTCTTTACATGGAATACCATTTGGGGAAGGAGAGCTATCACAGGCTTTATTGCAAAATATCCTGATGCAGAGCTTCGAACAGCAAGAGATGGCCAGTTTGTCAAAGTTTCTGGGGTATGTAATGTAAATCTATCTGAGTGTTATATGAAGTTTTCTCCCTTTTGTTTTGGCATGGAAATTGTTACACTGAGATTTAATAATGAGGTGTTTCAACAGCAGTATATTCTTTTAATGTTCATGCAGGTGATATCTTATCTACCAAATTTCTGCCCCACATTGTACAATGGGTTGCTAGGGTTGAATCTTATGAATTTATATGTAGTGTTTATATAAAGTCGCATATCTTCTGTCAAGTGCATCATATTACTTTTTTTTCCCTTTCCTGCTTATTAAAATTTGAATTTCCAATTATTTTTTGTCTTGTATTACTTTTTAAGGTATGGTTCTTGAGAACTTTCGAAGTAGATTTGACGCATAAGTTAAGATGTATCACTGACTTTTAACGACAGGGTGTATTCAAGTTTCAACAAGAGATTTAGATGACTTTGCTTATGAATTGAATCTTGTCTTTTCAATCATGGGTGACTTCATTTTGATGCCTTCTTGAATTGTTGATGGATAATATCTGCACTTACAGTTACCTTTCTTGCTGTTTATGGTACTCTCATGGAGAAAATGCATTTAAGTGCGTACAATTGTGGAACTTTTAGGTAATTGACTTCAGTCATTTTAAATGATCAGTATTTGGAAAATTAGGTAGAATGCTCTTTGCATAATAAATGGTGAATCTCATCAAGGGAAAAATAGAACTGATTTTTCCAAGTTCTCATCAGACTGATAGGGTCAGAAGAAATGGTGTAGTTACTTTGTACTCAATCCAGTATGATACAGATTAGGATGAATATTATGTTGTTTTTTGCATACTAGTACAGGACAGACAGAGGACAAATCCATGATGGGAGCTGGAACTGTTTTTTTTCAAGTCATCTTCTTAACCGTGAAGTTACGAGAATCGGTAGAGTTTCTTTTTGCTCGATCTAGCGCACTGATGAGGTAGAGTTCAGGATTACTTTCATAGATCATAGTTGTTGGAGTTGTTCTGCTAAAGGAGAGCGTGCTTTGGTTCTTAGTTTAGGGGAAAGTTTGGAAGTATTGCCCTTCCTCTAATAGCGTTCTAAAATGGGGATATTTAGCGAATAGAGCTTTTTACTTACAGGAATATCTCTTCTGTAAGAAGTAAAGGAATATTTCTTCTGTAAGAAGTACAGGAATATTGCTTCTGTAAGAAGTAATAATACTAACACAGACAAGTTTACTGACTACTTTAAAGTGAATAAAAGAATGTAGGAACTGTTATGGACTTGGTATGAGAAGTTAGCATTGTCTGATCGCAGAAAAATATGTGCAACTAGGATAATGTGGAAAGGGTGAAGGTATCTGTTATATCTACGTGGACAAAGCATAGAGGTTATATTGGGGGAAATTATCTAGCCAGAAAGACTGAAATGGTGGAGTTGACAAGTTTATTGAAGAGTTACATTTTGGATCATTGACTTGATATAACTTAAAGACTCGTGTCAATTATGATGTCTGGAGACTTATTAAAAGCCTTCTCAGGAAGGGGCTCACATTTTGTACCGTGTTCTGTAGCTTAAGGTTTCTTTACGGGGACTGTCTTGTTAAATCTTTGTATATCTCTTCTTTATGCAATTCAAATCAGCTTCCTATAGTAATAATTTATCGAAACAGAAATATTGGAGGTTTCTAGTTCATCCTTTCTGCTGTCGGCTTTAGGAGATTCTGCTTTCGTAATTCGAAATTTTATTTATTACAATTTCCAAATCTTTGGCTGTTGAGAAGTTCAATTTCATTTGAGGGAAATCCGTGCCGTTTATATGCTTGACTTGACATCTTTGAGCTAATGTTTTAACCATAATTGTTGTGAAGGTGGTAACTTGCGGAAACGTACCTCTTGAATCATCTTTCCAAAAGGTTCCTCGATGTGTCTACACCTCTACTAGCTTATATGAGTATCGAGGTTGGGACTCAAAAGCTGCTAACCCCAGTCATCGGCGTTTTACTTGGGGCCTCAGATCACTTGAGGTAAGATAGTGTAATACATTTTGACCTTTTCTTTATGTTGAATAAAAAGCTGGCTTCTTGTTTGTGTGGAGAAATATGCTTCAACAGCTTCCAGGCTTGTGGGCTTGATATGTAGTCTAATCTCTAATAAGTGACTGCATGACTTTTGATGGTTTGAGGATTGACTATTTTTTGAGTGGTAATTTTTGAACTTTTTGCACGCTTGTACAGATAATCCCACTTGTGTGCATTAGTTTGCTGAAGTACAAACCATTCACATTTTTTGTGTTTATTGAGTTTCCAGGTATAAACTTGACTTAAGAGCTCAACAAATTGAGGAAGTTGGTGTCATTACATTGAACTAATGCTAATGCTAATTTCAGGGTTGCTGTATTTTATGTTGGCGAGCGAATCCTTTATTGGGTACATACATTATTCCAGATTCTGATTTAGAGTATAATTTATATCTTATGAAGTGGGTTTGTAGTTCCATAGGAAGAAGGTAGACCAGGTTAATGACTTCATGTTAGTACATGAAATTGTTTTTACGCTACTCATGGGTGAATTTAATAGTTGATGCATGGTTACCGAATGTCAGTTACTCGTCTAACCCTAAAATTTCACACTTGCCTTATTCTTGGGCTTTTGAATGAAGAATTTTGCCATTACTTACGACATATTTCTGATTTGTGCTTATGCACAAATTACTACATTCTCCTTATGAAGAATTTTGGAGAACAACTTAATGCTCGAAGAAGTTCCTTGAAGCTGCAAGGTACAAAGCTTCAGTCTTTGTGACTAAAGGTGGAGCTCATATACCTTGTTTTGTGTAAGTTGGCTTTCCGCCCACCATATGTCTGTGGTGTTGAAGCAGATGGTAGTTATTTTTCTCATGGAATCTCTTGAAGAACGGTAGCAGCTTTAATCAGAGTGCACTATGAGCGAAGTACAGGAAATATTTTGGACTAGTGTTAAACATGCTTCATTCAGAAAATATTCGAATTCTGTTGCCTAACATCTTGTGACTATGTCCTTTGGATTGGACACGAACTATAGACTTAATTTACCATGTACTTGCATGTTAGAATTAGTAAAATGAAATAGGAAATTCAAGGGGAATCTGAGGCAAGAGATAAATTTCTGTATTAATCTTTTTTTGTGTGATTTAAGTAGAACATCTTTTTCCAGGTTTTTAGTGGCTTGATTGCATTGACATTTGTTAAAATGCAATTGCAACTTAGGACTAATTTTTGTAGACTTATGCGTTGACATTTAATGCTAGATTACTCTTAAATAAATGTCGAGCACCGAGGGTAGTTCAAGAGATGACTGGGCCCTCATTCTTCAGTAACTTTATCCTTTTGAATAAGATGGTAAAAGGTTCTTTATAAATATTCATATCCTCTATTATTGTGATCATTTCTCTTTGCCTGAATATTTTATAAAGGATCCACTCAAATTGGCTTTTGCATACTCAATGTTGTTTTCATTTTGGCTTCCATGAATGATAGTCTGCTTTTTCTCTGTTATAGGCCAACTTTTGAACTCGTAAGATTGAAGTGTAAGCATGCCCAGTCAGTGTCAATGCCTCATACAAGGCAGGGTTTTGTTTAAATAGCTATGATGTTATATTACACATAAATCTGTCTTTATTATCATTCTATCCTAGTTGAAGACCAATATAAATGATCAGGCGTCCTATGCCTATATTGCCGGCTATATGCTGATAAGACTTGAATACGAAGTGTATACACAAATTGAATGCATTTTTTGTTCTCTTATGACAGTTTCTACACCTTTACAACTTACAATTTCAAACAGCTACCATATTCGGTGCTTATGTTGCCAAAAGTGCTGCTGATAGGCATGAATAAATTGGGAATACGCAGATTGAATGCATTTTGTACTTTTATAACATAGTTCCTTCATCTTTACGACTTACAAGATCTTAATTCTGTGCAAAATTATTTCTATTGGTAGTATGAGTTGCTTTTTGTGGCACTGACTTCTCTGTAGACCCTTCACTTTGAATTGAGATACTCTACATCTTGAACATTCAGTGGAACATTCTAAACTTGTAACTGATGTCAACTTCCTGTAATCGCAGCGGCATGTGGTTGATTTCTACATTTCTGACTTCCAATCTGGGTTGAGAGCTCTGGTGAAGACAGGATATGGGGCTAGAGTGACTCCATATGTTGATGAATCTGTTGTTGTTGATATCAACCCATCAAACAAAGATATGTCACCTGACTTTTTACGGTGGTTAGCTGAGAGAAACCTTTCCAGTGATGAACGTGTCATGCGCTTAAGAGAAGGGTAAGTGCTAATTGTCCGAACTTTTATACTTTCTACCTCCCCTTCCTCATCGCCCTGTGCATATGATTCTATAGTAGAACGTTGTAATGTAACCAGCAGTATCAACGAGCTGAATTGAGGCTGTGCTTGGGGTTACTCGGCCTGTCAGTCTTGCACTGAACTTTGAGATTTTTCTTGGGTAACTTTTAGGTTCAAAATACCTTAAATATCACTTTGATTGTGTTATAACATTTTCGTAACTTAGTTTTTGCTACTTCTTTCGAACTTCTCAGTTTTCACGGGTGTTGTGCATATTTTTACTAATAATTTTAACTTAAATGTTATGATATGTAGCAAGGAAATAATCTATTCTTGTGCATCTTGAGTCAAACTTAGCTGTGTTTAGATCATGAAAATTTCGAACTGAGCTCGAATAATTCATGAGTCGGGTAGTCTCATAAGCACCCTTAAATGTAACTGGTATACTAACTCTTATTTTTGCTGATAATGATAGGTACATCAAAGAAGGTAGCACAGTGAGTGTGATGGGGGTGGTACAACGGAACGACAATGTGCTAATGATTGTCCCTCCTCCAGAACCATTGCCAACTGGGTGCCAGTGGTCAAAATGCATACTTCCTGCCAACCTAGAAGGTGTTGTCTTGAGATGTGAAGACACCTCAAAGATCGACGTTATTCCTGTGTGAAAGCTAAGCTGATATTATTTAGGAATCTCACAATCATGAAGGTTCTGCTATTTTGATGATTTGTCTCTAGTAGTTGGTGGTTGTGATGTTGCTATTTTTTTTTAATTTCTTTTTCTTCTTTTTGGTTGTTAATCTCGTGTGTATAGCTTTTATATGATTCCTTTTCATGGTATGGGTTAGGGTTTTAGATATCTTTTGTAATTGGGAAAAATGGCATGGTTGTTATAATGCAAAGGAAAACAGTATGCCTGATGAAGAGATTGAGAAATTTGGTTGATATGTTTAGATACGTTGAACATATTTTTGAGTAATATTGTTCTCTATTTTTTATGAGTTATTACATATGCCTGATTTACCAGCATCTGTACAAAGTTGTTTTTTTATTAGTAGTATGAGTTGATGATTTTTCTTCTAATTGTAATTTGCAACTCTAGTATTTTTATGGTCTCCATTGTTTACCTATGAGGTTTTGACGATTTATGTACTCAATCGCTTAATACTTAATAGTAAAAGTTATGAGAGTAATCATATAATTAGTTAGGATAATTTTGTTGTCTTATTATTAGTTAGGATCTCCCGTCAACGTCTCTAAAGAACTAAACTTTGACCTAGAAAAATATACAACTAGACTAACATGCAAACGACTCAATATTATTATTTATTTTTTTTGAGAGAAAGTTTGTGCCGTTTATTAAATTAGAAGGGAGTCCATAAGTACATACGGGGAAATCGCGCTAGGGGCGTGATTTTCCCAACATTGTTCTACTCCAAAAGGCACTACTCTAGCAAGATGGTGAGCAACACTATTCCCATCCCGTTTAACCTGAGATAAACTAAAAGAAGAAAACCGACTACTTTCTAAAGAGATATCTTCTAAAATGTGATCCACCTCTGAAAAACCAAAACACCCACGTTTTATTTTGCTAACCAATGATAAGCTATCCGACTCCACGATGACAATAGTGTAACCATGCTTTTGTGCTTGACGAATCCCAAAACAAGCTGCCTTACATTCGGCAGCCAACGCACTCCACCGTGCACGAAGATGCATCACAGCTGCGAATAACACCTCCCCCCTGCATCCCTAGCCACAGCACTGAGCCCAATCCAGCCATCCACATCGAGCGCTGCATCCACGTTCACCTTGACAACACCCACGGGAGGAGCTACCCATATCGAGCTACTTTGGATAGGCTTGGGGGGAGACACCCTTGTACCACCATAAATCCGCTCCGTATACAACCTATGGTCCTCATAAGAACGCACCACACCTCTCAAGAAAACATCCATCTCCTCCAGAGCTTCCCCATGAAACTAGTTTATTGCGTCTAAAACATAGCCCCCACATCAAAAAGAAAGCTTTATGTAGCAACTCACCATCTAGTTTCGTCACCCAGTTAGCAATAAGGCTCCCGAATGTCATCTCATTCGAAACCACACTGCACTCCTCCAACCCCAAAGCTTTCCAGCAACACGAAACATCCGGGCAAGAAACCATCGCATGGACGATAGTTTCCTCCATAAGACCGCAGCGTGGGCACAAATTAGAGTCAATTACATGGTGTCGAGCAAGGATGTTGCGGGTAGCCAGAGAGGACGTGCAACATCGCCATAAGAAATGCCTAACCTTAGGAGACACATTAGCATTCCAAATATCTACCCATAACTGTTGAAAATTGCCTCCCATGCATGACTTACCTAGAAGATAAGCTGTACGGACCATGTAGTCACCATCCTTCGACCAAGCCCACGTTAAGACGTCACAAGGCAGTCGAGCACTAATAGGAAGACCCATAATGAGTTGACGGTCTCGCTCATTGAAAGTGGACTCCAATAAGGTGGTATTCCAACATTTTCGATCAAAATCAATCAAGTCTGCAACATAGCACAAAGAATCAGTTGCGATCCTCGCGGAGGTAATGAAACATCCTTCTTCATCAATAACCCATGGGTCATCCCAGATATGAATGTTGCGCCCATCTCCAACACGCCATAACAAACCTTCCTTGACAAGAGCCTTGGAACTCCAAATGCTCCTCCAAGAATAACTCGAAATAGGCCCTAAAGCAGCCTCTAGAACCGACATGTGAGGGTAGTATTTAGCTTTGAGAACCCGAGCTACAAGTGACTCATGAGAATGTATAAGTCGCCAAATCTGCTTGCCTAGTAACGAGTCATTAAACACCGCCAAGTCACGGAAGCCAAGCCCCCCGACACACTTTGGAGAACACAAATCCTCCCAGCTCTTCCAATGAATTTTACGAGCATTAATCTTTGACCCCCACCAGAAACAAGCCATCCCAGAGTGAATTTCCTGGATAAGAGTAATAGGAAGCTTATAAACTCCCATAACATAGGTTGGAATGGCTTGAATGACTGACTCAAGAAGGACTTCTTTCCCCGCTCTTGAGAGGAGCTTTTCTTTCCATCCTTGAATCTTCTTCCATATTCTTTCTTTGAGAACCGCAAACACCATCTTTTTAGATCTACCAACCACCGCAGGCAAACCCAAATACTTGACATGATTATCCACTATAGTCATCTGTAACATCGAGCCAAGATTACTCCGAACTTCATTAACCACTCCTCTACTGAATGAAATTTCCGACTTTTGAATATTTATTTTCTGACTGGAAGCTGCTTCGTATCTATTGAGAATATCAACAATGACTGAACATTCCTGTCGGTTGGCTCTAGCAAAGAGCAGACTATCATCAGCAAAGAACAAATGGGTGACTTCCGGACCACTCTGACTAGCTCGAACTCCATGAATTAACTTCCTTTCCGCAGCAAGTCTCAACATACCTAATAAAGCATCAGCTACAATAATAAACAGATAAGGTGAGATAGGATCTCCTTGACGGAGACCTCTAGAGGGAGTAATGACGGCAGATTGACTCCCATTAATAAGAAAAGAGTAAGACACCATAGTCACGAATGCCATAACCGTGTCCACCCAAGCTCCTCCGAAGCCCAGTTTAACTAACAATCTCCTCAAAAAGACCCATTCAACTCTATCGTAGGCCTTGCTCATATCAAGTTTCAGCAAACGACTCAATATTAAAATGTTGTACTTCTTCACATATATCAACCTGTATCTGAGATGACATAGCCCAACTTTTATCTAACCCAAAAATCTTCTTGTGTCAATAATTATTGTGACCCGAAAATGAGCTAATTGATATTACATATTAGATCCAAATCTGACCTAAGCTAACCCAACCCACAAGACGTATACATATTGCCCAAATATGACCCAAATTGAATTTGCCCGATCAACACAACATTTTTTGTTTTCAACTTTTTTTTTGAAAATAGTAGGCAAAACATTATCATCATTTTTTTGTTTTCAATATTTTCAGAATAAAGTTGGCAAAACATTTTCGTACGATATAAACTTTTAATCTAGAAACACAAACATAGCAAACTAAAAGAAAAACGAGGAATATTACGATGACAGGTAAACAAAGAGTATACAGTATACTTCATACTATGTGTAGATGATAGGCTATTCCATATTTTTCCTCCTGACTACCAAACTGGCCAATTCGTTTGTTCAAACAAAAAGGTGAATAGATCCAGAAGACAGCTGCATATAGTACATAGTTGGTCACCAGCTTTGTAAACGTACAAAGGAGTTTGTTGTTAAGCTCAGTCACATTTATTGAACATTAACAGAAATACATAATCCACATATCATCACCCTTCTCTACTCCTCCTTCCAGTCTGGCTAGATAGCTAACATCATACTCAACACCGCTATTTCTCTACTATTCTCTCTTTCTAATCACTTTGTAAGGGCGTAAACGTAAATGTAGCCTGCTAGACGCAAATTTCATGCACTAAAGTATATATTGAAGTACAGCAGCATTCATATTATACTCCCTCCGGAATTACGTGACTGCATCTGGAGATTACTTCCCAGACTACTTAACTGCTCCAAAAGAGTGAGATATAGCTGAGATGGGATTCCTGAAAAGTTTAACAGTTTAGCAAGCATCACATTTTCAACACAAATTCATATAATAAAGTACATATAGGTCGAAGTACAACATCAGTCATATTAACATAGTTTAGGACATCTAGACAAAGTTATCACTTTCCTAATATAGCAATGGTGATTACTATGTATCTAATGCACACATCCAGTTATATTAGTCATGAAATGGGAGAACAAGAGTAGGAAAACATTGAAAAGAGCAGGTGAATTGCAAGCCATAACGTCAAAGGTATCGTATTTGTTAAACCATCAAGGCCTCAAAAACTACTGTTCAGATTATTATATACAACTACACTACGGTGTGAATAAAATTTCATATACATATAGACATCTGACTTGTATCAAAGTTGGTTTGCTTCGACCCTTTATTACTCAAACTATACAAAGAATCAAAGATCTATGATGAATTTACCCTCTTACTCGATCGTATCAATACATAAAGATCTATGATGAATATTTACTTGCATGCTATAATCAATAGACCACAAAAGTCAAATGTGGCCTATCAAATATCGTGTCAATATACCAACTTAAAACAAGGTTACCAAGGTTGAGATGCTGCACAGGATTTTTTGGGTTAGAAAGACCCTAAATCAAATTATAAAAAAGATAATTATGACCCACAAAGAAACGGGTCTTAAAATAAGGGCGGGATTCGAAGATTTTAAGATACAATCTGGTCTGTGAGAACTTTACTCTGAAGCAAGTAGATGCCGAAAAATGCATTACGATGATTATGCTGAAAATCAAAGCAGAAATATGTAATCACAAGAACGCCTTAGTTTCTTACCATAAAAATGTAGACAAAAGTACTTTCAAGATGCATTCCAATTTCTGAATTTACATATGCCACGTCGACTTTCTGAAAAGGAATCACGAATAGATTGCACCATGGAGCATATGACAGGAACTTGACAAAATTCTTCATGCTGCACTTGCAAAAGTGCTAGCAGTTAATGAATATAACAATTAATCTAATCTAAGAAAAATATTAACCATACCACTTCTTTGAGCCGATCTTCAATACTCCCAGATTCAGCAGTAAGAGGCATGAAAATCTTGCGGTATGCTGCTCGCAAACTCTTGATCTAGTTCCTTGCCAAGTGATACGATTCACATTCATAATTTTCCAATTATTATACAAACTATTATGACAAACTAATAAAATGAACTTATTCTCACAGATTGGACAATAAAAATATAGAAGAACCAACTAATTCCTCAAATTGATACAAGGTATGAAAACTAATAATCCGACACAGTCATGTCAATATGTCCATGATGTTGATTATTCTTTATTTGGAAGAGATAGTTTTCGCGACTTTTTACTTTGACATTTCTGGCTCCATTATACTTCCCCCGTTTTCTAAAAATTGCAACAGCTTGACTTTCACACTAACCCATGCACAACTTTGACCATTAATAGCGTTGATTATATAATGATAGAAATTTAAAAAACCTAATATTTGGATGATAAACATCGAGACTAATCTCACATGGAAATGTTTTATTTATATGTTAATAAAAAATATTGAGTATGTATGTGTTCTCTTCACAACGGAGGGACCAGACTCAGTGGTTGATGGATCAACAGAAGAAAATCGCGGATATGGTCGCGTTCCTGGTAACGGTCGCGATGATGCGGGAGCGGCTTGTAACGGTCGAAAAGAGAGAAATCACGGTTGACGCGGCGTGAATTTTTTCAAAAAATTCATACAATTAGAATTTTAACCTCAAAATGACATTTTTGAAGTTTTATAAGTATTCTTATAACTTAATTTGACCAAAGCAATCATATGGGTGGGTTACACATATGGTGAATTAAAAATTACTTTAACATGAGATTCATATCATATTATATATATAAAATTGATACTAAATCATATATATTACTCAACTTGGAAGCCTATGGCAAGTTTTTCTCCTTTCGTTGGTGTGTCCCTATTGTTTTTGTGCTACTATGCGCATATTCCCTTTCTCTTTTGACCAATTTTAATATAGTAACATATGTAAGAGGCAAAAAAATGCTCTAATGCGGCGAGTCACCGTTACGTAACGGACAACGCGGCGAGTCACCGTTACGTAACGGACAACGCGGCGAGTCACCATTACGTAACGGACAACGCGGCGAGTTGGACGTGAATTTCATCGCGGCGTTACGTAACGGCATTTCGCGTAACGGCAAGTTCAAAATCCGTTACATAACGGCCGTTACGTAACGTAACGGCCGAATTTGTTTCCCTGGCTTCTAGTGGTTATGGCAGTGTGTTGTAGCTTCGTTAGTATTTTTTCGGGAGGGGGGAGGGGGGGCTAAGATTAGAAGAAAACTTGGGAGAGAAAGAAGTTGGATTAAAGAAAGATCAGAATTCCTTTTCCCTTTAGGTTCAGGCTGGAGTGGATGTCAAATGCTTATTAATGCCACAAAAGTTGTTTTTTATACAACAACATAGTGTCCCTTGGGTATCAAACTTTTTCTATTTTTCTACCATACAGAGATTTTCAAAACACAAGGTCACATATAGAATATCCCAAAAAATCTTAACAGCTATCAACAGGAAAATCTTACAACATCAATTACATATTGGCTTTACCAATAGGACTGTGAAAGACATTCAGCATTAAGCAGAGGCATGCATAGGCGCATATTGTCAGTTATATATTGACTGGCTTTACCTATAAAATTGTGAAAGACATTCAACAATAGAGCATTTTCAAGCAGAGGTACGAATGTACGATATAGGCGCAACTACTACAAGATCTAATTGTATATGTTTATATTTGTGCTAGAGAAAACATCAAGAACCTTAAACAAAACTAACCTCTGTATCGGAGAACCCACAGCGTCGCAGGCCTTCTAGGTTCAAGCCACGAAGCTCAGCTCTATCACCAGAAACCATCATGTATTTTGGAACATCTTGGGAAACCTTACAAGTATACAAGTATAAGAAACTGCCCCTTGGGATAATTACAAAGTATGTACACTCTTGTTACATTACATTTGTCACTTACGACAGGGCTAACTTGCATCAGAGAGCAAGACAATTTGAAGCCATAAGTATCACTTTCTTTTATACCAAAAAGATAAAAGTATTACATACCACAGAGCCACCACCAATGAAACAAAATGAGCCAAGGTGGCAGTATTGATGGACAACAGTCGCACCGGCAGTGTGAATATAATCCTAATTCAATTATTTCACAAAAGTTAGGTTTCAAATGCTTCATTGAGAATACCAAACACATGACAAAAATGACAAAGCAAAAAGTTTTTAGAGATTATAAACTCACTTCTATTACTATATGACCTGCCAACAAGGTATTATTTGCCAAAATGTTGTTGTCACCAACTTTGCAGTCATGAGCAACATGACAGGATCCCATAATAAGATTATTATGACCAATGACCTACAAAAAATGGGCAAAGTGTGAAAATCGAAATGATGATAAGGCAACAAAAAGAAGTCCCCTAGATTGAAATTAAAAGCTGCACTCCACACCGTTTGATCATCTGACTTGGATGATCTATGGATAGAGCTGTATTCTCTTATCTCATTATTGTTACCAATATCAAGGAAACATTCATCTTCATCCTGAAATCGTGTGAAAGGAGAAGTATCACATTTTTTGTTCCTGCTGCATGCTCAGCAGATAAAAGCTATGAAGAAAGGGCATAAAAGGCTAATTAGTAAACAGAACCAATGCAAGCAATAAACACACCAATTCTCAAATTAGGTCATTACACCTATTAGGTTAGTTAAAGAGTACTGCACCATTCTTCTGATTTTTAATTAAGATTGGTTTTTCCCAACTGGTTGTTCCTTTAAATCTACAATCAGTTAGCATGGGCAGAAAATCAGGGAATGAAAGGGGTGTCATACTCATGGTTCGAAAATACGGATTCCGTTTCGAAAACGGGAACGGTCGTGGTTTCAGAGTAACAGGACGGACACGGTGGTCATGGACGGCGTTGTGGTTGTTGCGGGAGGAATTTAGTTTTAGAGTTGTTTTTCGGCCTTTTTGCTTCAATTACTCAAGACCTTAGTGGAGTTATATAGGGTTTAGTGGTGTGGTGGTGCCTCTTCTTCTCACTCTTTTTCGTCTTTTAAGTCATTATTGGAGGTAGACCGGTGCTACTATAAAAGCAAAAAATAAGGAATCTTTGAAAAAGATCCGCAAAAACTTCCAAAGTGACGTTTTGTAGCGGGAAAAACAGGTGAACTCTTGTTGTCACGAGTGATACGGCCGAAACCGTCAAAATATCGGGCTTTTTAAATCACCTTGTTGAACCTGTCAAATTCGGTTCACAAAAGTTGAAAACCGTTCCAACTCGGGCAAACCGTTCCGATACGGTCGTATTTTTGCACCACGGTCATACTCCAAATTTGAAGGTAGAACGTGAAATTGTAAAGACTAAACAGAAGGATCATGCCGAATCTTTTCTTTTCCAGCCAACTCTTCAGGCCACTCGTTAGGATATTAAGTTCAAAATTACATGACATGATTGTACTTCTCGAAATAAGTATTAAAAAAGTTGATAATTTTTATTAATCTTCATGACAATCTTCCCACAAATAGCATGACATTTATGAGTATCATTGCTTATATGATGAAGGTCTACTTTGCACAACTTTCTTTTTCCTTTGAAGCTATCAATCATTAAGTAATTTTATGATCCTTCATGATGTTCTTCCTTACTATCTATTGTGCAATTCATTCGAAAACATGGTATCCAACTAAACATTTATATAAGGATTTTTGAGCAATAACAATCCTATGCATATCAATCATTCTCAAACTATGGTGGGATTTCTAAATCTTGCAGTTCTTGATTCATTCATGAAAAACCACTGCAAATCCTTGGTCGCAATTGTAACAATCTTATGGGAGGAAATAATAGCATAGCGCGTCATAACGTCTTCAACACATGGAATAAGAAGAAGAACCCAATACGAACATCTTATCTAATATCCAATGGTGCGTTTTCCTTTTTATGTTTCAGTTTGGCATACATCTTTATCTGGCCGTCTACACATTACACGCAAAGCTTAGAGTTGTGTTTACTAATGAAGGAAAATGTTTTAAATCTACAAGGAAAGCACATAAGACACCAATGCAGAAGCAATCACCTTATATTTCAAATCTTGGCATTTTACACCTACAATAGCATGATGTCCAATAATGTTGTTTGATCCAATCACAGTCTTCCCAGGAAGCTCATCACCAACTACAGCACCACTATCCACAATACACCCAAAAACTAAAATTAAACACAAAAGAAAAGGACCATAGAAACATGAAGAGTACCATTAGTAATTATTCAAGGCACATTATGAGGTATTTTCAAAAGTACATGCACACTATGTTGCTTGGGCTCTTCATTTTTTCTCAAGTACCCGTGTCGGACCCTGGACACTGGGATACGGGTACGGACACTGGACACCTCATTTTAGTTGAAAAAATCACTTTCTTCGGGAAAATAGTTGAGTCCGACACTCGGACACATACCCATGTCAGATACTTGTAGCCGAATCTGAGCAACATAGCATGCACATGTGTACTACTTCCTCCGTTTTTTTAATGGCTACACTTCTCATTTCACGGACTCCTAGGTAATTTTTTGATGAGTGAGTAAAAGTGTGTAAGAAAAAGTGGTAGGAGAGAGATAGAGAGAAAAAGATACTAATAAGGGAAAAAAGGAGAAGTGTAGCCATTAATTTTAAACTTACTAGAAAGCAAAGTATAGTCATTAAAAAACGGAGGTAGTATTAAAAAGCGCGCATAGGTGTTTTCCCTTCGTCATCGTAAAACACATATATGTACTTCTAAAAACACTTAATGTACATACGTTGGAAGAGCGATGTTTCCACGGTGCACAAAATAATTTACAAGGTACCATAATAATCATAGCTAAAAAAGAAACTAACGTCATAAGAATGCAATTGTCACCCAATTGGGAATTTCCAAAAATGTGACTTCCAGTGTACAATTTACAAGCGTTACCCAACTTAACTGACGACCCAACAGTACAAAACGGACCAATTGATACACCCTGCCATTACCAAAACCACAACAGTCCATTAAAAATGCTTACTTTAAAACACGATAAGCTTAATCAGAAACAAAGATTGAATACCCACCTGACCAAGAGTAGCATTTGGGTGTACAATAGCAGTTGGATGAACGAAACTAGGGCTCCAAGCATCAACTGCTGCATCTGTAATCAATCAAATGAACCCCCAAAAATGTCATGATTTTTTTTCTTTTACAAACTTGGAATTTGTTAATGGAGTTATAGGGAGAAAGAGATAGATATACTGGATAGAAGTCTGTTGAAGGAGAGTGAAGAGAGTTGGCGGAGAGCTGAAGCAATTGCTTTGCTATTGCTGGGTTTAGCAACCCAATTCATTTCCCAGTTATTGGAGCTTTGTCAATAACTTTTTTTGTTGTTGTTGAAATGTGTAGTTTTGTCAAAATTGATTCTACGTGGTTTTGGTTTCTTCTCGGTCAAATCTTTCCTTCGTACATCACTAACACCACCTTTGGCTCGGGATGTTGATCGCCGCCCTAAAATATATACGTGGCGTTTCATTTTTGCTCTTTTTCAATCCCTATGTTATATCCACTCGTATTAAATAGTTCTTAGTTGGAAGTTCAATCTCCACTAGGGGCACTTTGAGGGTACGAACTCCCTTTACCCTTCCCCCTGGCCCATAAAAGACCTGAGCGAGGTCCGGGCCACTTCTTCTTACAAAAAAAAATGTTATATCCACTCGTATTCTCTCCCATCTTTGAGTGTCATTCACTCTCTTGTCCGAAAGCGTGTAAAGTTATAAAATTAATGAAGAAAAAACAGTTTACTGATTAGGTCATTTTGCTAACTATAGGCTTATAATTTTTTCGTTGCCAACTACTGCCTAGAAACGTTAATCTCATAGTTTCTTGCAGCTATTTTTACTAATTATCGTACTAATCTATTGTTTGCCCGTTCAAATCATGATTTACATTTCAAAATTCTTGAAAAATTCTTGTTTTTATTATTTACAATTTTTGAAAGCTATATATTTTTGATATATGACATGGTAATGGACACAAATTTTGAGATAATATTTAATCGCGTTTTTAATACTGAAGACGACGTTTTTTCGAAGAACGGACACCGCCGTACAATCTTTAAGGAAACAAATTTCGAGAATTCTTAGAAAACGTGTACCAACAAGCCAGATTTTCGGTCACGTACTTCGAGATGACTTTTTCGGATTGAAGATGACATTATTTCCGAAAATGAACATCGCCGTACGTCCTTAATAGGCGCAAATTTCGAGAATCACTAGGAAACGAGTACAAATCGTGTTTTCGGTCATGCACTTCGATGTGACTTTTTTGGACTGAAAACAACGTTTTTTCGGAAGCAAGCCTAAACACTAGATGTCCAACCATAAAAGTATCACATATTAATAACTCAATAGCAAGAGGAAGGGAGGGATACATTAACAAATGAAAATCCCCTCCCATAGTCGATATGAGATTTTTTTGGAAAATCAAGAGTTGACTTTTACAAGCTTTTTATCCAACAAACTTGAAGAGAAGAAACAATGAAAAGAGATGAATTGGAGAAGTGAGAGGGAGAGGAAGAAAGTTTAGAGCGAAAATGAAAAACATTTTATTATTATCATGTGGTAAAGAAAACAATAAATACTACTTATTTATATTGCTTTAACTCATTGCGCATTTAACAAACTATTGCTTGAATCAAGGAACCAACCAACAAACTAATATGTAAACTCCAACACAATATTCTAGCCTGAGTCCTTCATTATTATTTACTAGTCATATATGAACGCGATGCGTGTGAAATCATGTAAAATTCTGTATAAATATGTAAGTTTAATTGAGGTGTTTTGTATTTCTTTTTTCAAAATTTTAAAAAGTGAAAACAGTTAATTATGGATAAAGTTGTTCCATTTAATTCGAAATAAAAAAAAAGATAAATTTTATTTTTGATGTCCCCTACTCTTCAGAGATTAGTATATTTCAGATATAATTTATGACAAAATAATATGGTTACTTTTACGCATATGAGCGGAAGTTCCTAGTATTAATTCTTAGCCAACTTTTCTGAAAATAATCAAGCGTCAATCGTTTTACACAATGAAATATAGGTCAAGGAAGCCTTTTATTCATACATTATTTTATCGAACAGCATGAATGAATGTGCATCATAGCTTCATCAAAACTGTACACTCTCAATTTATCAGCTACTGATTACCCTACATAATACATATATCTATCATTTATGAGCTCAACTTGTTTACCTACGGAGTAATATCGAAGGGGATACAAAAATACAGTATATCACTATATTAAGAAAAAATACAAATGTTGTGGCAGAAACTTGGCATGCGTTCACCATACTGCTCGTGTCTGTAGAGGACGATTTGTACAAAACATATATGGAAGTTGAACTCAGTCTGCTAATCAATTTGAGGTGGGATAAACCTTCAAGCGTATATCTGAACTGAACACGCTAATTAACTTTGTATGGAGTTTGACGCTGCTGGGATAAACCTTCAAGGATCGAATGAGAATCCGGAATTCAATTAACTGGGCTCATCATGCCACTCTCCAACATCCGCAGAACCTAATACATATATACTTATCAACAATGTGGAGTGATATATTCATACATTTCATAATCAGAAAATAAACAGGATATTATCCAAGTCCAGTCTTTCAATGTCCAACTACAATGAGGTTCCTTAATTGGAAGTCACTAGAGCAAACAACTTCACAGTTCACACGCCTTTCAGTTTGGCTCATGTTTGATGATTGGCTCCTTCTCAGTTCCCACCCAGTACAAGAAATTCCCTACTGTTTTCAGGATTGTGTTTTCACAGAGATGCTATGGAAATTAGTCAACTGTTTGAAAGTTTGATGCCTTTTCATCAATGTATGTAAAATTGGATTCAAAGTTTGAGACTGTAAATTCTAGAGTTACTTTCATTCTGAACTAACTCTTATTTTAGAATCTGAGCCCTGACTCTTACAACCCATTTGTAGACGGCAAATATACGACTGTTAGAATGTTCAAAGGAAATGAAGCTCTATATTAGTCTTACCACTATTTAGAACTGCCAAAATCACTGCTACCAAACAGGTCATTAGAGCCAATCTGGTAGTCTGAGGTAAACATTCACATATCACATCACATGATAACATTTCTGACAACAGATCAACGCACTCGCTCTATCTCTCTCACCCTCCATCCATAGCGGCACGACCTGCACCCCTCCGAATCTTATACTAGGGTAGTGTTGGCTCCTTGTATTCCATCTCCTATCACCCTCCATCCATAGACGCACCCCTCCAAGTCTTATACTAGGGTAGTGTTGCAGGCGTTGCAGTCCCTATTCTATCTCCTGTCACCCTCCATCCATAGCCGCGCCCCTCCGAATCTTATACTAGGGTTCGCAGCTCCTTCTATTCAAAGTGTACATTCATATTTCAACTCCATTTCAAAGACAACTTCAAAACTTAATGTTAATTCTCAAGTGCATCTTAAAGAGCTCAAAATGAATTAACCAATTGTTTAAAGAGCCTAGAAGATGGTGCAGAGTTTCAAACCTGAGACATGCGAGGCCTTGAATCAGGATCCTTTCTGATGCACAGCGAGGCACAATGTAACATAGAGCATAGATCCTCTTTCACATAGCTCTCTCCCAAGCATGGATCAATCAATTTTTTGATGTTCACTTCTTTAACCACACGTCGTGCCTAAATGATCATCCATTCAATTTAAGCTTATCCCCTCGTATGAAAGATATTGATTGCTATAAGATACTGTGTGATAAATTTAAAGCGTACCCATTCCGTCAGGCATTGCTCTCCCCTGGGCCGATTTATGTCCACAGCTTTCCGTCCCGTAATAAGTTCTAATAATACTATACCAAATGAATAGACATCAGCCTTTTCAGTGATCTGACCACTCTGAGCATATTCTGGAGCTAGGTACCTGCATATAAACAGATGTAAGTAACCCTTGAAGATCATACAGAAAAAAGAAGAAGCTGTAGCCAAACTTACCCAAATGTCCCTATCACTCTTGTTTCCTCACCTACACCTCCATCAGGCTGGCATCTTGCTAACCCAAAGTCCCCAACCTATCAATCAAAAGGTTTCCACGCATATCAGCTTGTTCATAGCAATCATGTACTTCTAGATCAAGAAAAGTATCCCAAAGAAATAATAAGACACTAGAAAGCATATATATTTCTGCATGGAAGATCAATATAATCCTGTGAAGATTCGTCGCGACAAAGTAGAAGTGAGCAACATACCAAGGGTTCAAAATCATGGGTTAGCAGGATATTGTTTGGCCGCATATCGCGATGGACAATACAGCCAACTCGACACTCTTCATGCAGGTACCTCAGTCCTCTTGCGGCTCCAACAGCAATCTTCTGCCTTGCAGGCCACTCTAATATATTGCAGCTACGACCTGTACACTCCATAATTGAGGTAATTAAGTGATCTAGTTAAGAATAACAAATAGTTTATAAAGAAAAAGGTTATTTTATGACTCAACAGGAGCTTATCTCAACGTATGACCTGAAATTTTTTTGTAAGAAAATTACCATAAAGATGATAATCCAAAGAATTATTGCATATATATTCATAAACCAACAATCTTCTTCCGCCCTCCACACAGAAACCTATCAGGGTCACAACATTACGATGTTGCGCACAACTTAAGACCTCGACTTCAGAGCAAAATTCCTGATCTCCCTGAGAGCTAGCCAGTTTATATTGCTTCACCGCAATGATCTGTCCATCTTGTAGTACCCCACGGTACACAGAGCCAAACCCACCTTCTGCTAAGAAATTATTGACCGAAAATCCATTGGTTGCCATTGCCAACTCTGCATAGGTGAATGACTGTGGGGGTTTCCCAAACATCGGCGTCTGGTTCTGGCATTTCGAACATAGTGGTGGTGGATCAGCAGGTGATTTTTTGGACAGTGAGATAGCCTCTCGAATACTTATAGAGTTTGAGTTTACATTCTGCCTAGGATTTAGCATCTCAGAAACAGAGAATTTCTTCAGTAGATTTATCGATGCACTAGCCAGTATATGATCTGTAGATCTTAGCGAACCATCTATGCCAGATTTTGAGTTGAAACTACCAATGATAGGGCTACTCAGCATCCATGGCTGATAACAACTTGTAGAACTCATCGATTCATTGTCGGTATCAGAATCCTCTAATTTATCACTTCCACTAGCAACTGATAGAAGCTCTTTCTTTTGGTCCTCAATTGTCCCAGACAGAAAATATGACGAATTTCCTGCATCTGAGCTTGATATGGAGGATGTTCCTACATCTGTTGCAGTGTATGATGTATCTTGCTCAGGACTACTAATGGGAGTCACATTTGGCACCCGAATCGTATCCCTAAAATTGTATGTATTATTTGAAAGTGGTGCTTCAGATATGGGTGACAGTGAGTTTATCACTTCTGGTTCGACATCATCGGATCCAGTCAAATTTAATCTAAGAACCTTGGGGTGAGATCCTTTCATTAAGATAACGTTGCAGTGAAGCTGCTCCATACAGTGTTTTGCCTCATTCTTTAGCTTTCTGAAAAGCAACCAAAATTGTTAAATGAGGTGCATATTAGTTTTTGATGAATGAAAATAAAATCTAGACCTTTATGCAAACTCTGAATCTATGATGACTTGATGAGTGTACATCAACAGATCAGCTATCTAGAAGATTTTAAGTAGAGGAATTACTTATCCAGTATCACCCAGTTTGTTTGATCTCTACTGATTTCAGCCGCCACAACTCCATCAGCCGAACCAGGCAGAACTTTTATCTTCACATCTATCTGTAAAGAAGTTGACAAGGAGAAAAGGCCTCAATTGATTGAACCAAGCCTATCAAATTTCAGATAACATACTTGATCAAAGAACTGGCCTTGCATGATTTCTGGTCTTTACACAATTGATGCATCAGCTGTGAGCAAGAGTCAGAAATGTCTTCCTCTTGATCCAAGAGAGTCCCTGTTGATCTCCATGCTCCACTTGCACAGTCAGTGGTAAACCTTTGAAGTCCCCACATCCTTTTTCCTGAAAATTCCACATATTGATCAATGCACAAGTTAAGTTCAGCACAAAGGTCACCCTACATATCTTACAATGTCAGCTGCTATGGATGGTTGTTATTGATAGCATTGGCGGACGAGTCATAAACCTAAACTCCGAAAGTGTCTGAATGTAAGCATGAGGAATATACAATTATTAACTGAGCACCACACTGTGCAGAAAACCACAAAGATAGGGTTGCTTTTGCAAGTTCCAAAACATCTAAGCGAAATCATAAGAATGCAAGCACACATTCTCAAGTTCAAATATCAGAAAGAGGGCTATTTTCTCTTTGCTTTAAGCAGGAAGACTAGAAAGAAGCACAAGCCAAAACAGATAGCTAGTTCCAACGAGAGCTTCAAGTTTGACTTTCCACGATAGACGATCGATTCTTAAGCGTCAAAACATTTAGTCAGGGGGACAGGGATGATTTCGAATTTTCACTGATTGCAACTGGGACACAACATGTTTATATGATAGATTTTCTGGCTCAAATAAACCCACCTAAACTTGCTTTGTTACCATAAAGTTATCAAATTAGGAATGCCATCAACTCTAAAACCGATAAAAGAACTCAGAGCTGTACAATACAGTAACCTTTTCTTTTCCACAACAAATTAACAATGAAATGCCATGACTTTAAGCACCGCGAATCCAGAATGTCTTCGTCACGTTTAAGCAGATTACATTCCCCTCCAGGCCTCCACTTATCCTAATTGAGTTGACATTCCAAAACTACTTGAAATTCTGAAAATTAAAAAAACAATTTCTTTTTGCAGTGGTGAACTCTAGTAGGACAACACAAGCAGCAGCACCTGATAGTGGCCTAGCAGATAGTACTAAGGCAAGCGATGAAAGTCAAAAGGTATGCAGTTTCGGTTCGGGCAAAGGGAGAGGCTGTTCCTAAAATAAGTCAAGACCCATAAATTATACAATAGTGATGATTACACCCAACCATTGGAGGACCTACATTGACGCAAGGGTTTCAATCGACAGCCTAAAAGATGAAACTAGACATAAAACAGTATGTTGATTGTCGATTTTACAACCTCAAATTCTAAGTTTCTAAATTTATAATTGACATCCCAAAATTGAAATCCTGGGTCCGCCACTAAGTTACAAAGTTGACAATCAATATGATAGGAGCAACAAGATCAATTTAGTTGTACAAAAACTAAAAACAAGCATAGAAACTGGTGATAAGATATACCAAAATTAAGAGGGGAAGTGATAACCAAAAGCTGAATGCAATTCCCAGGTTGAACAACATGAGTGAGTGCCCATTCCATTGCAGTTTTTGGGATTTCTTTGGAAGCTTTAACAGCAACCACAACAACCTTCTTCTGATTCTGATTTTGATTCAGATTCATGCTTCAATTTCTTCAACCCTAATCTCTATATCTTTCACTAAACCCCATTATAGCTCAAACCCATGATTACCCACATAAAAAGTTATAAACTTTATCCAATTCCAACTCTCAACAGACAAAATTTCAGTTATTTTGAACAGTGAGCAGCAACTTTTTTTGCTTACTAAAGCATGAATAATGCTGCAAAATTAAGATGGGGTTTTGGGATGATAAATGTCATGATTTTAGTACTTTGATGAAGCAGCTTTTTTGCATGATAAAAATGCAAAAAGTATAGCGATGCCAAAAGGGGGTCTTGTTCTTGGAGGCGCAGAAATAGAGGAATAAAGAAGGTATGAAAAGGGGATTGGACGTAGTAGAAGCTTTAATGAACCATGAGATTGTAATATAATGACAATAAAATTGATCCATTACAGGTAAGATCAAATAATTGAGAATTGATGGGACCACTCATATCCAGTTGTCTACTACAAGTTCTTTCCCACTCTCTCAAAAAAGAAAAATTCTTTCCTCACTTAGCTAAAGTTTCATGAAATTTTGAGCAAAGGTTGAATTGAAATTATTGAATGATCCACTTATAATAGGGTAAATAGTTTTGCTAACCATGTTAAGGAAATAGGAGTAGTGGACTACTTTTTTTACATAACTTTTATAATCTTTTTCTTTATATATTATAGTGTGATCCTCTAACTTGCTTTTTAAATAGAGTCAATGTTCTAGAGTTTTATGGAGAATATAATTTATTTTCGTTAAAATATTGTTATATTTTGCATGGGAATATAAATAAATGAATATAAATACATGAATATTCTGATTATATACAAAAGATACTCATTTAGATTTTTGATTTATAAAGACTGTTGACAAATAAATACATGTTGGTTTAAAGGGGTGCAATTGCATCCCCTGATTAATGAAAAAAAACTAATGATAAATATAAAAAGACTGAAAATCATTTGCTATAATTGGGTTTCCTTGGTTGGAACGACAAGCTTATTGAATTACCTCTTGCATCATACACATTATCTAAGAGTCAGAATTGTGTAGCTTTTTAAAAGAGTTGAAAGTTTCCGATGTGTATTTTTCTAACAATCTATAAGATTGTAAGATTTCAAGAAGTTGTGATTGTCATGCCATGTTACAAAGCATACTTCCTCTTGTTCAAAACCTTTTGGTGACAAATGTTACCGAGCCTTTGATCGAGCTACGTCAATTTTTAATGTGCTTTGTGCAAGTTGTTATCTAGAGAAATTCAACACCCGAATTCCTCCAACGCTCTCTAAATTAGAAGTATGGATGCCTCATTATTGTTTAGATGTCATGCTTCATTTGAATGTCCACCTAACGGATAAGGTAATTATTGACAAGCATGTCTCTTTTCCTTGGACAAAAGAATGCATAAACTCAAATCATATGTGCGTAACAAAGCACGTTCAAAAGGTTCAATGGCAGATAATTATATTGTGGATGAGAATATGACTTTATGCTCAAAATACTTAGATGATGTTGAAACAAAATTTAATTGGGAATACTATAATGGCCTATAATTTGGGAATTTTTACATATTTGGAAAAAAACTTGGCATTTCCAAATGATGCTCTAATTTCGTAAAGTGTCTAAAGAGGCATTAAGGATGGCAAACATTGGGGAAGGGGTGGGGGGTGGAGTGAGGGAGGTCGAACAGGGAGGGTTTGGATGAAGGAGGTTGAATAAGGGAGGGATGAGGTGAGGGAGGTCAAACAGGGTAGGGGGTGTAGGGAGGGAGGGGTGGGTGGGTGGGTGGGTGGGGTTGGGTGAGGGGAAGTCGAATAGGGGAGGGGCGCAACCAACAAGGGTGGGGGTGGGATGAGGGAGGTCGAACAAGGAAGGGACACCAATAGGGGTGTGGGAGTAGTGGGGTTGGAGGTCGAAATGAGGGGGGACAGTGGGGGTGGGCTGAAGAGGAAGGAAGTAGGGAAGACAAAAGGAGGATTTTTTTTGCCTTTTGAATTATATCTTATTTTTTTTATAGAAACAATAACATATTCAAAAAAAGCTCCTAAATATTACTTTGTTGGTTTTACAAAATCATAATGTCACTGTGGAAACACAAACTTTTTTCAGCATGTAGGGCCATCATGTAGAATTTTCTAAATTTAAATGGTTTTGAGCATAAGTATGATGGTAATAATAATAATATCTCAAGAAATAAGATCACTCCAATGAAAGTTCTTGGACAACATTAATTTGGTTATACAAAGAGCTTAATATCGATACTTATTTTTTTTGGTGAAAGGTAAGCTTATATATTAATCACCAAAGAAAAGGCCATTAAATAGTCTTACAAGCATAGGCCTAACACAGACCAACAAGGCACAACAGCCAAACAAAATCAATCAGGCATAAGAGCTGATAAAACTGCCAAAAGCAACAGCAAAAGAAACATAGAGAAATTAAGTACAAAGATTATACAATCAATCGCTATCACTAGAAGACCACATGAAATCAATCTGATTTCTTGCTTTAATCCTCAGAAGAGCCTCGGCTTTGATGGAATTGACAAGAAAAACAGGTATAATAACCTTCAATCTCCATACAACATCATTTCTTACTTTCCATGTGTGATATGATATACCAGGGCAACAAGAACCAACAAACAAAACTTGTTTCTTTTTTTCTACCAAACCTTATGTACCATTTCTTCCAAGCAGACTAAATCACCTCTCTACCAGAAAACCTGATTCTTAGCCAATCCATGATCATCTTAACAGAATCAGCACTGAAACTACAGGTGAAGAATAAATGTTCAGAGTTTTCCACAACAAGACCACAAAGAGGACAAAGATTAGATTCACATCATGCAGCCATGAACAACTTATATCTGGTTTTCAACTTATTCAAGGCCGGTAGCCAAACAATAAAGGCGTGTTTAGGAATATTGAGCCTATTCCAAACCCAAAATCTCAAGTCTACCTTCTCTGAATCAGAAATGATCCATTTATAGGCTGATTTGATGGTACAAAGGGGAGCAGATCTCCATGAGCTACCAAGGAAAGCATGAGCCAATCTGTCTCTAACATAACATATGTCTTTCCAACCCCAGCTATCATTCTTATTTGGTTGGTGGGACCACCAATCTTGCTCTTTAATGTACGTAGAGTTAATCCACCTAACCCACAGAATATCAGCTTTTGAGCAATATGTTAAACACATTTACCCACAACAGCAACATTCCAAGCAGAGAGGTTCATAAAACCAAGACAACCATAATTTTTAGGCTTACACAACCAATCCCAAGAGACAAGATGAGATTTAGAAAGGGAAATGGAACCAGCCCAAATAAATACTCTACAAATTTGTATAATTCTGCTCAAAATATTTTTAGGAATAAGGAAAATTTGAGACCAATAAATATGAAGACTTAGAAGAACAAAATTGATTAAAACAACTCCTGCAGCATAGGAAAGATTCCTAGAAGACCCAAGGATGATCCTATTCAACAACTTCCCACAAAGAACATCACAATCAACGGTAGAAATTCTTCTAGAGGTGATAGGAACACCAAAGTATTTTGAAAGGAAACTCACCCTTTTGAAAGCTAGATATATCCAGAATGGAATTTTGAACCTGCAAAGGGACATTACCAAAGTAAATAGCAGATTTATTACTATTAGCAGTCAGACCAGAAGAAAGTTCAAACGTTTTCAGAGAGCTAAGCCAAATAGATATGGGCTCTAGAAAATAACATAAAATCATCAGTAAACACGACATGAGAAATCTTTATCAATTTACATCTGTGATGAAATTGGAAGGGGCAATTTGTTAGTTGACCAGTCAAGGATTCTAGAGTGGTATCCCATAGAAAGCACAAACAAAAGGGGAGACATAGGGTCACCTTGTCTCACACCTTTTTTCATGGGAAAAAACCATATAGCCACCACTAATACACAAAGAGTAAGAAGGGGAAGTGATGCATTGCATAAGCCAATTGATTAATTTAGAAGGGAATTTTAGTTTAGCCAGAAGAGACTCAATTAAATTCCAACTAATAGAATCATAGGCTTTCCTAAGATCAATCTTAACAATACATCTAGGGGGGAAAAGCTTTAGTATTACATTGTTTCGTCAAATCTTGAACTAGAAGGATATTGTGAGAAATAACCCTACTAGAAATGAAAGCAATTTGAGCAGAATTAATCAAAGTAGGCAAAACCATAGTAAGTCTAGAGCAAAGCATTTTAGATATAATCTTATAGAGCACATTGCAACATGCAATTAATCTAAATTGAGATATGTCTTGAGGATGATCAACCTTAGGAATGAGAGTAAACATAGTTGTATTGATTTATTTTAGCATTCTACCAGAGGTAAAAAAATTCAAAACTGCAGTACGGACCTCAGAAGAACCCACAATATCCTCAGAACAACAACTTCTATTTAAATCATGTCAATACGCAACTTCTATTTAAATCTCATAATCATAATTTCGCATAGAAAACTAGTTTCTCAACGAGTCTAGGGTTTTGATAGACATCGAAATTACCTCAAAATAGCATTAATTAGACAACAGATCGTCTATGAAGTTTCGTCCATGAAATCTCCGTCGAAAAGGTTTGGTATACAAAAGTCTAGTTAACGGAATAATTTGTTTATCCATATAACCTAAAGCTTTTTAAACAGGTGGCTTAAAATATCCATGGAGTGTAACACTATTTTAAAATACCAATTATTAATCAAAAAATAGTTAAACATAACGTTTAAAGGGCAAATATCAAAATGTATTACTTAAGTCATTATTTAAATAATACTCCCTCCGTTCTTTAATATGCACCTAAGGGTTTGCGCTAGGACCAAAGAAATTCTAAAAAGTAAGAAAGAGAAAGAGGAAAAGTAAGAAAGAGAAAAAGAAATCTGATTGCATCAGATTTTATGACTTTATTAATCAAAAAATTAAGGATTCACTTTACAACATAATTGGGCGCCACTTTTGTATACTATGGCTAACCCACCTATTACATTTAAGCATAAAATGAAGAAAACTTTTGGGGGGAAAATCAAAAAATTCATTGAAAAATAATCTTGGCGCCACTAATTACACAGCCTAGCCTTATAAATTATCGTAAGTTAGACTTCATTTTATTTGTGAAACTTGACTTCAGTTCTTCTCCTCTCCCTTCCTCCTCCATCATCATCCATTTAGCCCATTCCCTCTCATCATCAGTCAACCTTGAAGAAAAACCGGGGGGGGGGGGGGTTAACTTATGGAGGCCTCAGACCATAATTTTGTCATCACAAATGATGAACTCAACGTATTGCAGCAACCTCGTCATCGACGCTAGTTAACGGACGATGAAAGGCAACGGGTTGCTGAATTTCTGATATCAAAGGCACAGGGACTGGAACTTAAGCGCGGGACCATCTCAGAATTTGCCGCCAATTACAGTGTCGACGTAAGAGTAATTTCTCGAATCTGGAAAACTGCCAAGGAACAAATAAGAAGTAACGGAAATCTCAATGTGAAGAAGAAGATGACAGGAACAGTGGGCATAAAATCAGCATACTTAACAGAGGAAATGCTAACAAGCATCCCATTACGACATAGAACATGTTTGAGGGACGTTGTAAAAAAATTAGATCTCGCTCCTTCAACAGTTTGGAAATTAGTGAAGAAGGGCAAGATTAGACCACATACAAATGCAGCCAAACCCACACTCACTAATGCAAATATGAAACAAAGGGTGAAGTGGATTTTAGATTTAATCGAACAAGAACCAGTTGCTGCTCAACCAAAATTTAAAGACATGTTCAATTTCATTCATATCGACGAAAAATGGTTTTATATGAAGCAAGCATCCGAGAAATATTACTTGGGTCCTAACGAACCAAACCCACACAGACAAATGAAATCAAAGCGACATATATTTAAGGTAATGTTTTTTTCAGCCGTCGGGAGACCTTCAAACGACATGCTAGGGGAATGCACATGGGATGGAAAAGTAGGGGTTTTTCCATTCGTCGAAGAAGTTGCTGCTCAGATAAATAGTATAAACCGAGAAAGGGGAACACTTGAAACTAAAGCAATTTTGTCTGTTTCAAGGGACAAGATGAGGGGCATGCTAATAAATGAGTTGCTGCCAGCAAATATGGCCAAATGGCCACAACACAGATTTTAGAAAACTCAACCAAAACCTACGAAATTTAGCAGATCTACAAACAAAAACCAAAAAACCCAAGAATACCTTTATTTTTTTACAACTTAACCGATAATTGTCAAGAACTAGAGTCAAATGTAAAAACGATTAATAGTGAAGAATTAGGGTTTCATCAATGTGAAGAACAAGGGTTTCATCAATACAAACAACCGAAAACCGTAATAAAAATTTACTAACCGATTTTATATCCACAAATTAACCAAGATCTAGAGTTTCATATAAAAATTTCAAGAAATTTAACAAAACTTAAGCCAAACCTTAACGGATCTTAAACCGCAATATGAACCGAGAAGAGCTTGATGAAGAGTCGCTTTTTTGTAACCCGGAAAAGCTTGAGGAAGATCTTAAACCGCAATTTTGAACTCGATGAAGGTACACAAAGAAACGCAGATCTAGGGTTTCATATGTCAACAAGTGTGAATTTCAGACAAAAAGAGGAACTGATAATGGTTTTATTAACTGAGAGAAGGAGATATGTAGCCGAAATTGCAAGAGATTATCAATGGGATGAACTAGATCTAGAATGAGAAGCTTCAAGAAAAGAGAGATGAGAGAAGAGAGGTGAGAGATGAGAGAGTGGCGTGCAAATGAGTGGAAGGGGTTTAAATATTTAGGTTAACTTTTTTAATGGGCTGATTAAAGGTGGTTGGGAGTATTAAATGGACTGATTAAGAGTGTTTGAGAGTAATTAAAATTGATGGGTAGGGCCCACTTTTGGGAATACCAATACAAGCATTAATTATGCACCCACCATATATGAAAATGTGTACTAACATACATATTAAAAAAACACCCGAAATTGGCAAAACATGCATATTAAAAAAAACGGAGGGAGTACTATCACTACAAAATTTCGTTTATATAGCGATAGAAATTTAGCAAGGGAAATAATTTCGTCTCAATATTAGCAACGTCTGTAATAAAATCCGACGCTTATTTTTTTTAGCGACGGTTTGGAAATACCCGTTGCTAATTTAGCGACAAAAATTAAATCCCTAGCTATGTTAGAGGTGGATCTTATATTTCGTTGCTAACTATAGGCGACGGACAAACAAATTCGTTTCTAATTAGCGACAACTTAATAAAACCGTTGCTGAGTTAGAATTTTATTTAAATTTTGCTTTTATTTTGCCCAATTGTATTTTGGCGGTCAAAACCCTTGCCTTCTCCCCTGACGTTGCTGGCGACACCACCGCAGACACTGTTGGCGACACCACCTCAGACGCTTCTGGAGACGGCTACCACCGCAGACGCTGCTGGAGACAGAGACCACCGCAAAGGGAACCACCACAGACTACCTCCACCACCGCCACCATTTCTACCCTCTTGAAGGTACTAAATTATCTCCTTCCTAAACTGGAAATCTAATTCACACTTTTCTGTTTAATTGTTGTTGGATTAGTTGGATCATTTGTTGGATTGATTGCTGTACTAAATTATTTGTTGGTGGATTGATTACTTTTCATACTTTGCTCTATCATTGCCGTTTTTGAGTTTCATTTCGGGTATGTTGTTGATTGCATTTCGAGTATCTTGTTGATTTCGAGTATTTTGAGTAGCACTGTCTTCTTTTAGTTGCTTTATCTCTTGTTCACTTGGGAAGCTTGCCCTTTTTTGTTTTATCCCTCTGCTAAAAAAAGACATTGACAAATATATTACTGAATTAAACTTAAACCAGATTCTAACTCATGGAACCTTAAACTTACTAGCAATGGAATTAGCCCAATAAAAGAAAAGATTAGCTACTAAACAATCTGAGTGGTATTTCTCCATTATGTTGTCAAAAGGGTATTGAAGAAGATCTAATGCCTTAAAGAACTTTTGGAACATTTCAAAACTTTCACATAGCAAAGTAATGGAGGTTAGCAGGGGTGGTAACAATGGTGGACTTGATTCCTTCAGTTGCAAATAATCTGTTTCATATCTAAAGCTTGTATAACTAAAAATATGTGAAGTTTATGTTGCTCTAAGCTGTTCATTTTTCGGCCTAATCTTCTGGTATGATTTGAACTTTGAGGTTTGTTGCCTTAGTTATGTGTTTTGTTTTGATAAAAGGACGGTAGAGGAGAAAGAGAGATAAGGGTAGTTTTCTGGGCTAATTAGATGGACGTTGTCTAGTTGCAGTTTGCATTATAGATTGTACTACTTCCACTAGGACAAAAAGATTTCAGGTTTTATAATGATTAATCATTAGTCGTCATAGATTAATTTTTTTCCTCTTTGACTATTTTTACCTTGATTAGATTTTGGTTTTGTACCAAACCTAAAAGTCATACATCTCCTCTTATATGCTATTTTTTTAGTGTTTACTTAGTTTGATCTCATAATAATCAACGATAACTTTGGCCGTTTACGTAATTTTGACTATCGTCTAAAGAGGTGGAAATCATTTTTGAAGCATATCATTTTAAAATTTAATGAATTTATATGTAATTAAAAAACTTATTTACGCTCTTGTTGCTCTCTATTGTCATGAGGTTATGCATTGATGAAATTCTTAGTTCATCATGATTTCTTTAGGGTAAACTGATATGGAGTTGATTTTGTAGTAGGATGACGAATATAATAGTAGGTCGTGAATGGATGTATAAACGGCTTAATGGGAAATTTCTTAGCTCTGCTTATACGAAAAAGGTTGATGAGTTTGTTGAGTTGGCTTCCAAGCAACAAAATGTTATGATTGATGGGTTATTGAAATTTCCTTGTGTAAAATGTCGGAATGTTCCATATTTGGATCCGGATAAAGTGAAACTTCATCTTTACCAAAATGGGTTTCGACCTAATTACTACAATTGGACTTTTCATGGTGAAGATGATTTTGACGATGCAACTCCAAATAGTGTGTTCACCCAACCTATAAAGGCATATGATCCGTACAAGAGCATGGTTTTAGATGCATTTGGACATGAGCACTTGCTACTAGAGGGATTAATGGTGGTTGAACGACCACCTCAAGAGTTTAATAAGTTGATTGACATGCTAAAGGCCGCTGAGAAGCCTTTGTATGATGGTTGTAGGTTGTCTTTGTTATCTGTTGCCGTAAGAATAACTAACATTAAATGTGAGTACAACATTCCAAATAAAGCTATTGATAGTGTCGCATCTTTGATTAAGGATATTTGTCCAGAAGTTAGTAACATGACAAACACCTTTAAAAGGACTCAAAGATTGCTTAACGGACTTGAACTTCCTCACCATAAGATAAATGTATGTCCTAATGGATGTATGTTGTTTTGGAAAGAACATAACGGTCTCAATGGATGTCTCATTTGTAAAGCGAATCGCTATAAGGCTTCACGAATACATGGCAAAAATAATCCTAGAAAAGTGCTATATTACTTGCCAATTGCTCCAAGGTTGCAAAGATTATATGTAATGGAGACTACGGCTAAGCAAATGAGATGAAGTTTCGAGAATCCTCGAGAAGAGGGTGTGATGTCTCATCCTTGTGATGGCAAAGCATGGAGGCAATTTGATGACGACTTTAATGATTTTGCTAAGGAGCCAAGAAATGTCCGGCTAGGGTTATGCACCGATGGCTTTTCACCATTCGGGAAGTCAGGAAAACCATATACGTGTTGGCCAGTTATGTTAACTCCTTACAATTTGCCACCTGTGTTGTATATGAAAAAACCGTTCATATTTCTAAGCTTGATCATTCCAGGTCCAAAAAGTCCCAAAGCAAACCTTGATGTTTTCTTACAACCTCTTATCAATGAGTTGAAGCTTTTATGGGAGGTAGGGGTGCCAACTTATGATGTCTCAAAAAAGCAAAACTTCTAGATAAAGGCTTCCTTACATTGGACTATTAGTGATTTTCCAGCCTATGGCATGCTATCAGGATGGTCTACAGCTGGTAAGTTAGCTTGTCCATATTGTATGGAGAATACAAAGGCTTTCACTTTAAAAAAGGTAGGAAACAAACATGGTTTGATCGTCAACGTCGATTCCTACCTCGAAATCATCCTTTTCGGCGAAATAAGAGTGATTTTTTCAAAAATAGAGTTGAATTTTCTCAATCTCCCCGAAGATTGAGTGGTGAGGAAATTTGGGAGCGTGTTTCAAGGCTTCCTAGGACTGGAGAAGGCAATGATAGTTCTACTTCCAAGGGAAAACTTAAGGGGTTTGGAGCTTCTCATAATTGGACTAAACAAAGTGCTTTTTGGCAACTTCCATATTGGAAGAAGCTTTTGATTCACCACAATCTTGATGTTATGCACATTGAAAAAAAAAGTGTTCGATAATGTCTTTCATAATGTGATGGATGTTAAAAAGAAGGCAAAAGACAACCTTAATGCAAGGAAGGATCTTGTTCACATTCGTAAACGACAAAAATTGGAAGTTCGAGAAGATGATACTATTATGCCAACTGCTCCTTATGTGATATCTAAGGAGAAGAGGAAGGCTTTATGTGAATGGCTGCAAAGATTGAAACTCCCAGATAAATATGCATCTAACTTAAGCAAATGTATAGATGCAACGGAGTACCAACTATTTGGCATGAAAAGCCATGATTGTCATATTTTCATGCAACAATTGCTGCCTATTGCAATGAAAGATTTGTTGCCCATCAGTGTATGGAATGCTCTCACAGAATTGAGCCAATTTTTCAGGGAACTTTGCTCCTCTTCTTTGAAAGTAAAGGATATAGTACGATTAGAAGAAAATATATCCGAGATTATTTGCAAGTTGGAGAAAATATTCCCACCAAGTTTCTTCAATTGTACGGAGCACGTTCCAATCCATTTGCCTTACGAGGCTAAAGTTGGTGGGCCCGTTCAATTTAGGTGGATGTATCCTTTCAAAAGGTAAAATTAAATACCATTGTTAATCATAAGTAGCAAGTAATAAATAAAACATGTCGGTAACCAATTTTGTTCTTCTAGGTTTCTACACCACTTAAAATTGAAAGTGGGCAACAAAGCTCGAGTTGAAGCCTCAATTTGTAATGCTTATTTAACAGAGAAAATATCTAACTTCTGCTCCCATTACTTTGAGGCAAATGTTGACACTAGAGTGAGCAATCTAGGATTGAATCTTGGAGTTGATGATGAAGTATCTTTGGACAAAAATCTACAAGAGATTTTTCTTGTGGCAATGGCTATAGTGGCTCTGAAGGTCAAATAGGGTATCTTAATGAAAAAGATTATGATATTGCCTATCGATATGTCCTTCGTAATTGTGATGTGCTCATGGATTTTGAAAGGTATGACTTTTTTTTTTAACATTTTAATTTTTTTCACATACATATTTTACTAAAATAACATATGAACAATTTATATGAAGATGTGATGAGAACATATGGTTGCTTAGATGTCGAAGATGTTTGGAACAATTATGATCTATATTTTAGTAGTTGGTTCAATGAAGATGTAAGTTTCCATATTTACACAAATGTTTAAAAAAATTTATCATTTAGAATTACTATTTGATAACGTTTTAATTGGTATAAGTTTTGGATATGGGCATTAATGATGATATCATTCATTCTTTAGCACTTGGTCCTTCGACAAAGGTTCGAAAGTTTAATCGGTACTCTATTAATGGGTACCATTTTCATACATTCGAATATGGTAAGAATAGATCAACCGCCAATTATGGTGTTACCGTAAAAAGTGTTCAAGAAAAGGATTATTTTGGTATTCTCCAAGAAGTAATCGAATTGGTTTACATTGGGGCTAAAGGGAGCTATAAAACAGTTTTGTTCAAATGTGAGTGGTTTGATCTGGGACAAGGTACTAAGATACATGGAAAATATAAACTTGTTGAAGTCAATCATATGAGAAAATATAGTACGTATGATCCATTTGTAGTGGCTTACCAAGTTGATCAAGTGTATTTTGCTCCCGGACCTAGTATAAAAAATGAAAGAAACACATGGTTATATGTATTCAATGTTAAGGCTAGAGGAATCATTAATGCCCCAATAGATGAATTGGCATTTCAATTGAATGACATTCGAAATCCTTCCTTGTTGTCGGAGGTTCCAGAAGTTGAGTGTGACGCGAATGCGGAGGGTCACGTGATCGAAGAGATTCTCGAGGAGGAGAAGGAAGAGGAGGAGGAGGGAGAAGAAGAGGAGGAAGAAGAAGACGATGAAGAAGAACAAGAAGAAGAAGAAGAAGAAGAAGAAGAAGAAGATGAGGAGGAGGATGAAGCTGATTTTATGTAGTTGTCTTCTTTTACTTTTATTTTTGTTGGTGAAACTTGTAGCTTTATGACAATGTTGCCGTTTTCCTTGTGATGATATCTTTGAGTGTTGATATTTTTGTTGGGTTTTTTAGTGAATTTCATGTTATGTAATTTGTATTCAGAAGGAAAACACTGAAGAAGTACCTATATTGTTTTCTAATAAGTGTTTGTTAATTACTTAATTATGTTTATTATTTTTCTACTTTACTTATAGATGACTTATAGGTGCAGAGGTGGACTAAATGGGAGGGGTCCTATTACTCGGACGCCTCCTGTATCTCATAAACGGATACGAGAGACTCATCATGAGACTTCGATGCCTATATGTGTGATAGTTCTCAGGATGATGCAGCGGTTCCAACACCCTCTTTGACAACGTCTACGTCAAACACTACTGGTGGCAGGCTTAGTCCTACTCCTGAAGCAGCAGATACTGAGGAATTTTTTTTAATGAAAACTCTAATATTATTTGTGATAAAACAGGTAATCCAGAAAAAAAGATCTAGTGCTGCACCCTAATGGTTTATGGTAAGTAAACTTCACATTTCAGTCAAATACATAGGTATTGGTATAAGTTTGTGATTATTTCTATTTGCATAATGAGTTTTATTGTCTTCATTTCTTCGGTTTACTCATCGTGATGTAGTTGATGTAATTTTCGAGACATCTTACAAGACATATTTCAAGGGACCCTACTGCAATTGGAGTATGACTCCACATGAAGTTAAAGTTAGGTGGTGGAATGCTTTTAAGGTTTGTTATTATTTTGACATTTCTCATGTTGTTGTACATGTTTTTAATTAAACCTATCATGGATTTTTGGTTATCTGGTGGTTTTGTGACACGTTGCCGATGGTTATTGTCAAAGCTTGATAATTTGCTTCTGCCATCTGTGAGCTTAAAGACCATTAGCACGTTTCAGCAGTAGTAATAGTTTAACAGGGGTGAGGATAGATAAGGCTATTAGCACATTGCCATTGACGCTTTTGCTTTCCTTATAATTTGCCTTTTCTGTCAACAGTAGCAGTAGGTTAACAGTAGTACCAGTAGGTTAACAATAGCAATAGGTTAACATGCTTGATAAGTATCTTGATTTGTCTCATACTTTATTTAATATTTTTTCACACGTTTGCTTGGTTTGTGCATGTGTAACTCAAAGCATGAGTTCTTGGGATCCATCAGCTGCAAAGGATGTCAAGAGCGGGTGGCAGTCAAAATGTAGGAGGCGCCTTAGTGATATGGTGTCAAAGATATGTTCAGATTCGATTTATCACGCACGATGGTGTGGTCCTAGCATAAGAGCGGAGATGATTAAAACTAGATCAACAAATGAATTTCAAGTAAAGTGAATACAATGTTCTAAAGACTGAAAGAGCAACGAAGGTCAAAAGATTCACCATCGTCAAGGATCTATTTCGGCCGAGGAAGTGAGGATGAATCTGGTAGTTCACTGATTCCTTTAGTGTATTTTAATTTGCTTCTATGCATTGTTAATTTTGTTGGTATGTGGCTGCACTCGTGAGTGATTTGGTGTTGAGGCTGCCCATGGTGGTGATTGGGTGCTGGTGTATTGGATTTGTACATGCAGACTTCTATTCTTAAGTGTTCGTGTTTAGAATTACTTCTCGTTCGTGTTTAGAACTCTTCCTTAGTTCTTGCATCCCTTAATTTCTCGAGGGTGGGGTGTACTATCTTATGTTATTTTGGCTTGTTTGCATGAAAAATGGTTGCATATATATCCATTATCTTCTATGATGTTTAGTTGGCTTATTTGTTCCGTCTTATACATGTTAGAGTAAGTATCTCATCTGCATTCTTTTCCTTCGTTTTGCCTTTTGAAGTGTGAATTGTTTATGCTAAAGATTCAACTTCTTATCTTCATATTAGCAACCACTTCTTGACGAGGTCTTATGCTATGACCTTAGTGGAGTTGCGTTCACAAAGAAGTTCAAGCATGTGGCTGTTGTGTTCACAAAGAACTTCAATCAAACTCTCTCACATGTAATTGTCTAGTTATCCCCCCACCCCCACCACCAGAACTTTCTTTTAATGAGCTCCGATGTAATACCCCCAAATTCCTCTCTATTTTCGTAAATATTTTCTACGTAAACCAGAGGTATCTAGAGGTGTTACCGCCAAGGTGATACGTATACGACTGATAAAACAAGATAAAAAATAAACCTATTAACTTTTAGAGAAATAAAACATCGGAAGTCTTAAATTAAAATTAATTAGAAGACAAATTGGAAACCCTTTAAGACCCCTTATTAGAAATCCAAACTCCCAACTTGATATTTTAAAACAGTCCCATAACATAACTAATGTTCTTTGAGTGAAAATCAAATGAAATCAAGATAGTGAAAAA
The DNA here is from genome assembly GCA_947645195.1 of Patellifolia procumbens. Taxonomy (NCBI): domain Eukaryota; kingdom Viridiplantae; phylum Streptophyta; class Magnoliopsida; order Caryophyllales; family Amaranthaceae; genus Patellifolia; species Patellifolia procumbens. Next base: position 159,784 of record CANSGD010001359.1, read on the forward strand.
CAACTTGCTGAAAGATCCCTTCCCAATGATGCTCATCACGAATACCTGAAAAGAAATCCTGCTCGCCATACAACATAAGGTTGAGATGGGTCGTTTCAGGTCCATAATACAATGGACGACACACAAGAAAGTACACGTCAGCTATGGGCTAAGTACATATGCACTAACAAAGTTTAAAGCAGAACAAAACATCCTAGCATGATACTAACAAGGTAAAACATGGCATGACTTAACAACTCGACTCTTGACTCGTCAGAAAGGAGATTTAATTACTTTATTAATGAATTGGCATTGAACGAGCACCGTCATCCACCAGGATTCGTACGGGCTACTACTATTTAAAAGTGATAAGAGCGTCCCTAGGACCGTCCTCAAATCGAATAACCTTGAAAGTGATAAGAGCGTCCCTAGGACCGACCTCAAATCAAATAACCTTGCCTACAACGTCAGTATGATTATACCTCTAAGTAAGAGTCTCACCTGGATCAACTTACTCTGAAAGTCTAGCCAACCTTAGCCATCTCGACGAATTACTAAAACTATAGATCATCTACATCGTCATGTAGAAGCCTGTGAAGAACTGTACAACACTGCGGTTTGTCATTCCCCCATTATTCAATACTCATAGAGGATCCATCCTACGAGTTTTAATGCTATTCTTTCTTTCACTTTAAGTACTTTAGTGTTTTATGAAAGTATAGACACGTACAAGAATGTTATAAATACTCACATGGCACAAGGACAACTCATAAAACCATATACATTCTCTTTTATCTTAAATCACGTTAGGTGATCAAATAACCTTTCTTTGATTAATTCCTCGACTTAACCTGAAGTTACCTCGAACTTCTCAATTGAACTTACTATACTTGACTTGCTTAATCTCAAAAGACTATAATTGCTTGATTAGAAAAAAAAGCATGCTTAAGGACAACTTGCCATAATTAAACATGTAAGAACTCGCTTAACATGATAAACTTGTCTTTCCAATAAAAGTTACTGAACAACATGTTATTATAATACTTTCATACTTAACTCATATGGATCACGTATCATACAAGTCACTTAAAACATGATTTATCGTCATATAGACCAAACAATTGAGTCCTCTAATCATGACACTAAGTTTTTCATGCTTCACGACAATCTACGAAATAAATAAACTAACATGATTCCTAACCTAGAATTTTGCTAACGTGTACGTACCTCTGAAGCGTGAATTCCACACAACTACGTACTAAAACTCCCCTTCTATGAATTGGATACCTAAAACATATATTGAGTCATAATTAATACTCAATTCACATCAAGTTATTAATTTATAATTCTAAAAAAAAAAAAACTAATTCCAAACCTTACTATAAAATAAATTTTAAATTCTTTAAATAACAAAACTATTTTTAATAAAAAATATACTACACCTTTAATACATAAAAATATATGAACATAATATGTTTATGCTTGTTTAAATTATAAAACTCTATATTAATTTATAAACTAAAATTAAAATAAATCTAAGGGTAATTAATTTAGTATAATATTTAAAGATAAAAATTTTAATATATTAGTTTAAAGAAAAAAACTTCAATTAAGAAGTTCTTTCACGTCCATAACAGATCCTCAAGCAAGACAAAGATCAATTTTTTTTAAAACTTGCTGCTACCTAGCAGGCTACCACGGCCGTCGCTGGCGGCGACTGACTACAGCAGCCACGCAGGACCGCCAACAACACGTAGCAGCAGCCATAACAGGGGCCATGGAAGAAGTTTTAAACCGCCCGCACCTAAGACCACGAATCAGCGTGGAAGCGAGAAGAAGAGGAGACTCGTCGGCCAACTCAGGCGGCCCCACGCCTGACCGACGAGCACCCCACGACCCAAAACAGGGCCCTAACATGGCAGCCAAGCAGAGTAGACAAGAGAGGGGAAAAGGTACCAAAACCGGGCGAGGGAGGAGTAGGAACCATTGATAGGAATGAGCTTGTGTTTCAAAGGCAAATCACAAGAAAACTAGAAGTTTAGTTCGAGCTTGGCGGCGACAAAGGTGGTTCAGCGAAATTTGGGAGCGCCGTTTTTGGATTGTTTCAAAACAAAGAAAACGTGAAGGGGAAGGAGATGAAAAGGCCTTTTAAAGGCTTCTCCTTTTTTTTTCAAATTAAATTAGGATTATAAATCATTAATCTAGTCAAACTCAGCTTAGTTAAAGTCAAACAAGCGCCAAAAACTCCTTAAATTCTGATTTTCATAAAATATTTTAAATTCTTAAATATTTTATAAAACTTAATAGTTTACTCTAAATATGTTATGAAACTTAATAGTTAACTCTAAATATTTTATGAAACTTAATAGTTCATGAAATATATTTACTGAAATAATTATAACTTTAAAGTATAAAACTTATCCAAAACTTTAAAAGATTACAATATTAAATGGTAAAAATACGGAGTATTACATCCGATGATTATCATTTCCAGTTTTCCACTATTTAACCGATACATCATATATACCATCATTGAATCCAATTAAGGAGATTTCCTAGGACTCAAAACTTGCATTATTCTAGGTGTAGGATAGAGAAATTTACTGTGTATTCCTGCAGTACTGTCAGGGTAACACTCTATTAATGTAAATCAAGATGGTGAATTAGATCTATGCTGAGCACTTGATGTGTTATTGATATTATTGATATTGCCTTTCACCTTAAATTCATGTCGTGCTTTATCTAATTAAAATCAAATGTTGATCTTGATATGAAAGGAAAAGAAGTTGCAACGTAAGCCTACGGCTGCTGAGCTCTATTACGAAGGCCATGCAGATAAGGAGGGCCAATTTGTGAACTCAAAGGCTGAAGCTGTATGGGTAAGTGGTGTTTTGTTCTAAGAAATTTGTTTATTGCTAAGTAAGAAATAGTTTCTTGTTTGTGTTTTATCTCTGTGTTTATGTTTTTGGGTCGATAAGATACGATCTTGGCACATATTCTGGTAGATCCCCGCGGGGCTTGTAGTTGTGAGAAATCCATTCCCAAGACCTGATATGTAATTAGGTGTGCCAATATATGATTAAAGGAACTGCTGCAATGGTGTTATTTAGAGCATGTAATATCCATCAAATCTACTAGACTTATGTCATGAGCAGTACGTGAGTTGGAATATGATGTTTCAAGTTTTCTGATATAACTAGCTATCAATATCGATTGTTTACGCTCTGCTGATGTTCGTAAATTTTCTATGAAACATGATGGATCGGAAGTTTCAATTTGGATCGGTTACAAATTTTTATTTGCACACTATAATTGTATAAAAAAAGGTGCTACATGGCCTAGCTTGAAGTGTCTGTCACTCTATCTCTCTTTGGTATTTGTGGTGCTCATTAGGCTGCCCATCTACTCTTTCTTGTTTAGGCCCATCTACCCGATTTTAACGCCATATACTCTCTACGCCATAGATTTAATATCCTCTTTTGTTCTTAGGTAAAGCTGGTTTGTATCCTCTTCTTTGTGGTATACTTGCTGCCGGAAGCAATCGCCATCTTAACTGTGTTGTTTGATGATCCTCTTAATACAATAGGGTGGATATGATGTTCATAATACAATAGTGTGTATCCTCTTAATACAGTACTGCCAAAAGCTGGTTTGTATCCTCTTCTTTTAGTTTAAGTAGTTAGTAGGGTGGATATGATGTTCATAATACAATAGTGTATGTTGGTTTGGGTTTGGAAATGCTCAAACCGAGTTAAGTTTTGGTTAGTTATCTCTCTTTGTTCCTTTCATTTTCCCTCCTTCATCTTGAATAATTTCCTAATCTTTCTGTGAATTGTTAGCCACTTAACTCTCGAACTGCTTGTATTGTCTAATCAATTCCAGATTTGGGTTTTGTTTTTAATATACTTTCCATATATTATTTTCAGAGAAATTATGAAATGGAATGGAAAGAGAAGTGTGGATTTGAATTTGTTGTGATTTTACCTTGTAATTTTTTGTTTGTTTCATGATGGGTTATGAATGTAGTCAGAGGCGGAGACAGCACACACCACCATGATGCACGTGCACCAGCATACATTTGGAAAAAAAAATCATTCCCTCCTTACTCAGTAGCAGTAGAAGCCATTGAAGATGAGGAGATAGAGGAAGGCTAGCAACACATAAATTGGGTTGAGAATGGGGGTTTTGGAGACAGAATGGAAGGACTAAACTTGTTGGACACAAGGAAGAGAATGAATACCGTCTCGATTACTTTGGGTGTTTACTGTTGGAAATTTGGTCCAAATATTTGCAGAGAACAAATTCCAGGCTTACCATCTCACTTGATCTTCTGTTGCATGTTTATTTTCTCTGTAATTATTTGAGTCTTTGTGATCAAAGTTGGGAGGATATTGTTTCATCTGAGCTTTCGAATTTGATTGAGGATTTTTGTAGATGTATTATATGTGGTGCGTAAGCCTGCATTAGTACATATTAATTGAAGGTTGAAGCTATGTCCTGTGAAGGATTTTTGTTTTGACCCAATTGTTGGGGAGGGAGGTGAAATTGGGTTGGAATTTTAGAAGGAAATGAGATCAGCAGGGAGACAGAGGTAAAAGGAAATTGAGGGTTAATAAAATTCTCATGGGTATGGGCTTGGGGCTTAGGTGTATAATGGGTGGATAAATTAGAAAATTAATTATTTAGTTCTATATTCATGTTATTCAAGTGTTTGTTATATATTTGACTAAGTGGTCTTATGAAAATTAGCAAGATGTGTTGGATCAATTGAAGGTTCTTCATAATAACTAATAATAAGAAAATGGCATTCTTTAGTAGTATTGGAATATAACTCATGTCCTTATATGCCATTTTACTGAAAATCAGCTATCATCTATAGTTTATCTTACCAAACACTTTTACAGAAACAATTAATACAAACAGTTGATCAATCAACTAATTTTTTCAGGTAGTCAACCGATTTAATATATCACCTATCTATTATCTGTTATCATCCGCTGAGCACAAAACAGGGACGTAGTCTTCTTTTTTTTCTTCTAACATTCTAATATTGGGGTAAGCCTAGTGTAAACTTGTTTTATTTCCTTCCGGTGTGTCTAGTGGGGGATCGCCCTAGTTAAAATTTTGTTCCTATGTTGTTTTAAAAAAAATATTCCTTTTTTGTTTATTTTTGGAATGAAATTTATAAGAAATTGCTCTTGATAAAAAAAATCGATTCTAATATGTAATCGGTAATTGGTGGTGAACCACCATCTAAAAAATCTTGGATCCGCCCCTGAACGTAGTAATAACCCCTGAATTTTTTATCAAATTGCAAACTGTATGCATTTGGTCTTTGACAGGGGATCACTTTTTACAAGTACGTACCCCAACTTGAGTTTCACCTGGCTTTTGCTCCTCTTAGATGTATTAGAAGTAATCACTTGGGAATATATGATTCTATAGGTCAGTTGAGGAGGCCTCCTTCTCAGTTTGCTCGGCGTAGAAAACCCGAGTTAATTATGGGTATTGAATTGTTGTTTGAGTGTTCTAAAATTAGAAATCTTCTTTCGGGTAAACGGACAAGTTCTGTGGTGGTGTGGGCTTTAGAGGAGCAAGCTATTAATGGTGTTTGGCAAATACTTCGTAATAGATAATAACAATGGATTGGGTTCAGTCTACTATCAGTCTTGTTTGGCTCTGCATGCTCATTGTCTTTTGTGCTTTATTATTGTGGGTGTTTGCTCACTATACATACCTGTCATGAGCAGTACAGGTCATTAGAAGTACTTGTTGTATCTCTATCCTTGATGTGTTCTTGCTTTAGCGGCCTCAAAATTTGTTAGTTTAGTCTTTTATCATTTGCAACTTCTAAATTGTTAACAACACTTATTTGTAGGTTGAATATGAGAAGAAAAAAGATGCTAATCTACAATGTGAGGGTGAGAATCAGAAGACGGAAGATGAATTGTTTTATGAGGCTACCGGTGGATGGACTAACAAGGGTAGAATTTTTAGTTTGGGCGCAACGGCGGACTCGTACTTTGAAAGACCAAGTTGTAAAGAAAACAATGCCAAAAAGTCATGGCGCGACTATGTAATGAAATTGGAGAATCAAGTTTTTGAGCTGATTGCGGAGAACTTACAACAAAAGAATGAGCTAAATGAAACAAAGGAAAGTATTTCTCAAACACCAGACAATCTTGCCCAAACACAAGACAATCTTGTTGAAACCCCTACATCAATGAAGGTTCTACAACAACAAGTTCGTATTCTAATGCAAGCCAATCATGGTTTATTCTCTTCAACTCCATCGTCTTTGACTTGACAAGTTTATCCTAGTTTATTAACTTTTGGACATGGAATGAGTCTTTTTTTGTACATCATACCGGAGACTCAAGTTTCTTGGATAACTTATGCTACATGCATTAAAATAGTAAATTTATAAAGAAATAACTCAAATCTTAATATAGGTTTTATTTTGGAGCTTTTTTGGGTTAATATTACTAGCTTCATGTACTTAGCCTTTTTTTGTATACGTGACTTATATAATTCATATTTAGTACTTCCTCCGTTTCTAAATAAGTGACACATTTGCATAGTGTTTATTATTCACAGTTTAGACTTTAATTAGCTTTTGTGATTTTAATTTTAGGAAAAACATAGTCATGTGGGATCTTGTTATATTCGCCTCAATGTGACTTACTTTAATATCAACTTTTTAGAATTTTTACTTAATGATAATTGTAGACATTAATGTTTAAAATAATACATTGGCAAACGTGAAAACATGAAGTGTGTCACTTATTTAGAAACGGAGGAAGTATAATATAATCTATATCGATTAATGTTTACAGCTAGTACTTAATTTCTAAGTTATTTCATATATTTCTAATGCTCTATTAAAGTATTAAACAAACATTTAAATAATTAAGTTACTAAGATTATAACCCCCTAACAATGAAACGCAATGGAAAAAATGCCTTGCTAAATCAGCGACGAAATAACGAATATTCATTGCTACATGAGCGGTTGAAATGGGGCTTGCAATGGAAAATCAGCGACGGAAAACAAAATTCGTTGCTAACATCCAACGGATTATGGTAATCCGTTGCTAATACCAGCGACGGAATATGAGAAGCCATTGCTAATACCATCAACAGAACGAGCTAATCCGTTGCTAACTCCAGCGACGGAACGAAATAAATAGTTGCTAACTCCAGCGGCAGATTATTTTCTGTTGCAAAAAGGAGGCGACGGGGTATAAGGGATTGGTTGCTAATGGGATTAGCGACGACGTTTTTACTGGCGGACCTATTAGGTCGCTAATTCCGTAGCTAAAGCGTTGTAGCGACGGAATTGAGGATTCTAGCAACGGAAAATGGCCGTCGCTAAAAGGCCTTTTTTTGTAGTGTATTTTTAGAAGTTAAGAAAAGATAAAAGAAGAGCTAGAAACCAAAGAAAGGAAAAAAAACAAGAACAAAAGTAAACTACTGATTCTATGAATCAGTTTGTAAATAGCACGAAGACCAAAAACAAAACAACAGAGGAAGGGAAAGGAGAAAGAAGAGGAAGAAGAAGGAAGAGAAGAAAGAGAGGGAGGAAGTGGACGTCGACCAGCCACCCAGCATGGCGGCGACAGTGACGTCGGACCGATACTGGTTTCGACCTCTTCCTTTTTTTGATTTTCTGGTTTGTATTTGCAAATTGCAATGAATAGGTAAGATAATGGAGTGTAAAGTTTTGATGTGAATGGTGAAGGTAGTGTGATTAAGGGGTGGTATTTATAGAAGATGGGTAGTAATTGAAGAAGGAAGGAGTGGGATTAATGGCAAAATTCAAGCTCTCAATCAATCAATTATTGGTTGATTGACAAAAATTAGGAAGGATATGTGGCTTTGATGGAGAAATTTGTTGGATTTCCTATTGAGAGTAGTATTGTTTCACGTATACTACTCTTGCAAATACTCCCTTCGTAACACAATACTTGCAACATTTTTCAAAAGTAGGTGTAATATAATATTTGCAATAATTTACCTACTTTTTTCTTAGGTAAAGATTTTCACATTAAATTACCTATGGTCCCCACCTCTTATGTACTTGTTTTTGTTTTTTTTCTCTATCTCTACTTTTTCTCCTAATCACATGTTATTTCTCTCTGTTATCTTTACCAAACAACACCTTTATTTATCATTAACAAATTTTGCCTAGGATTTCCCATAGTCCATTTGTTGCAAGTATTACGTTACAGAGGGAATATATAAAAAAAAAATTATTTTTTTCTTTGGGGTAAAAGAAATTTATTTTCAAATGTTTAAAATAATAAATATTTATGCTTAGGCTCAAAGATATAAAAAAAATGTACTTCCTCCGTTTTTTTTTAAATGTGACACTTTCCATATTAGGAAGTTTGGAATTAGTTGTGATACTTTTATTTTGGGCAAATCTTTCTCTCTATCTCTCTCCTAGCACATGGGTCAACTTTTTTTTCTCTCTATCTCTTTCCTCTCCAAATATTGCCTAGGAGTCCGTGAAATCAAAAGTGTCACAACTAATAAAAAACGGAGGAAGTATAAAATTTTAATACCCATAAAAGTAGTTTTTGTAACTTTAAAAGATAGTATTCAAAATTTCCAAAATACTAATTATATATATATATTTAAAAAAAACTAATATTTAAAATTACACAAAACTTTGGGGTATTACACATAACACATCATCCTGTGCATGAGAAAGGACTTGGCCTCTAGCAACAACCGTATATCTATCCCTCATAGCAGGATTGTACTCACTACCCAAAAGATCATTGTGAAAACCAATGAATGTAGAGGTAACTTCTTGGTGAGTGTCTAACCAATTACCATCCATACCCTTCAAACATCATCCCATGAAGTTCTGTCTTCTTCTCTTCTTGAGACTAACATGAAAGAAAGTAGAGTTCTCATCATCATCCTTCAGCCAATGTACTTTGACCTTCTGCCTCAAAAAACACAGTTTAACATTGTGAGCATCAGCAACAACATCCCTAGCAGAATTCTCAGCTTGAATGAGAGACAAAACATGAGGAGATTTATGCAATTCAGATTGAATGACATTAAGCTCTCTTTGAGTTTCTATCAGCCAACGAACTGTTCAATATTAGAAAAGCTAGAGCTGTTTAACTCCTTGAACACCACCTTAAGCTTTTTCAGTTTTTGCACTACTATGAACATAGGAGAACCTGAAATAGGAATATGCCAAACCTCCTTCACTCTTTCATCAAAAGACTCATGAGCATACCACATATTAAAGTATCTAACTGGATTTGTCTTAGAGACATTATCCTTATCAATATTAATGATACAAGGACAATGATAAAAAAAAACCTTCAAGAAGAAAATGAGCTTCAAAATCAGGAAACACAGTCAACCAATCATCATTACACATCCATCTGCCCAATCTGGAAAAAAAATCTACTTTTCCCTTCTTGTTTGTTATTCCAAATAAAGAAAGATCCAGAAGAATGAACTCATCTAAATTACAAGCATTCAAACAATTTCTAAACTTGATGGTTTCATTCAGAGTCACAGGAGAACCAATTCTTTCATTTAGGTGAAGAATGTTGTTAAAATCACCCATAATACCCCAAGCATAGTCTACCTTCTTACTCAATCTAACCAGATCATTTCAAAGCAATTCCCTCAAAGCACCATCATTATGAGCATAAATCATAGTTACCAGAAAACTACAATTAGTATGCTTCTGCATAACTCTAGCATGAATGAATTGATCACTACACTCCAAAATATCCACATCAACCAACTAGGAACGCAAATCAACCAAATCCTACAACCCTTATGCCAAGCATAGTTAGAACACAAATTCCAATAAGGACACACTCTAGGATAAAACTTATCACATTCACAGGTTTAACCCTAGTTTCAAGAAGCCCAAATAGGCCAACTTTATGCTTAATCAAAAGGGATTTGACATCAGCATGCTTGGACAACCTATTTAAACCTCTCAAATTCCGGAAACCCACACTAGCCATTGGGATCAGCAAGCAACTCCCCCACATCAACCATAATATCAAATTTATTGTTAGAAATAAGGGTTGTAAAATGGCAAAATAATAATAAAGCAATAAAACCCGGAACACTTCTCTAAGGCATGTACCAATACACTTTCCTAATAGTGTAATATCGACCCGCTATAACGAAGTAACCGGGTTACACGATATCACTATTGAGATACAATAGAGAAGTACAAAGAATCTAAGTTACTTGTTTAGATTATTGAACACTAGTATTATGTATTTGGTTTTATGTTTACACTCTCAAGTATTAGTTTATAAGTCTAATAAAGAGAGAAAGCAATTAATAGAAAAATTAGAAATTTTCTTATACTTTACACAAATGAGACAATGGGTATTTATAGAGTTACAATAGTTAGTTATTAATAACAAATAACTAACTAAAAACCCACCAATTAATTAGTCACGGTATTGTTTCATGAATCATCACTTTGCTTCATTAGTGCATAATGCATGGCAATTGCATATATTAGCATGCCACGTCAATTCATGTAGCAAATGCAATTCTTTACAAATTGCACCATCAATAGTTGATGTCAAATGCATTTCATAAACTCATGCCACATAAATTGGTGTTTCGCCTAAACCAACAATAACCAACAAATTGATATTTGACATCAATATCATACATAATTAATTTATAATTATTAACACCTCAAACAATTAATTATAATAACTGTAATTAATTATCAACTCAATATTATATAATGTCATTTTTACACAACTCCATGCCATTATAATATATACATGTGTAAAATAATTGAGCCTTACCATACATAAATATCCAACAATCCTCCTCCATTTATGTATTAGTAAGTCTAATGCTCAAAACATGCTTTTAAAACACTAACCGAAACTTATCCATAAATGAATGTGTTTAAACGATTGAACATTCATATAGTATAATATTCTTAACAACAATTCCAATTGTAATGGTAGTCTAAGCTTTGAACCATACATATCACTATGAATTATTGAAGATAATATACACATAAGTTTTCACTAATACATAGTAACATGACACCAGTAAGCCTTGTGTCCATATCCATTCGTGAGCATGTCCAAACTAAATCCGCAAAGTTCGGTGAAGGGGCCGACTTCATACTCATAATAGGTAAATCCTTTTATCGTGCCCTACAATAAAAGCACTTTATCAAAAGATTTATTAAGAAATTAAATCAACATCTTAACATTGTAGTACCAAGCACTTACCTCGGGATTGAAATATTATTAGTGCTCGCAATCACAAGATGAATGACTTCCTCATTTGAATTCAAGATCTAACGTTATATTAGACGTCGAATTGAGTTATCATTCATGTGTGATAAATTTCACGGATTCAAGACCAATCCCTTTAGCAGTTTTGTACACCATATCCCTAGGTAACCCTTTAGTAAAAGGATCCACTAAATTAAGATTAGATCGTACAAAATCAATGGAAATAGTTCCGTCCTTAATTAGTCCTTTCACATAACTATGTCTCACAACTATGTGACGAGACTTTCCGTTATAGACATCGTTATAAGCTCTTGATAGAGTTGACGCACTATCACAATGTAGATAGATTGGTGACAACGGTTTCATCCACAAAGGAATCTCATAGAGCAAGTTCCTTAACCATTCCGCTTCTTTACAAGCCGAAGCTAAAGCTACAAACTCGGACGCCATTGTAGAATCACTGATGCAAGTTTGTTTCTTGGAACTCCAAGAGACGGCACCTCCTCCAAGCAAGAATACCCAACCGGTCGTGGATGAGTAATCTTCTTGGTTAGTTATCCAACTTGCATCTGTGTATCCTTCTAATACCGAAGGATCACCCTTAAAGGTCAAACCAAAGTCCATAGTTCGCTTTAAGTACTTAAGAACTCTTCTTAATGCTTGCCAATGTACTGATCGGGGATTGCTTGTATACCTACTAAGCTTTCCAACCGCAAAAGCGATATCCGGTCTTGTACTTGTGATATGACGTAATTATATAGAGTTTTCTCCCCTAGTTATGAGCTAATTTGTGCGTCATTGGAGCTATTCGGAGCTATTTTATGCTAACTATCGTATATAGTTGTGGTTTTGTGTTTTAGTGTTGAATTGCAGGTTTTAGGGAATTTTCTCCTTAATTCTGAGCTATTTGGAAGCATACACGACTTTACGAGATGTTACGAGGCACATAGGATGGCTCACGAGCTTTATGAATAGTTTAGGAGGTCCCAAGACCTCTAAACGTGAAGAATTGAGAGTTAAAGAGCCAAAAGAAGTTTCCCATACCCTGATCGGGCAAGAAATGGCCTAGTCGGGCGAAGAATTACTGATCGGGTGGTAGGGTTTCGCACCCGATCGGGCGGACATCACCCGACCCCATCGGGTGGAAAAACGAAGAAAATTGGTTGGCATTTTTAAGCCCAACCCGATCGGGCAAACAAGGCCCAATCGGGTGGGTGATCGGGCGGAGCTAATTTGACAAAGTATTGTTGCTGCTGCTTATTACCAAGGCATCAAAGAGCTGGGCTTGGATTTCGCAGCCCACCCGATCGGGTACTGCTGCCGGAAGCCCATCGAGTGGGAGGTCCAAGTGAGCCAAATTTTTGTGCTGCGCTGCGTGTAAGAAGGTGGAGGCCCATGTGAGGCTGTGATTGCTGTTGTGCTACGCTACAAGACAAAAGCTGCTAGGGGCCCAAGTCTCATGAATGCATTGTTGTGCTACGCGTTGCCAAAGAAGCTGCTGGGTTCTCATTGTGGACCCGATCCGTGACCCGATCAGGCACTAGATCGGGTGGTCCCATCTTTAGCTTATGCTGCTGATTTTGCGTGAGATTGAAGAAAATGAGTTGAGGCAAATTTTAGTGTGGGCCCGATCGGGTCCCGTACTCGTCGACGCGTAATTTCTATCTTAGTTTTCGTTTTTAATTAGACTTTTGGGGGTATTATAAATACCTTTTCCTCATTATTTAAGAGACATCTTTTTATTCAGTTTTTATTTCCTTAGTTCTTAGCTTAGTTTTATTTTAGTTTAAACACTTTAGATTAGATTAAAGGTGATTGAACCTTGGATTATTTTCAATAAAAGTTACTGCTTTCCGTCACTTGGTATTATTCTTCACTCTTAATTCCTTTCTTTAATTCTTAATTGCTTAGTTTATTATTTAATTCATTCACGATGCAAAGTTTAGGTTTTATATTAGGTTTAGTATTGTTGATTCAATCATGTCTGAGTAGTCTTATTTCTAGGGTTTTAGGGAGGAAAACCATGTTTATACCATAATTCATATTTGAATTGCTATTAGTTTCTACGTTTTGATTAGATTGATTATGGTGTGATTTGTTCTTGATGAATGATTGATGTTATTGCGCAGTTTCATTGATTGCTTGTGGTTAATAATTGTTTGCACTGATCCGTCTTACTTTTAGAGGCCTTAGTACACATCAGTAATTCTGATTATGTTAGTGAACATGCTACATATGTTGAATTATGGGCGTTGAGACTTAACCATAGATTGACACGTGCTCTAATCTATCAATTCTTGACGTAGGTTCTGATAGTTGTTTGATCTTTTGATTGGTATAAGCCTGGTAGACCGAACTAATTCCTTAGACCTTTATTTCATAGATTAGAATCTCTTTTTATATTGCATTCTAGTGTTTAATTAGTAGTTCAGCTGATTCTTGTCTGATCTTGTCTGAAGTAGCTGTTTAGCTGAATATTAACTTAGAACTCCGTCTCTCTGTGGATTTGACTAAGGGTGTTCATTAAAATCAAATTTATTTAATAGAAAAAATTATGGATATTTCGGATCTGATATTTCGGATATGATATTTCGGATCGGATAATTATCCGAAAAATATCCGATTTTTTAAACATTTTTCGGATAATTCGGATATCCGAAAAAGGCAAAAGTGTGGTCCCGTCTTTTGCTTATGCTGCTGATTTTGGGTGAGATTGAAGAAAATGAGTTGAGGCAAATTTTAGTGTGGGCCCGATCGGGTGGCCCTTTGCCCGATCGGGTCCCGTACTCGTCGACGCGGAATTTCTATCTTAGTTTCCGTTTTTAATTAGACTTTCGGGGGTATTATAAATACCTTTTCCTCATTATTTTAGAGACATCTTTTTATTCACTTTTTTTTCCCATAGTTCTTAGCGTAGTTTTATTTTAGTTTAAACACTTTAGATTAGATTAAAGGTGATTGAACCTCGGATTTGATTTCAATTAAAGTTCTTTCTTTCCATCAATTGGTATTCTTCTCTATTTTAATCTCTTTAATTATTTTGATTACTTATTTAATTATTCAATTCATTCATGATGCAATTATTAGGGTTCTATGTTAGATTTATTATTGTTGATTCAATTATGAGTGAATAGTTTAATTTCTAGGGATTTAGGGAGGAAAACCATGTTTATACCTTGATTATTTGAATAGCCATTAGTTTCTAGGTTTTGATGAGATAGGTTATGGTGTGATTTGTTCTTATTGGTAATTGACGTTAATGCGCAGTTTCTTTGATTACTTGAGGTTAATAATTGTTTGCACAGAACCGTCTTACTTTTAGAGGTCTAGTACACATCAGTAATTCTGATTATGTTTGTGAACATGCTGCATATGTTGAATTATGGGCGTTGAGACTTAACCATAGCTTGACACGGCTCTAATCTATCGATTCTCGACCTAGGTTCCGATAGTTGTTTGATCCTTTGATTGGTATAAGCATGGTGGACCGAACTAATTCCCTAGACCTTTATTTATAGATTAAAATCCCTTTTTATATTGCTTTCTAGTGTCTAATTATTAGTTCAGCTGATTTCCATCTGATTTGTCTAAGGTAGCTTTTTGGCTGAATATTAACTTAGAACTCCGTCTCTTTGTGGATTCGACCCTACTTCCATTGACTACCATTGTTAGAGGACTGTAGGAATTATCTTTGAACAGTTGATACGACTTTAGCCTATCAACTTGTCATAGCATACATCAAACACCCAATAGCCCTATAGTAATCCAATTGAGAAACCATCTTACCCTCATTAGGTTGGAGTTTCAAAGTTGGATCAATGGGTGTATGTACTGGAGAAACATCATGACACTTAAACTTATTTAACACCTTTTCAATATAATGAGATTGTGATAAGGTTAATGTGTCATTGTTTCTAATTATTTTAATACCGAGAATTACATCTGCCTCCTCCCATATCTTTCATCGAAAATTTAGAGGAAAGGAACATTTTAATCTTTTCAACTTGTTCCAAGTCAGTCCCAAAGATAAGCATATCATCAACATATAGACAAATTATGACTCCATTAAAATCATTTTCGAATTCGCCATATACACACTTATCGGACTGATTAATTTTAAAGCCATTAGCCAAGACAACTTCATCAAACTTCTGATGCCATTGCTTTAGTGCTTGCTTAAGCCCATATAATGATTTAACAAGTTTACAAACAAGTTTACAAACTTTGTGCTCTTGTCCTTTGAAAATAAAGCCTTCTGGTTGCTTCATATACACTTCCTCCTCTAATTCACCATTAAGGAATGCTGTTTTGACATCCATTTGGTGAATTACAAGTTTATGAATCGCCGCTAAGGCAATTAATACTCTTATGGTGGAAATTCTTGCCACGGGTGCATATGAATCAAATACATCGATGCCATACTTTTGAGCAAATCCTTGTGCTACTAACCGAGCCTTGAATTTGTCAATAGTACCATCGACTTTCAATTTTTTTACGAAAGATCCACTTGTAACCAATTGCCTTACAACCGGGTGGTAGGTCCGTAAGAACCCAAGTATTATTACCCATAATTGAATCCATTTCATCACCAATGACCTCTTTCCAAAATGAAGCATCTTGAGACTTTATAGCCTCATCATAGGTCTTAGGATCCTCCTCTATATTAAAACAATATAGATATTGAGAATAAATCTCTTTTCTTGACCCTTCCATCAAATAAATTTGAAAATCTGGGACCAAAGGATTTTTTTTTCCTCATCCTCTTACTCCTTCTCAATTCCGGATTAGATTCTTGATCTTGTTCTTGTTCCGTAATTGGTACTTGGGATTCACTAGTGTTAGGCACTAATTCGCTTGAATTGGTATAATTTGTAGTACTAGGTACTATATCTTTGGGCCTAAGAATTGAAGTGAAACGAGTTTCATCAAAAACCACATCCCGAGACTCAACCATGGTGTGAACCGAGCTATAGTCATTAGGTTCTATTACATAGAATTTATAAGATTTGCTATGTATCGCATAACCTATAAATATGCAATCAATTCCTTTTTCACCCAAAGTTTTCCTTTTAGGTTGAGGCAATCTAACAATTGCTCTACAACTCCAAACACGTAAGTATTTGAGATTAGGCCGTTTATTATACCACAATTCATAAGGAGTGATTTTAATTTGTTCCTTTTATTGGGAACACGATTTAGGATGTAACAAGCCATTATCATGGCTTCACCCCAAAAACCATCACTCAAACCCGAGTAAGATAACATGGAATTAACCATTTCTTTTAAGACTCTATTTTTGCTTTCCGCTACACCATTTTATTGAGGTGTATAAGGGGCCGTTATGTCATGAATGATTCCTATTGATTCAAAATATTTAGGGTCATAATATTCGCCATCTTTATTAGTTCTAAATTTCTTAATTTTCATATTAGTTTGTAACTCAACTTCAGTTTTAAAGATCTTAAACTTATCAAGGGCTTCATCATTAGAAGATAATAAATAGACATAACAAAATCGAGTGCCATCATCGATAAAAGTTATAACATATTTCTTATTTCCTAAAGATGAAGTACTATGAAAATCACATAAATCACTATGCACCAAATCAAGCATGCTAGAAGACCGTTCAATAGTAGGAAATGGTTGTCTTGTAATTTTATTTAATTGGCATGTTTTACACTTCTCCATGTTAATGTCTATTGGTGGAATTAAGTCTATTTTAACATATCACACAATCTTTTATAATTAACATGACATAACCGATTGTGCTATAAAGATGAAACATCAATAATATAAATAGAAATATCATTCATATTATTAATACTAAGTTTAAACATGCCATTACACAAATACCCTTGACCTACAAATACACCACCTTTGCTTAAAATAAATTTATCGGCTTCAAACACCATCTTGAAACCGAATTTATTTAAAAGACTACAAGACACTAGATTTTTCCTAACAACGGGAACGAAATAAACATCATTTAATATCAAAATCTTTCCCGATGTGAAAAAAATTCTACTTGTCCTACTCCTTGGACCCGAGATGTAGATTCATTCCCCATGTACAATGTTGGACCATTTTCCAAAACTTTGTAAGTCTTTAAAACATTCGATTATTGCACACATGCCTTGTGGCCCCCGAGTCCACCCACCATGAATCATCAACCTGCACAAGATTGATTTCAGAGATCATAGCCACAAACTCCATAACCGAATTTGTAGTAACTAATGAAATCTCACCTTGATTCTCATGCCCATCTTTAGAGTGACCACCATTTTGGGATTTCTTCTTCTTGCAAGCATGACAATCCTCCTTAAAGTGAGGACCACCACATTCCCAACAAGAGACCGGTTTCTTTTGTTTCTTGGAAGATTTGTTAGAAGACTTGTTGAAATTACGGGGACGCTTTTTATTATTTTTCTTATTAGCATTAGAAGTACCTTCTTCCAACATATTAATGGTGGAAGCCGGAGTTGTTGATTCCTTAACACCATCTTGCAAACGGATACTCTCTTCAATACGAAGATGAGTAACCAATTCTTCCTTCTTATGCTTTAAAGAATTTCTAGTGTCTTTCCAAGAAGGTGGCAATTTATCAATGATGGAAGCTATTGTTATGGTGTCATCCATTATCATGTTATGTTGGTCAATTTGGCCCAAAATTCTTTGAATTTCATGAAATTGTTCCATTACCGTCCTATTATCAACCATTTTATAATTATTAAAAATGCTAATAAGAAATTTCTTACTAGAAGCATCATCGGCCATGTACTTGGTTTCAAACGAGTCCCACAATGACTTAGGGGATTCCACATTTTGATATATGTCGAATAAGGAGTCCGACATGGCATTAAGAATGTGACCCCGACACACATAATCATCATTTTTCCACTTGGTTCTTTTCCTCGTTTGCTCGATAGCCTCCTCTTGCTCTCCTTCAGAGGGCGCTCTGGGCTTTGGAGTGCTTAACACGTACACCACATTAAGCGTAGTCAAAAGGAAATGCATCTTCTTTTGCCATCTACGAAATCCGACACCTTCAAACTTGTTCAATTTTTGAAAATTGGTAGTAAGATCACGAACCGTCGAAGTCATCTCGATATATTATACTATTAGATTGTTAGAAATAAGGGTTGTAAAATGGCAAAATAATCATAAAGCAATAAAACCCGGAACACTTCTCTAAGGCATGTACCAATACACTTTCCTAATAGTGTAATATCGACCCGCTATAACGAAGTAACCGGGTTACACGATATCACTATTGAGATACAATAGAGAAGTACAAAGAATCTAAGTTACTTGTTTAGATTATTCAACACTAGTATTATGTATTTGGTTTTGTGTTTACACTCTCAAGTATTAGTTTATAAGTCTAATAAAGAGAGAAAGCAATTAATAGAAAAATCAGAATTTTTCTTATACTTTACACAAATGAGACAATGGGTATTTATAGAGTTACAATAGTTAGTTATTAATAACAAATAACTAACTAAAAACCCACCAATTAATTAGTCACGGTATTGTTTCATGAATCATCACTTTGCTTCATTAGTGCATAATGCATGGCAATTGCATATATTAGCATGCCACGTCAATTCATGTAGCAAATGCAATTCTTTACAAATTGCCACATCAATAGTTGATGTCCAATGCATTTCATAAACTCATGCCACATAAATTGGTGTTTCGCCTAAACCAACAATAACCAACAAATTGATATTTGACATCAATATCATACATAATTAATTTATAATTATTAACACCTCAAACAATTAATTATAATAACTGTAATTAATTATCAACTCAATATTATATAATGTCATTTTTACACAACTCCATGACATTATAAAATATACATGTGTAAAATAATTGAGCCTTACCATACATAAATATCATACATTTATTAGGTGTAATACTGATCTCAACAGTTTCTGCTGTTGTGTTATGGTTAGCAACTCTGCTTGTACTAGCTATGTCAGTTGAGATCAATGTAGGATCCTACTATTTTTTAGGCAACCATACCTTTTTTGGAATAACAGGTTGTTTCCTAGCTAACGCTTCCAGTTTCTTCTTTTTACACAGAATGTCATTGTGTCCAAAACCCCTATAATTAGAGTATATAATGGGCTTCCATTCATAATTCACAATATGAGAAACAATCACACCTTTCTTATTAACAAATTCAATAGAATCAGGGAAAGATTTATTGATCTTAACCTCAACTAATATTCTAGCATAAGAGAGCATCTCTTTTAAGCAGCGGCTCTATTAGTTCTCAAAGGCTTCCCAATGCAACTAGCAATCTTAGTTAATGCAGAAGTCCCCCAACAACGAAGATTAAGGTCAGGAAAACGAATCCAAATTGGGAGAACAAAAACATTCTCATTCCTAAGATCAATATCTAGTGTCCAACTTTTTATAACAATGGCTTGCTATAAATCAAAATGGGGCCAGAATTTAGAACTTTAGATTCACCATCCAAGTTATTAAATCGAATCAGGAATATACCATTTGGAAGAGCAATTACTTTATCTAACCCAAATTTACCCCAAACCCTTCGAAAAAACCCATTCATAGTCTTAAAAGAGGGTTTTGCCCTGAACACATATGCAACAATAACATTCTCCCAATAATCAATCTCATGTTGCACATCCTCCATGGATATGTGAGGTAACGTATCAACATGATTTTCAACATTCAAAATATATTCAGCAGGTTTAGTTAAATCTAAACCTTCCTCAACAATCCCCTCAAAACAAGCTTTCCTCCAGGAATCACCAGCAACTAAATTAGAAAGATACTTACCATGTTCCAATGAATTCTGAGTTGCTTTCCTAACATCCACAATCCAACTAGCAGTCAAATCCTCTCTAGCTTTCTTGCTCTCAATAATCTGAGTCTTCATGTTTTCATTAATCGAGGTACAAGACGAAGAATCATAATCTACATCCATCGAAGAGTCCGACCATTTCAGAGGAGGAATGGCCTGCATATCCTTCATCGATTTTGTTCGCTTCGCTTCCTGATGATCAAGAGCTTTCTAATCAAGAGGAAGAGCAAATCTAGAGTTCTTCTTTGATTTCCCCTTCTTTTCCATGACGCCAACAAATTGTTGAGAAGAGGAAATTGCGCGAAGAAATTCGAAGTTCAAAGAGAGAGAGAGAGATAGTTTCAATCTCCAAACTTCTCTCTAAACATCCTTGATATCGGTAAAAGATGTGTTAGCCAAGAAAATCAGAATATAACGAACTAAAAGATTATGATCAGATGATAGGGATCTAAACATTCTGGGGGCGTTTGGTATATCAATGGGATAGGAATAGGGATAGGGATAAATGTTGGGATAGGGATAAGGATTTGATAGGTGGGATAAGGATAAAATAAATTGTTATTCCTTGTTTGGTATGAGATAGGGATAAGAGTGGGATAAGAATAGGATAAGAAACATAAATACCATTATACCCTTACTAACTCTCTCCACCCTTTCTTGTTTTTATTTCATTAAGGGTATAAAAGTAATTTTGATTATAATCCTTATCCCTACCTTCTTATACCAACCCCCCTAGGTATAAGATTTGAGGGATAAGAAAGGTTTTAATCCTTATCCCTATCCTCCCCTCTAATCCCTATCCTTGCAAACAAACATTACATTTCTCATCTCCCTCCCTCTTATCCCTATCCCTCCTCTCTTATCCCCTAAAACAAACAACCCCTCAAGACTTTTACCTCACTATCTTTGTGACCTTAACCAATCAACTATTTCGAGCTCTATCACATTTTAGGTACTCTTCAATTACTAGTCACTACTACAAGTTGTTGTTTATGCCAGAATTATTTTTCATTTCTATTAGTATTTATGCTGTGAATGGAGCAGTTATAGTGTAATTCGTTCTTAATATGTGATTTATGTTAGTGGATAATTTCTTTAATTGCGTATGGCTAATAATCGTATGTATTTGATCGATCTATAAAGGCCTAGAACACACTAGTAATTCTGATTATGTAAGTGATCAAATTGCATATGTTAATTTATGAGCGTTAAGACCTGACTATAGGACTGACCATTAGGAAATTGAAGTAAGTATATAAAAGTTGAGAGAATCTTCTTTCTAAGGGATAAAAAGAGATAAAAATGGAAAGAAATAAATCAAACAATCCAACCTCAATCTTGGTAGGTGGTTACGCATCTCACAAGTCACAAGTATCATATTTTCATATGTGTTGGCAATTTATACACTTTGAAATTTCACATGGCAAACCCAACTAGGAATGGCAATGGGTAGGATCTGGGTCGGGTCTGACCAGACCCAGACCCATTAATTTTTTCAAGACCCAGACCCGACCCAGATCCATTGGGTCTAGAATTTTCAGACCCAGACCCAGATCCTTTGGATCTGATGGGTCTAGGGTCCTTACATGGTCCTTAGTGGGTCCTTTTGAATTTCAAGTTTAATAGTATTTTTTAATCTAATAAATTTATTTTGCCTATTTTATAAGTTCGTGTGACCATGGTTAACGCTTGTATCGAAATAATTAACATAATATAGTTCATAAAATCTTAAAAATGTTAAAACTATTACATGTCTTAAAATGGAGTCACAAATTGCAACTTTATTTTTTTTTGAACTTTTTTGTGTAAATGGGTCTGTGGGTAGGGTCTGGACCGGGTCTGGGTCTGATATAGTTGGACCCGAACCCAGACCCGTTAAACAACCTCTAGACCCAAACCCATTGGGTCTAAAAAAGTTGGACCCAGACCCTTATAAATGGGTCTATGGATCTGGGTCTGGATCGGGTCTAAGACCCATTGCCATTCCTAAACCCAACCAACCTAAACAATAGTATTTAATTCAAATAAAAACTCAAATCCAGAATTCCCACTATAAAAAGCCGCCCAAATCAAAACGGTCACATCCCCAAACAAACAATCCTCCATAAATGGGAGGAGCGCCTCCTTCCCTCCCATCTTCCACCACCACATCACATTCACGCCTTAACAGAGAGAATTTCCAACGAACCAAACACGACACAGCCTTCTCAAAATGGAAGATCCTAATTGGGTCATCTGATTGGGAAGACTATGAGTCCGGTAAAGAAGGTGCTGAGAGATACAGAGTTTGTAACCTCCCATCAGTTTGTGGTCCTGGTTTGTATGAGATTGGAGTGGCTGTCTGTGTATCGAATTCGGGCCGAGATGTGTCGAAACTCGATCCCGAGCGTATAGTGGTGGTTTACTTGGGTCAAGCTGATAATGTCAAGTCTAGGCTTCAGCATTATGGACGTTCTGGATCTCATTTGATTAATGGTTTTGGTTTGTTTAAGGATATCTTCTCTAGAGGTTATCCTATTGTTTATCGATGGGCTCCGGTAAGTTCTTTCTTTACTATTTCTTTACTCAATTATTCCTTTTGATGATAGTTTAGTTTTGTTGTTTTTAAGCTGGATGGGTAAATCTCACTTGTGCTCCCAATTTTGTTCTTGAATGGAATGTTTTGATTATGAATCCTGAATTTGATCATAGAAAAGAATAGGCAACATATTATTGTTAGATTGATTTCATGGTTGGGTTTTGAGTCCCAGAATCTTGTTCAAGATTCGAATTTTATTTTTGGGCAAGTTCCAGTTAAGAGGTTAAGTTTTGAGGTTGGGTCTAAATTTGAGGAAGCTGCAACTTTATTTATTATTTAAAATTTTCTATCAAAAAATTGGAGGGCTGCCCAGTACCTATCTGATATGTAGGAGCTGGGCACATATCAAACTTTTTTTTAACAATGTAGTACATTTATATATTTATGTAGTATGTTTTTCGTGTAATGTAGTACATTTATATACAGTTTAGCGTAGTATAGTTTCTGAAATTGTAGTACAATAAAAAATTGTAGTATATTTTTTTTAAAATGTAGTACAGACCTATCTGATAGATGTTACTGTTCACATCTATCAGATAGGTCTTTGGCTTTTCCCAAAAAATCAAGGAAAAAAGAAAAGAAATAAGTCACTATTAGATTGATTCTAATTTGTTTTCTTTATTTAATAATCTGGTAAGAAGAAGTGGTCCGGACCACGCTCAGGTTCTATTGGGCCAAGCACGTTGATAGAGGGGGAATGATAGGGGAAATCGTACTCTCAAAGTGCCCCTAGTGGGGATTGAACCCCCAACCTCAAGGTTGGAAGGCTCATTCCTTTCCACTAGACCAAGCCTTGCTTGGTAATTTGTTTTCTTTGTAAATGTTGTGAAAATGTATTATACTAGTATTGATACGTTTCTTGATGTTCTGAACTGTGTTTAATGTATAAATTCTATACAAAATAGGAGTTGGAGTTGATTCAAACGACAATCCTTCCCATCTTACCTAATAAACAATAAGTTAAGGGTGTCTTATGTAACACTGTGGTTTTTTAGTTTTTTGATTTTTTGTGTTTAAAAGTCATAAGATATACTCCCTTCGTTTTTTTAAATAGGTACGTGTGCTTTTTCCATGGACTAAGAAAAAATCGGCAAAGTAAGAGAGAAGGATGAGAAAAGTAAGAAAAAGTGAAAAAGGTAGATAGGATGAGAGAAAAAGTAGGTGAAAAACGTAATAATTAGGTGGGCCTACCTACCATTTATGGAAAAAGGTAGAAGTATCCCAATTAAATAAAAATACCCTTAAATGGCAAAATGTGCCCTATTATAAAAAAACCCGGAGGGAGTATGTTCTATAATAACAAAAAATTAGTCTAACTTATTGGAAAAATGATTTTGAGAACTTGCAACTACGAAAATGATGATTTCCTGGTTTTTTGTTTTTGTCTTCGAAAAAACTGCAAACTGAAAACAAAAAACAATTACGAATTTAATTTTTACCCCAAGTACTTTACCTGAGATTTTTGGGAGCATCGACTTGTATGACCCTCTGAGTGGGGCCTGAGCACTTTGTTTTGAGTAAGTTCTCAAGTTGGGTTTAATTTTGAGGAGGTTGTAGGCTTGTAGACATTATCACCTTATCATATGCTAACATCTGTCACGTCCCGAGAGTTTTAACGCTCGGGGCGTGAGACACGCTCTTACTATGAGGGGAAAAGGGCGTAAGCCTTGTGTGGAAAGAGACAAAGGGGCTCGTGAGGGAACGAAAACCAATGTCTAGGAAGGATACTCTTCCCTATTGGCGACAAGAGAGAAGGGACGAGGGTTGAGCAGGGTGCCCGTGTGCGCTAGGCGGGCACGAGGGAGGCCGATGACGGAACTTCTTATTTCATAATATTGAGGGACGCTTTAAAACATGAGGCGACTCGATCAATGAGTTGGCCTAAAAACAACGATGTTTCAAGCATGCATACAACAGGTAGGAGGCGTTAGTAGTGAACAAACATTTCATTCATCATATCCCCTTAAAGAGGCTTAAAAGACAGCTATTACATATTTCAAGTCAATACTGGTTTTGCAGTAACTCAACGATGAAACTTTAAATCTTATAAAGTACCAGGATATAAACTAAAGTATTAGAAAACATTAAATTAGGAAATAAGGTTGGATATAAATCCTCCCCCACTAAAGCTGTCGACGACCTCGTCGACTTACAAAATAAGACAAAAATAGGTAGATAAGTTTGGCTCTACTCTTCAGTTGATGTTGTGGTTGGCAGTTCGATTCTGATGTTGCGTGTAGAGTCTTTAGTGTCTGGGTGATATTGCCTGAGGCGGTTGACTTGAAACCGGGTGAATCTTCATCCATGTTGGAGGGTCTAACTATAAGCAGGCTTCCTAATTCGCTTGCTCACACGAATGGGGCCTTCATATCTTCTTATGAGTTTTGTGTTTATACCCCTCAAGAATTTCAGTTGCTTGGAGAGAAGCTTGACCATCATCGTATCTCCAACTTTGAGCTCTAGTGGCCTCCTATTCTGGTCCATCCACTTCATCATGCGCTTTGCCGCCTTTTCCAGATAAGCGCGAGCAATCTCTATGTTTTGCTCTAACTCTCTCATGAACACTAGATCTTGTCGGCTTCTTTTGTCCTCCACTACCTTCATTTGAAACATGTTTAAATTGGAGTGTGATGGCCATTGAATAACTTTGTTTGCCCATCTGATTGTGTGTGATGGCTTGAAGACATGTTTAGACTGGAGCGCATCATTTGAAATATTTCTTGCCAGAAGATGTTGGTGAACCTGGCATCCGATCACTCAATATGCTTCTCGACAGAACCCAGTACTTCACTATATACTTGAAGAACAAGTAAGCAACTTCGTTGGCACTAAATGTTTTCAAAATGGGAATGAAGGTGGCATATTTAGAAAATTGATCCACCACCACCATCACTGCTGAGAACTATTCAATTTTGGAGAAGGTGCTGATGAAGTCCATTGACAAACACTCCCATGGCCGAGTAGGGATGGGAAGTGGCTCAAGTAACCGTCCAGACTTCTACTTCTCCACTTTGTCCTGTTGGCATATCAAGCGGGTTATGGTGTAAGTCATCACATCTTCTTTCATTCCGGGCAATAGTAACCTCGAGAGAGAAAGTTGAGGGTTCGATGCCAACCAGGTTCCAGCCTACAATGTATCATGACACTCCTATTGAAATGCATCCCAATGATATCTTGGAAAAAATTTCTTTTTCTTTCTTCCGGAGTGAGGTGTTCCGGGATGATTTATGAAAATGGAGTAACAAACGTTTAATAAGCTTGTTGAATTACTTAATGTTCATGTTGTTAATTAATGGCACTCATTCATAACAATATCGAGTAAACCATATCGTCAAAGTGATCATCGCTCAAACTAGATTAATGGTTATCTGGATTCATGTTTGTAGTTTGGTGGGGAGTAAAATCTTAGAAGAAGTGTGTTGTTCGTAGGAAGAAAATTAATGTTCTTTGTAGGAAGAAGAAAGATGATGTTTGTATGAATGAGAATGATGTGGTAAACAAATGGAAGGCAACTCCTTATTTACTAATATGTGAAAGTATAAGTGCAATCTCGTAAGATAACAAATATGTGGTTGTGAAGATAAGATGAAATTCTTAACATCGAAAGATAATAAGTTTATCTGAGAAGTTAAGATTGTGATCCTTATCTCATAAGATTAAGATTATAACCCTTAACTTAGAAGATAACATTGCAATTCTTTATCTCTAAAGATTAGATTGCAATATATCAACTGAAAGTATTACTTACATGTTTAATTATATTAATTATAATATTAGCTAATTATGTAACTAATATCAATTACATGATTAATTATAGAATTAGTTATTATTAGATAATTACTTAACAAAAATATTAATCAAGTATTTAGTCATATTAACTACAATATAACAAATAAAACTAATATATGATAATAAAAGTTGGAAAATTACAAGGATACCTTAGAAAGAACAATTATCAAAGAACATAGATTTCGCCGAGAACCCATTTGAACCAACATTACGATAATACAAGCTGAAAGAAATTAAGGACGATCGATAACTTAATAAAACAGCGCCCTTGAAAGCTTCAATAACTCTTGATGTTTAAGCATATGTTGTATTATTTAGTTAAGGATTGAAGCTTTCGAGATCGGTTTTTTTTATTTAACTATAATCCTTAATGTTTTTCAATTTTATTATTGTAATGTTGGCTTAGCACGAGGGCTTGTCAAAGTTTATATTCTTGTCATGGACTGTGCTTTAAATTGAATATTGTAATCGAAAAAATTAGACACATAAGTAACATTTTCATGTGATAGACTCTAATATAATCTTTAGAGATAATGAATTGCAATCTTATTTTCTGAGATAAGGATTACAATCTTATCTTATGAGATAAGGATTTGTATCTTATTTTATGAGATAAGGTTTTGCATCTTCTTTTCTCAACCACACATTTGTTATCTTACTAGATTGTACTTTTATCCTCTAAGGTATGTAAATAAATAGTTGACTTGTTTTTGTTTAATACACCATTCTCATTCATGCAATAATCATCATTTCTCTTCCTACAAATATCACCAATTTTCTTCCTACTAACAATACCATTCTTCCTCTAAGATTTACTCCCACAAAAAACTACAAACACGAACCTAGAAAAAAATCATTTAGTTCAAGTGATGATTACTTTCATGACACGATTAACTTGGTGATTGTTATGAATGAGTGTAGTGAACAACATGAATACTACGTAATTCAATAAGCTTATCAAACTTTTGTTTCTCCATTTACACGAGCCACACATGAAAAATCTCACTTTAGAAGAAAGAAAATCATTCTTAGAGATCATTCTGATGCTAATGATGACTATATTGTTAACCGCCCACTTTATCCCGCAATCCTTATTTTGACGTAGATTATGTATGTATCAGTCTCTTATTCTGTGAATAATGACAATAAAAGCAATCATTGTACAAAGGTCATAATATTAGCAACGACGCGATGCAATTATGAAGTTGAGTTCCTCTTTTGTCCAGAAATGAGTACATCAAGGTTGATGCATCAATAGCAAAAGAGTGCTTATGCATTTTGTGAGAGGAGTCAGAGAAACATGTAAGAAAGAGAATTTATGGAGGCCTATTGTCAGAATTGCTATGTTTGTTACTTGATGGGAAAAGACGAGGTTTTCTTGGCATGATGGTACAAAAATGGAAAAATTGCACATTAGCATTGAAAGGAGTGTACTAAGGACGATCCAAATCTGCAACGCTAATCGTAGAAGTTGTGGCCTATGAGACTTGTGGTTACAACATGCATTTTTTGGAACACCTAGATTTTGCATTGACATCAATGTGTGCAGCGTGTTACAATGTTTGATGATCTTTATCAAGGAAGAGCTTATGAGATCATATATACTGTGAATAGTCATACATAAAATAAGAGTCGTTACCTAACTGATGGGACATACCCTAAATGGGTTCGTTCATCCTTACAATTCGCATCTTAGTATCTCTAGTTGATGAGTTGTTCATCAGATGTCATGAATTAGCAAAAAGATGTTGTGCGTGCGTTTAGTGTTTTAACAAGCACATTTTGCAATAATTATACAAAAGTTAGCTCTTGTTTTGGATAAACGCTTATTGTGGGAGATGATGTTGGCTTATTTAAATGGAAAAATGGAAAATCTCCCCTTTATTAGTTCCCACAAAATCCTAACTATTACTAACCCTTCCCAAAACTATATCTCATTTGACTTATAACTTGTTATACAGTTAAAAAAAGACACGTGGCACAAATCTATTGGTTAAACTTAGAAAGAAAAAGAAAAAGAAAAAGAAACCCCTGCTCCCACTCCAACTACCATCCTTTCCCTTTCCCCCACGTCTCCTCCCCTAACACCTTTGCCCTTCAAACGCCCAACGACTATTTTGGAAGGTTTTTTATTTTTAATTTTTTTCCAATAGAATTATGACACGTGACAATTTCAACCAATCTAGTAGGTTGCAAGATAGATTGGACTATTTTGGAAAGGGTGGGCGATAGTTGACATTATTTCTGGAATAATCGAAGTTGAGATTATAATTGGAAGATGATCAATAATTGGGATTATCTACGTTGATTTTTCCTATGCTATTTTGCATAATATTATTGCGGAGGACAAAGAGATACATACCAAAACTATCAAGACATGATATAATTCGAACAACAAAACAATGAAGTTGCTCAAGCATCATCTAGTATATGAGTAGGCTTCAAACATTTAGCATGCGACCGGGTCGACATTATTGGATAGACCAATGTATACAAGAAATGGGATTAAGATGTTAATAATGCATTGCAGAGCATCTTAGCTCAACATATTTTGACAACATTGTCAAGGGTGGTGTGAAGATTAGATGGAGAATTAAGTCATCTTCACTAATGAAAGAATTTTTTGTGACTTACTACCTATTGATTAGGCAATTTTGCGAATTATAGCCTGATTTTTTTTCGTGCCAACTAGTATTACCTACAAACACTATCTCTTAGCAAGTTGATGTTATTGCACAAATTACCCTACTAATTATAGTTTGACCGGTCAAACTATGATTAACGTTTTCAAATTCTTTTTTTTCTTCCAATTTTGTAATTTTTAAAATATATTATTATTTGATATATGACATGGTAATGGGCATTAATTCTGAAACAACATTTAATAGCGTTTTTAATACTATAGATGACTTTTTTCGAAAAATAGATATCGATGTGCACCCTTTGTGGGCATGAATTTGAGAATCCCTATGAAACGAGTACTAATAACTAGGGGTATTCAATTTTCGGTCTAGAACGGAAAAATGGTTTGGACCGTTTGGTTTGGACTGAGACTGGACATGTTTATTTTAGATTCGGTCTTTGGTCTGCAAATTTTAAAAATTCGGTCCTTGGTCCAGTCTGGTCTAAACCCGAATTTTTTCCGATCCAGACCGGTTAGAATTTTTTGTATTTAAAGTGTATTGAAACTTGAAAGTTGATCTAGAATTTTAGACTCTAGGTCTTCTCACCCATACTCCCAGATCGCCAAACTTCAAAAATGAAAACTATAAAACAATTTTGGCCTATTATATAATTTTTACAGGAAAAAAACAACTAAATTGAATTTTTGGGCTAACCGGTCCGTTTTCGGTCCGGTCCTGGTGATTTTCACCCGGTCCGGTCTTAAGGCCGATTTTATTTCGGTTTGGTCTTAGGTCTCCATTTTCCAGAAGTTTTAGTCCCGGTCCGAGACCGATGAACACTCTTACTGACAAGATGGGTTTTTGGGCACACACTTCAAGGAGAATTTTTCGGCTCAAGATGATGTTTTGTCATAATGCATCCTTTATAGACACAAATTTCAATAACTCCTATGAAAAGCGCATTAACAAGTCGAGTTTTTGAGCACGCACTTGGAGGCGACGTTTTTGGCTTTTGCACGCTGAGTACGACGATTTTTCGTAAAATGGACACCTCTGTGCGCCTATTCCAAACATGAATTTCAAGAATCCCTTGAAACAAAAGTACCGACAAGCCGAGTTTTCGGGCACGTATTCAGAGGTGACTCTTTTTGGCTTTTTCAGGCTGAACATGATCCTTTTTCAACGGTGCCAAAACAAGTCGGACATAAAAAACGTCATCTTCGACCTGGAAAAAGCTAAAAAGTCACATTGAATTGCATGTCTGAAAACCTCGCTTGTTAGTAATCGTTTCGTAGGGACTCTCGAAATTCGTGTCTATAAAAGACGCACGACGGTGTTCGCCTTTATAAAAGATGTCGTATTCAGTAATAAAAATAAGTCCATTTTCCTTTTGTGCAGTCTCCAAAATGTATCTATGACCGTCAATATCTTCAATTGCGTATTGATAAAAATATATTAAGTCAAATCTAACAAGATCAGAGCTGAATATGTATGGTCAAAGATTTTAAAGTTTGACTCTCAAAGAGGAAATCAGACTTATATTATGGGACAGAGTTAGTACTATTTTGTAACATGGAAGATAGGATCCTTCTAAGCTTGTGCCCTAGACCATCAGCCCTCCAAACTTTCCTCAGGATCGGCCTTGAAGGTACCAACAATAATATTACAATTGCAGTTTCCAAACAATGGTATCCATCCAACCATACGGAGCTTTAAGGGAACTTATCTAAAAGAATGATTTGAGAAGAGAAAACTTACGAGGGAGGTTAATAAGTGTGCGTCACTGCGTGCTGAAGACCAAAGTATTTATTGACTGCTGGAAACTTGTTGCAGTAAAGGACGGACTGTCGCTGTGTATGGTTTCCTGGCTAGCTCTATCCAAACATAAATTATCACGGAGGTTTATCTCACTCAAGTTTTAAGTTTGCTTCCGGTTCAACTGTTTCAATCTATAAAAAGTTGGTTAGATATGCAAGCCTTAGAGCTCCTTCGCTTATTGAAAGTATTACCATATTCAAATGAGAAACATAACCCGAAACCACAATGATCTCACTAGAACATGATCCAAAGTTCATGACCTGAAAACAATCCGAATCCAAAATTATCTAAACATAACCCGACTCGACTAAAGAAGCATGAGGTTTAACATTAGCCGGACAGTTGTTTTTTCCTCTAATGGATGAAGCAAATAGATTGCTGAACTTTTCCAAAAAAGGATGAAGTTTAACATCAAAACTTGTTGCAACCTTATTTATGTTGCAATCCATGTGGTTAACATATTGTTCTTGCCTTGGTTTACTTATGAAACAGATGAAATCCAAAAGTGATGCTGAAAGAACAGAAGCAAAGCTGCTTGAAAGATTTGATTATGCATGGAATAAAGTGGGAAATGGTGCTCGCCGTCCTTATGATGTTCTTAATAAAATTGAGAAGATCTCATCTCAAAACAATAAAATCCCCAAGATTCTAAAGCTGCTACAATATCTCAGTGAGCAAAAAGTAGGCATCCAAATCAAAGCAGAGAAGCTTTCACTTGAAAACAAACCTAGCCATGATCTTTATGACAACAACTACAGCCTCTTTGATCGAGTTTTCAAATTTTCTCGATCACAACCACGATTAGTTTCTACTAATCATGAGACCATTGTTGAGGAGTCGAATCAAACTGACATTTGCGGAGTGATTTCAAGCGATGGAGTGATCTGTACCAACTTGCCAGTTAAAGGGAGAAAACGTTGTCCTGAGCACAAAGGAAAAAGATTGACTAGTTTATCAATCAACACAAAATCCATTAGCAGTACAAGTAGTGTTGTTAATGATAAGGTTTCTTCCATTTGTGGTGTTATGTTGCCCGATGGCTCTCAATGTGAAAGGTCACCGTTTTCTGGTAGGAAAAGATGTGAAGAACATAAAAGAATGAGAATAAACAAAACTATGTCCAAGTCCTCAAACCTTGAATCTGTTATCGAAAAGCCTCTGTACAATGCAGACTTTGCAGAGTATTGTGGAGTCGATTTGGGTGATGGAAAACGCTGTGAAAGGCAGCCGGTGAAGGGCAGAAAGAGGTGTGAGCAGCATAAAGGGATGCGAGTTGGTACATTTGTGTTTAAGTTATCTTCAACAACTAAATTATAGCCGCAGGAAGGGATGATGGCTTAACTTATTACATTCGTTCAGTTTTATACATTTTTAGGAGAATTGCATACAGGAAAAAATGCGAAAATAGAAAGAAGTACACTAGCTTGTGATAAACATGAATTATACATTTACCTTACGTATAGAGTGTTCTTGGAAAATATAGAAATTGTAAGCAATGTAGAACAAGGCGTGTAACTTTGAGTTCAGCCATACTCTGAAGAGAAAGAAGATAGGATTTGGATGTATTTTCATACACTTCAGTGTAATTTACTTCATCAGTAAGTTAGAATTAATTATTTAATTACGGAAAATTTGTCAAATAACACCTACTTTCAATCCAATTTTGTGAACTACCACCTTGATTTTATTTATTTGTTGAAGGACACCTACTTCTAATATAACTTTGTGTCTAGCATCTTGATTTTATTTAATTGTTATTTGGCACCTTAAACTACTTTAATATATTTTTTTGACACCTAGGTTTAATTCAAGTTTGTGATATAGCACCCCGGTTTTAATATATATTTGCTTAGCACCCTAAATTACCAAAATCTATTTTTCTTGGTGCCTCACTAAGGTGTTTTGGCTAAATAAGTAAACTTTCATGCGGTTATTCTATCTCGCCAATATGAGTTTAACCATTTAATCAATGAAAAATCCATAAAATGGTACATCATATATATGCGTCGTCGTCCAAAAATGGTCCCTACTGTTAATATTATACTCATGCAATGGCGACCTTCGAGGTCGATCATGAAACATTAAACATGAAAGGAATCAATATTTGACCCTAAAAAGCTAATCACAATAACTAATATATTCACATACTTCCTCCGTTTTTATTTAAATGTGACACTTTTAAATTCACGGACTCCTAGGCAATTTTTGGGAAGGAAAGAGATAGAGAGAAAAAAATAAGGGGACCCATGTGAGAGGAGAGATATAGAGAGAGTTTATTGACCAAAAAGAAAGTGTCACATTTAATTTAAAACTTCCTAAAATAGAAAGTGTCACATTTAAAAAAACGGAGGAAGTATGAGCTATAATTTACTCAATTATTCTAAAATAACCAAGATGAGTTGGAATATGCAAAAAGAGGAGGATAAAAAAATTGTGAACAAGGGGAATAAGGGGTTTAAATTGGTATAAAGATCACACATAAGTTTCCCTAATCTCCATATAAAGTTGGTTTATGATTCTATTTTTCATTGTAAAGAAAAGGCAAGTCAAGTTTGGAGAGTGTCTTATTGGGGAAGCATTAAAGATTATTGCTTATAGAATTTGCAAATTGGGTAAAGTGGTTCTTTCCTTACTTTATTAGTGAGGGATTTTTTTAACACAATATTTGGCAGTTTTTTATTCTCAAAGTTCGCACCTTCGAATACAAAGTATTTTTCTTCCACCATAACTGACTATTGTTCATCGTTAAAGATGTTAATACTAGTAATGGAGGGAAAAGAGTTTCTGAATCATTCGAGGTATTAAGAAGTAGACATATAGGTTCACATCCAAAGTGAGACTTGACATTTAGAAACAGTTCCAAACTAAAATTATTCAACACTTACTCCTAAAGAATAAGTCTTGAACGAGTATCTAACCTTAGAATGATGCATTCACTTACTTATAATATACGAAAAATTACAACATAAATAAGTAAATGCATCATGGTTCGTATATACACTAAGGGATTGCTCATCATATGTCAATTTAAGAATTGAACAAATCACATACAATACATTCAATAGTAATTAATAAAATTAAATAACGTAAGTATTTTGAAATTACACACCAAAATGAAGAGTGAAAACCAAGCTAGCGGTCGAGTGGGATGACCATGTAAAGAGGAAAGAAAATACTTCCTCGGGCCCCTCCTAATCTATATGTACATTAAAAAGCGTAAGTAAGCATTTATACGCCACGTATCACCATTCCTTTTTGACTGACATTCTATCCACTTCATTCTCATATAATAAAAAAAATGTCTACGAGAACACTCGAACCCATGACCTTGAGTATGCAATAAGGAGTTTCAACCACTACTCCAACATGTTATTAGTGTTTCTTCTATCAAAATCAACAATGATGTAGGAATAGAAATCAAGAGTTAAGTTGTAAACTTTTTAAATACATATTGTAAATGAGATGACTTTTTTTTTTTTTTGATAATTTTTCACACTACATGACATCAATTATTTTAACTACTATCATTAATTTTTTTTACAAAAATCCCGGAGCATCGCCGGGGCTAAATACTAGTTGAGTTTCAAAACTTGCATTACAAACTATGTGACTAACCTTCTTTATTTACAAACTTTTATATTAATAGAATATTTTCTAACTTATTTATTATATATAATTGAAACAAAGACTTGTAAGTATCAAACAATGTTGGAACTTTTTAACAATCCAAAAAATCATTATTACATCATATAAACCTATGTATTATCCATTGAAGTCAAAAAATCAAGTCTAACTTCTACTAGGCATTTTATTAAACACTTGGTGTACATTAGTTTACTAATTCACAAAATTGAACAAATAAATATCCATTCAGTCCAATGTAATATTTAGTAGCAATATCATCATTTATACTAAACCTTCAAGCATAAAACTAAAAAGCGACTCATTTTATCAATGAATATTAAACAAATTCTTAAGGTAAGAGCACCCATTAAACTTAATGAAATATCGCAAAAAAGAGTTTTTGATGCTCACATGTTGTTCCTAGTCATATGTTACATCAAAAGAGATACTTTGCGTACATAATTCATGCCAAAAATACTCAAATTCAAGGTCTTAGTTTAACCCTAGATCTCGATGCAAAATTTTTTAAAAGAGGGTGTGAGGATACTTTTGCAACAAAGAAAGGTGTGGGAATGTGTGTAAAACTCACTGGAATTTGTTGCAAGGGCACTGGAATTTGTTGCAAGGGAGCTGGAATTTGCTTTCAGTATGTGATGAGTGAAAGAGTAAATAGAGGGAAGAAAGAAGTGTTCGAGCAAGAGAAAGAAAGAGAATTGTTGGCGTTGTTATACTGTCGAGTATAAGACTGCTGTAACAAAAAAGGAAGGGTGATTTGAGGCAGTTTTTTGAAAAACTGATAACTTAAAAATATGTAGTATTTAACTTATGTTTGGCTTACTTGAAAAACGCCTCAATTAAGTGTTTCAGATTCTTTTTTCCCGTTACACGTGTGGTTATGTGATAAGTGAGCTTTAGACTCACTAATTAAAAGTAATTCTTGGTCATTTCGATGCATATTAGGCCATGTAGCTTCCAATTATTCCCCTTTCGCATCCTTTTTTATTGTTTGCATGCCTTGCATTAGTTTTCGTGTATTTGCATTTAGGTATGTTGCATGTAGTTCATTCCATATGCATTCGCACCCCCTCCCCTATCTAATCTCCTATTGAGTACTTTTTGATAGATCCGCAAGGAAGGAGTGTAAAAACAGGGGAGCGGACGCTCCAGTTTGGGCGGAGTGGGCGCTCTGTGAAGGAAGATTTGGAACAAAGAAGACATGATTTTAGAGCGACCCAGGAACAACCTTGGAGAGGGCGCTCCACTATGCCGTGTTCTTTTTGGCTCGTCCTTTTACGCCTTTGCCCTCAATGTTATGGGGTATAAAAACCCATTTTTGTAATAACTAAACAGTTAAGTTTTAATTTCAGAATTTTTATTAGCTTACTTAGAGAGATTCTAGAGTGAGAAGTAACGTTTCTAGTTAGATAAAGTAGATCTAGTTTTTGAATATTGATGATTTGAAGCTCTATCAATGGAGATTTTTGGTTGACTCTTCATCTTATTTTGAGTATTGCTTCTTAACTTTCTCTTTATTGCTTTAATACTTAGTTTTATATTGCTTAAAGCTTGATTAGTTGTGATTAGTTATTGATTAGCTTTATTAGAATGATTTTCACCATTGTTGATCTTCCATTACTGATTGAAATTATTTACTACTTCATCCTTTCCATGGCTAGTGAGTACTTTATTAGCTAGGGGAAGGGGATGGCCTTGTTAATCATGTGTTGACCATAAAGTCAAGTTTGGGGGGTCAGACTTAGGTGAGATGGTGTTGCCTTATTTTATTGGCATGTTTAATTGATTAATCACCATTTGAACTTGATTTGGGAATTCAAGGTGAAGGATTGAGAAATGAAGCCTTGGATTGATCTTAGACTAGTCATTAGGTTGACTTCACCATGTGAATAGGTGATTGACTTCCTAGGGTCTCATTTGGATCACTATGGGTTGTGAAATTACTAGATTAATTTATTTTGCCATGAGAACAGGGGAAATTGGTTGATTAGGTCCTCCTAATGAACTTGAAAAAGTAATTAGAAAACATTTGAGTGAGTTAGTCCCCTAATAGACCCTAATGAATCCCTTTGGATCAACAAATTAATTAATATGGTTAGCTTGTGAATCCCCTATCCCTAGCATCACTTTTATATACTACACCAAAAATAGTTCATTTGCTAGTTAATTAGTTCATAATTTCTTAGCTAATCATTAATATAAAAAATACCAAAAATAGATTTAGCTCGCTTAATCGCATTCAAACCTTGCTTAATCCTTGCTACGTCGTAGATTCGACCCCTTGTTACCCTATATTAGTTAAGTTAGGTAACTAATTTGGCACGTGCAACCACCGTGTCATTATGAGGTTATTTGAGACAATTGCGTCAGAAACGTCGTAATAAGTTGTCATTTTTACAAAAATCGAATTCTGGTGTATTTGTCAAAACTCCCGTAAAAAGTACGTCGCGAATACACCCTTTTCTACAAGTGTAATCAGCCCCTCGCCCAATTATGAATGTCAATGGGGGAGGTTTGTGCAGAGAATATATGATCTCTCTATACCCATATCCGGCTAAAATTCCCATCCCCATCCCCTCCCTATTACCCATGGCGGAGAAAAATTGTATTCCTATCCTCGCGTCAACTAATACACACTAAAAATTGCCCTGTCGAGTAATAAGCCGGATGACACTAATAGGGTGTTTTGTAAACTTGACAGAGCTTTGGTTAATGCAAGTTGGAGTGATTCTTTCCCTGATTCTGAAGTCAGGTTCATGCCTGAAGGCAATTTTGATCACACTCCTATGTTGATCAATATGGTCTATAATGTCCAGCAAACTAGGAGGCCTTTCAAAAATTGTAAGTTTTGGAAAGATATGGAGGGTTTTGATGAAGCTGTGAGGGGTGTTTGGTCCAAAAATGTGAGAGGCTCTTATATGTTTGGTGTTGTGTCTAAACTCAGAGATACAAAGCAAGCTATTAAGAGGATTTGTAGGAGTAATATGGACATTCAGGCTCAGGATGCTATTGCTCATAATAACTTAATTGAGTGCCAGCAGCTGTTACAACTTGATATCCATAATGCTGAGTTGAGAGCAAAAGAATCTAGTGTAGCAGGGGCTTACAGAGATATTCATAAGAGGTATATTGACTTCTTAAAATAGAAGGCAAAAGTGGCTTGGATTAAAGCTGGTGATGAAAACTCCAGATTGTTTCATCAAGCTACTAAGCAGAGGAGAATCAAGAATAGTGTCTATAGTATGAAAGACATGGATGGAAGGTGGGTTGATAATCCAAGCCTGGTTAACGAAGCATTTCTTCAATATTATAAGCAGCTTCTTGGCACTGAGTTGAGTGATAGGAAAGAGGTGGTTAAGGAGATTGTTGAGATGGGCCCTTATGTGGAGGAGGAGCTGCATGCTGTTTTGTTAGCCCCTGTCTCTTCAGAGGTGGTAAAAAAGCTGTGTTTTCTATACATGGTGATAAGTCTCCTGGATTGGATGGTTTTGGCTCCCATTTCTTCAGAGATGAATGGCACATTACTGGTAATTAGGTAACACAAGTTGTTTCTGCCTTCTTTCATAATGGGGAAATTCTCAAAGAAATAAATGCTACTGTTTTAGCTTTAACCCTAAATGCAAAGTACCTGATTCTGTGGCTGATTTTAGGCCAATTACTTGTTGCAATGTCATTTACAAGATAATTTCAAAATTGTTATGTATGAGATTGAAAATTGTACTTCATGACTTAGATCCTGATAACCAAGGGGATTTTGTTCAGGGCAGGAGCATTGTCAATAACATTATGATTTGTCAGGATATTCTCAAAAGCTATGGTAGGAGAAATTCTAGACCTAGTTGCTTGATCAAAATGGATATGAAAAAAGCTTATGACACTATAGAGTGGGGTTTTCTTAGGGAGATGCTTTTGCTTTTGAATTTTCCTTGTAAATTTGTAGATCTTGTTATGGAGTGTGTATCTAGCCCTAAATTCTCTTTAATGATTAATAGAAATCTTTATGGTTTCTTTCAATCTAAAAGAGGACTTAGACAAGGGGATCCCATCTCTCCTTTGCTGTTTTTGATATGCATGGAATACCTTTCAAGAATCCTGAAGTTTGTGGGTTTGAAGAGGGGATTCAGTTTCCATCCTAGATGCATTCCTATAAAGTTCAATAATTTGATATTCGCTGATGATGTTCTGCTATTCTGCACAGGAGACTATGTGTCTACCTATCATATTCTGCGAGGTTTTAAAATCTTTTATGATTCTTCTGGCTTGAGAGTTAATAAGCTGAAGACAGTTGTGTAAATTGCTGGTATGGAGGAGAGTGAGGTTCAGAGGATATTGGATGTCTCTGGATTTTCAAGAGGATCTCTTCCCTTCACCTATATGGGGATGAAAATCTGTTCGAAAAAGGTGAGTGTTGCTGACTGCCAGGTGCTATGTGAAAAAATAACAAGTAAGATTAGAGTTTGGAGCTCTAGGAATATTTCTTACACTGCTGGAATTCAGTTTATTAACTCTGTATTGATGAGCTTGCATATTTACTGTGGACAGATTGTTATTAACCCTAGGAGTGTTAGTAAGCATATTGAACAGATTTGTAGATCATTCTTGTGGAGTGGTGAATATTTTTCTTCTAAACTTGGAAATATTGATTGGAAGCATACTTCTTGTCCAAAAAAGGCCGGAGGGCTTGGTTTTAGAAGAGTTGATGTGTGGAACACTACAACCATTGGTAAACATGTATGGGACATTGCTAATAAACAAGATTCACTTTGGATTAAGTGGGTGAACTCAGTGTATATTAAAGGAGTGGACTGGTGGGAGTATAGACCTTCTAGCTCCTCCAGCTAGTATTGGAGATCAGTGTGTTCTACAAAAGATGATTTTAAAAACAAGCTTACTAGTAATGTTTTAATGCAATTACAGGAGTATAAAATCAAGCAAATCTATCAACTCCTGTTATGAGAGACTGATAGGTGTGCCTGGGACAAAGTTGTATGGTGTAGACTGGCTATTCCTAGGCATAGATTCATTTGTTGGATGAGTGCTCAGGGTAGGCTATACACACTATATAGGTTGCCATGTTGGGGTGTGTGCCAAACAAGCAATTGTCCTCTATGTGAGAGTTGTTCTGAATCTCATGTGCAACTGTTTTTTCAGTGCTGTTTCAGCAGGAAACTTGTAGAGTTGATCTCTTGATGGCTGTAGTTTAGAATGCATGACAGAACATTGGTGAATTGGTACAACTGGGTTAGAAGAAAGCAAGGATTAAGGTTTCAGAAAATGATTTTGTATGTTGGTCTGAATGCAGCTTTTTATTTCATTTGGAAGAATTGGAACGCTGTCTTGTTTGATCTAAGTGTTACTACGCCTGATGTTGTTTTTAGCTCTTTGAAATATGAATTAATTGTTAGAGTGAATGCTTGTAAGTCTGTATTGCTGAGCAGTTTTGATAGAGATTGGTGGGAAATGGTCTGTAATACTTAGTCTGATGTGGTTTTCTTATGATGAAGAGTCCATCCTAGATGGTTTGTTCTGATCTTGGAAACTTTAGGGTGTATGCCTCGTGTTTGAGCTATTAAATTTTCTCTCTTATTTGTTAAAAAAAAAAAATTCCCATCCCATCAGCCGCATAGGGTCCTCATACTTGTTTCACACCCACCATATCAACTCCCGTCCCTTGTTTTTTTACTAGTACGTGTTGATTTTTATTTATTTTTAAAATATGTTAAAATCAAAGTAGTTTATATTATTCAATATCATTTGTAAAGACGAGAGTAGCACTTAGGAGAGGATGAGGAGGGGGCTGGGATGGGATAAGTATTGGAGGATGGGGAGGGGGGAAGCTAATGGATGGTCCGGGACGTTGGATAAGGTAACTAAATGAGGAAATATTAAATTAACAAAAATAAAACACCCCACCGACCCGAGCCCTTTTTCATTTAACAGAGCTCGAGATGGGGAAAAATTCATGAGGTTTGACTCAACGGACGTGCTACCGCCGCAATTAACTCCTTGGAATTAAATGCAAAGCTAAAAGATTACGACGCACTAAATTAAAAATTAATTAATCCTTACAATCAAATTAAATTGCTCATTAAACATAACTAATTACTAGAGTGTTTAGAGTTTCAGTGGAAGCTAATTAATAAGCTAAGTGGATGAGAACTCTAATGATCTCTCTTTGTTACCCCAGTTGATCATCCACCTGTGCAAATAGATTGAAAAGAAACAAGAGAGACAAGCTCCCAAAACTCAAAAAAACTGAGTAATTCTAACTCTATCTCATAAATTACTTAAGTTGAAAATACTTTGTAAAAATAATAAGTTAATAGAGTTGAAAGCATAGCACATTATAGGGGTGTTCATATCGGTTTAGCTCCGAAATTTTTGGATCGGGAGAAGTGGATCCGAAAATTTCGGATACCCAAATTTTCGGATCGGATACCCAGATTATCCGTTCCGTTTTTGTTTTGGAAAAAAAGTTTAAAATCAAATATATTTAAGGGAAAAAATTACGGATATTCCGAATCAGATAATTATCCGGATATCCGAAATGTATCCGATTTTTTAAAAACATATTTCGGATATTTCAGATTTTTTGGATATCCGAAAAAGCCAAAAGGGTGATCCGAATTATCCGAAATACTATATTTCGGATCGGATATCCGAATTTTGGGATCGGATCGGACTTTTGTGAACACCCCTAGCACATATGCATATATAAATACAATTGGTAATCATATAAGTGTATCTATATATAAATATAAGATTAATAATCGCATAATTTCAATTAATTAAATATTCCAGTATTATCTTATTATTGAAGGAGAGGAAAAAGAACGCCAGTAAGCCGGGGTTAATCCCCAGTAACTACTTACTTCAACAGCGTAGACTGGGGTCAATCCCCAGTAACTACTTACAAATATCATAATGGCCATAAACAGAGTCCCTGTGCACACCCTTTCTAATTGGATCACAACAAATAGAAGGAATACAAATAATAGAAAAATCAGCATAGTAACTGAAAACCTGTAAGTAGCCGCTGAACCTCCCATTCAGGGAATCAATCATTATACGATTCATTTCATACCTTTGTCCATAGTCATATTTCATTCAAATAATCACATAATCGTTTATTAATCTTAACGAGATCAACTTTTGGATGGACATCGAAGATTACCTCGTGACGCGTGTCCAACAGCTAATCAACAAACTGGTCAAAGCTACTGGTAGTCCTTGTCTACGAACTCGGAGTCTACATCGAGATTTAATGAAATCTAAATTAGTAATCTAGATAACCCCTTTCTGGTTTATAAAATAAACGAACTTAAATAATTCATGTAACATAAAATAAATTCTTTATTTATTTTAAACGAGGGTTTTTACAAATCAACATATAACATTATAAAGATGTTTACAAGGTCATTTTAAGTAATAAAAGGCTAAATTAACTTTGCTACTAAAATGACATTAAAACAAACTAAGGAAGGCAAAGTCTTATAAAAGACGATCTTACATTAAGCTTTAATGTAAGGCCAGCACAATAAGCCAAATTAAAGCCCAATTACGTGTGCCACATGCTAAGGAGCCTAGACAAATCGATTTTTTAACTGTTCGACCTAAAACCTTAACTTTTGCATTTTTTTAACTTTTCAACCTTAAACATTAACTGTTGCATAAAAATCTATATCTAATAGGGCTAATGGAGTGAAGGGAATGAAGAGGGTGGTGGGAAGAAGGATGGCTTGAAAAAATGCCTATTGGGCATTGCATTAAGCTTAATGTAAGACTTTTAAACAAAATAAGTTATATTAATATTTAAAAGTTCAAGGTTTTAGGTTCAAAAGTTAAGTTTTTAAGGTTAAAAGTTAACAATTTTAGTATATTTGTTAATATCGATTCCACATATGATATTAGTTATGGATTTTTATGCAAAAGTTAAGGTTTTAGGGCGAAAAGTTAAAAAACGCAAAAAGTTAGATTTTGGGTCGAAAAGTTAAAAAAATCAACTTGGGTGGGCTGCTTAGCGTGTGGCGCGCGTCATGGGCTTCTCTAAGACTTATTGGGCTAGTCTGAGGTTAAAGCTTAACCTAAGACCGTCTTATAGTAAACCAACTATATATATAAGTTTTGAATTTAAAAAAAAAAATTGAAGTAAAAAGGGGCGGGGAAACTGATTTAGTTAACAAATCAAAAAAAGAAAGAAAAGAGAGGGAGAGAGGGGAAGCAAACGGAGGAGGCACGAACAGAGCAGCAACAGGGAGGTGTGAAGATGGTTTGAGGTTCAGAGATATGTTCAGTGGGAGTAATGGAGAAGGAGGAAAATAAAAAGGTGGTTTTGGGAGTAGTCAAAACCATGTGAGAGAGGGAGTATGGTTTTCATTTTCTGGTTTTGGAATGTCAAAGAAGGAGGAAGGAAGATGGTGATGGTGATCAACATTGATCACGGTTTCTTTTTTCTTTTGCTTTTTTCTTTTTGGCTAAAAAGTCACATAGGCTATGGGTTTGATATGTGAAGAGCTAAATGATGCCCGTAAATATATAACCCTTATAAAAGGGAGTAAGGATTTGTTGTTCATATGAACAGTGAAATGGGTCTAGAAACGCTGATTTTCACTGTTCATTTGAACAGTGTAGAAGAAGTTCTTTTTTATAACTTTGAGCAGATTCCCATCTGTCTTAGCTCTTCGTACGCTCGCTTCTACCAAAGCAAATGATGAAACTGAAAAAGGTGAAAGGGATGTATCGTTCTCTCTGCTCTCTTTCTTTCTCTTTCAACAGTCTCCTCTGCTACCTCCTTCTTCTTCCTTCTTCTTATTCTTCTCCCTCTTCTTTTGCTTTGATGCCAACCACATCCTAATTTACATCTAATTTTTTCTTCTTTTGGAGTTAATTTTACTTGTTTTCAAGGAGTCCTCTGTTTCTAGATGTGCGTTCAAAGGTAAGCCAAAATTTTCTGAATCTGAAGGTATGGTTTTGCATTTTTTGGCTAACGTTCGGGGTTTATTGCAGCTCAAAATCTTCCTCATTCAATAGCTCCCGATTTTTCTTTCTCCTCTACTATCCTTCCTTCCTGTCGCTCGATCTTTCTCGTCGGCAATCGCTTAGGTTTTTCTCTCTCTTCTCTCATATTTTTATTGCTCAATCTGTTATGAGATGGTGTTATTGTTGTCGAATTGTTTTTTTTGCAGGAGCCAATGGTAAAACAGGAAAGAAATGGAAGAGCCGTATTTGAGGTCCCGTCTTTCTTCTAACTACAATGTGAGTGTATTCTTTTCTTTAACTCTTTATTTTTTGGTTTTTACTGGAATTTTATTTCCCAATCAAGTTAGGTTGAATGCGTTTTCAATTTTGTAATATATTATGGTGACAGATTTCAAGATTTCGTAATATGTTAATAAATTTGTGTCAATATATTACATTTTCGGCTGAAATTCAACTAGATTAATTAAAAAAATAGGAAAAATTGATTTTAATAATCTAATCTTTGCCTCTTCCTCTTTTAACAATCCCACCTTTTAATAATTCCAAAATAATCCAACCTTTGCAACCTATCTACTTTTAATGGGCCATAACTTATTAGTGACTAGTTTAAAAGGTTTGTGTGACATGTGTCAAGCTATTAGAGTCCATATTTTCTTTTTAAAAATCTAAAACCTAACTTAAAACAAAAGGTAAGAAGAAAAAAAAACTAAAACAAAGAAATAATTGAATTAAAAAAAAGCATCACCCGCCCTCTCTGCCGCCCTCTCTGCAGCCACCCACATCGCCGGAAAAAACACCTCTACCCTTCCGGAATTAGCCCCACCGTGATAACCCCCTCCCCTTAACCGGAAAACCGATTTTAGCCTCTCAAAAACCACCCCCTCCCACGAAAACCAACCCCCCTCCCCGAAAAAAACCCCATCCCGTCGAAAACTCCTCCCCACCAACCGAAAAACCAGATCTGGTTGATTTTTCGGTGGGTGGGGGGAATTTTCGAAG
Source organism: Patellifolia procumbens (assembly GCA_947645195.1). NCBI lineage: Eukaryota > Viridiplantae > Streptophyta > Magnoliopsida > Caryophyllales > Amaranthaceae > Patellifolia > Patellifolia procumbens. The sequence goes on from CANSGD010001359.1 coordinate 204,297, forward strand.
GGGATGGGTTTTTTTTTGGGCAAGGGGGGCTGGTTTTCGTGGGAGGGGGGTAGGTATTCGTGGACGGACGCACCGGATTTCCGACGGAATAATCTGGCTTGGGGGGTTGTGTTGGGCTGGTTAGTGGTGGTTTCAGGGGTGGGGGCTTTTCCGGTGTGTAGGCGGCAGCCGGCAGGGGGGGTGGCTGGGTGGGTTTTAATTTTTTTTTTATTTCTCAATAACTTTTAAAAGAATTATGGTTTTTGAATTAAAAATTAAAGGTAAAAAACAATAGTAACTTGTTTAACAGGTTGGAGGTGATTTTGCCTGTTAAAAGTAGATAGGTTGTAAAGGTTGGATTATTTTGGAATTATTGAAAGGGGGGATTGTTAAAAGTGGAAGAGGCAAAGGTCGGATTATTAAAATCAATTTTTCCAAAAAAAATATGTGAGTTCTCATTTTTACGATTTTGGGTATTGTTCTTTGAATCTTTGCTTCTATTCTGATACTGCAGTGAACTAGGTAAAACTTAAGGTTTTGTTGTAATCTCTGCTCTTATCTGGTTTTTGCTCAATTTCTTGGGTTAAACTTAAAATGCTTTTAGTTTGTAAGAATTCACATTATATGAGAGGAAGAAAGAAGACTTTGGGTAAGATTTTTTATGGGTTTACGGTATGTTTTTCCTGTGTTTCCTATTTTGGCTCGTTGCTCTTTGTTTGATGGAAAATGTGGTTGAGCTATTATTCCATTAGAAGATAATCATCATTTACATAATGTAGTCACTTGATACATATTGTCCTATGTGTGGATTAGAAGAAGAATCAGTCGTGCATCTGCTAGCATTGTGTCTATAAGCTCGTTTCATTTGGAGCATCAGTCCTCTAAGGTTAGTTGTGAATGCAAACTCTTTGGTTTCTTTCATTGATTGGTGCAGCTACCTGGGCACTTTCTACAAAGAGCAACAATGGTGGGACTATTTCTGGGCTGTGGTTTGGTCCATTTCGAATCAGCGAAATGAGTGGTATTTTAACAACAGGAAGAAGCCCCCTGAAATGCTTGTCCAACGAGCAATCAGCATCTTGGGTGAGTATGATAAGGCAAATGAATGTGTCATAACAATCATGATGGCTGCTTTGAGGTGTGAGACATGGAAGGCGCCTTTGATTGGCTTTAAACTGAATGTTGATGCTGCCTTTTTTGATGACGAAAAGGTGGGTCTGGGCGGTGTAGTGCGAGACGAGGTGGGGTATGTTATGGCAACCTATGTGCGGGTGGTAGCTGGAGAAGGAGAGATCGATGCTAAAGCTCTAGCGATGCGCCATGGGCTTCAAATTGTAATTGAAGCTAGGTTGGTTGAGTTAATCATTGAAACTGATAATCTGAAACTTTTCAACCACCTAAGCAAAGGAAACAGGGAAAGCAACTACTTTAGGTGAAATTGTCAATGACATTTTGGTTCTAGCTAATTCTTGCAGTAGCTTTTCTTTCTCTTTTGTTAGAAGAAGTGGAAACAAAGTGGCCCATTCGCTTGCTAGATGGAGTAGAAATATAGGAGATATGATCGTATGGATGGAGGAAGTCCCTGCAGAGACACTACATTATGTAAATGGCTCGTTGCTCTTTGATATTTAATTCAAGGCTATATTACGTTTGCAATTTCTATCATTCTAGAACATTGCTAGGCATTTTTCTACCTCTTTTTAGAATTTGGCTTGATGAGAATCACCTGTCAAAGTTTTCTTTTTCCTGTAAGTGCATTGATTTTCCTTTTTATATAGATGTCACCATTTTCCTGCCCGGTGCTGCCGCTGCCGCTGTTGTGTTGTTGTTGTTCTTCCATGTCTGCGGCTGTTGTTGTCGGTGCACGAACACGCTGCTGCCACGTTGCGTAGCTTCTGTCCATGGTGGTGCTACCATCGTCGGCAGAACAGATACTGCCACTGTTGTTAAGTTGTTGCTTCTCCTTTTCCTCTGGTTTGGCCGTAAGTTTTTGGCTTTGATTAACACTCACTTCTCATTCTTGAGTATAACTTTCCAATTGATGTCATCCTGATCCAAGTACTTGAGAAGTTTTACCTTTGCTATTCTCTTTAATGTTAGAATTCAGTCTACGAGCAAACTCAATATCGCCTAGCCAATTCATTGTTATTTCATCTATTCTGATTTAGTTTCGAAATGATGGTATTGATTTTAAGTGGGTCTCATTTTGTCAAGTATCCAAGATTAAGCTATGAGTAAGCTAAATTAAATCTATAATATTAGTTTTCATAAAAGCTATTTCATTTCATTAGCTAAAATATATTTCATGATCGGGATTAGTTACTGTGACCAAAGTTTTATATGAGGTCTGCAAATTGTTTACTATAGGTGGTTATGGAATATTGGTTAATTACTTTAGTTGATTTCATTTAAGGGACTTTGAGTCTTAGTGATACAGAAATATAGTCAGCTTTATTTATGGATTAAGTTCCAATACAATCAGATGGAAAGTTTATTAATTCTTTTTGTTTGTGGTGATCCATGGAAGAATTATGCATTATGGAGTTCGATAGAAGTAAGGGAATGAGGGATTGCTCAGAGTTATTATGGGTTGATCAAAAGGATTGGTTTGCATATGAGGTCACTTCTATGTCCAGCATTACGTGTGTGCCTGTATGTGTTATGTGTAACGATTATGTTCATCGTTATATGCTGGCCCATATGTGTTATTTGATAATATGATGCTATACATGTTATTATCTGTGCATATGATAAGTATGTTAAATTATTTAAAGTGCTAGTGTGATATGACATGCCATGGTTGATTCATATTTATGATCTTATATATGCTTAGCATGAATATTTGAATGATGGGTGTTGTTCGGAAATATGAGTTACCCAAAAGTTTATAATTAAGATACTGTAACCAAAAGTGGAAAGAGAACGGTCTCACTGACTTGGAGTTATAAACTGAACTGGTGAATGGGCAAGTTACGGATGGAGGAAATGTTACTGCTCTATGAATGGACCGAGATGATCGAATGTTAATGAAAGTTATGTACCGTAGTGTCCAAAGCCCGTACTTGCCAACGATCTGAGCTTATGTGAATGATCCTTGTCAGGAGACTGTTCAAAGTAAAAGTAATAATTTCTGAAAGTATTTCCGAACAATTACCAAACTGATATGTGCCTGTGCGAAAAGTGTTTTGGAACTAAAACCGTTTTTACGGGCTGGAGTAGAGTTACAAGTTTTCCACTCATTTTGGATATTTTCTTTGTTTTCTATTTCTTCTGTTATTTACAGGCTTGTGTTGGAAGTTGGATGTCAGGAATGGAATTGAGAGCAAGCTATGTTTGAATTGTTTACTATAAGTTGAGGTTCTTGAGTTTTAAGTTGTAAACCGAGGAGTTTTGCTAGAATTATTATATTGTGATTTATTCTTTTATTTTGGGATTGAGATCGAACTACTTTGTAATTGAAGTATTATATAAAGGATATTATTTTGTGTGCCCATAACCCACAGGTCCAGGATCGTATATTTAAGGTTGTTTCCGCTGCTCAGTTTTATCTAAGGTGTAATTGGTTATTATTGGTTAAGTAATGTTTTATGATTATTAAGCGTGATTAAGCTAGAAGCTCGGGAGGTCGAGGTGTTACACATAGGGTAAGTTACATCTTCCTTTTTTCAAGTAAATATTGGAAAAATAAATATTTTTAAAATGGAAAAGATTCAAAGTGAGAAGAACTTTTAGAAACATCACAAAAAGGAAAATGGGAACATCAAATGGGAACAAAGGGAGTATAATTTTGTGTTTTTATGAATTTTTGCTTTTTAGCTATTTCTGGCTCGAAAAATTAGGAGGGTTTATGCGAAAACTTAGACTTAAGAATTTAACTTAATATGTCTTTACAAGTTTGAAGATTACTAAATATTTTTAGTGTTGATACATATTTTTATGAGCAAGTGAGTTAGTGTTGTATCTTTAGCCGCTATGAGAATAATACATTTTATAAAAGTCAATTTTTGCCACATAATTTTAATCTTTTGTACCATAATAAGCAAAATGGTGAATCAATATTTTATTTAATTGCTTACAATATAAATTATATTTCACATGTTTTTGTAATCACGTAAGTCATAGGGATGGCTATTATGCCAATTAATATTGATAATGCCACTCTTTATGACTTTTTACTATATGCATACAAAATTCTATAAATAGACATTTGTAATCATTATTAGGAAAATATCAATTGTCATGAACTAATAAAAAAATATTGCAAGGAAATTATTGTTGAGAAATGAAAACTAAAATTAATATTATCTAATTATAAATACGTTACATTTAAAGTTCATTTAAATTCACAGTTGTATTCACTAAATATGTTTTATCATCTTGGGAGATCAAAAGCGCTGTCCAAGTTTTGGTAAAAGTGAAATAACTATAATGATATGAAATTTTTCTTCTCACACTCACTAGGAATCTATGAGCGTATGTCGTACTTAAGCTCTTACGTATTCAAATCTGGTAGTATTTTTCTTACGTCCTTTATTGTTAATATTCTTTGTACAAAATAATTTGCAGTTTCTAAATTCCGGGTGAAGATCAAGTTCATGTGAAAAGGAGTAGAAAGAAAAGTCTCTTGATGCAACTTACGGCTTGTTGATTATGCTTCATTGCTGTAAAATAATGACTAAACTTAGATGAAAGTTTTGATTGTTGCATCTGGGAACATGTGTTTGTGGGGATGGAGGGAGTTAATTTTTTCCCCCCAATTTGTTATTAAACATCATTATTGGTTGGGTTTTGCTTCACCAATATTCTTTATTTAATTACATGAATATTTTTTCCTTATCTAATGGGCTTCTTTTATCACATATTCTCGTTTAATGATTTTCTTCTACAATCTTTGAAATGACGTGCTTTCAGCTTTGAACTTTAAAGTGGTTTTTTATACTATATGAATAATTTGTATAATTATATGAATCGAGGAAGTCGAATGAGGGGTGATTTACAATGAAGAAATCCTAAATGACAAAGTTTTCTATTCCATCTTGTTTTTTCTCATATTCCCTCTATTTGTATTTAATAGAGATATTTGTACTTTTCTCACTTGCCAATGCATATCTTTGATCACCAATATCCTTAATTAAATATGGGTAAAATTATAAAAAGTTGATACTATAAAATATACATTACAATAAGTCAATAAGTTAAACAAGATGCCATGTGACTACATTTTTCTATAACATGTGATGGTCAAAGAGCATAATGTGTAAAGTAACAAAAGTCAATTCAAAACTAATAAATAAAAATGAAGGGACTATAAAAAAGGTAATTATTCCAAAAAATTTCATTTAGGATCATTTTTCTAAACGAAGTTTTACCACCTTGGGGGACCGTGCGCAACGCGCACAGACCAACGACTAGTATACAAAAAAACGTCCTTAACAAATTAAGTAAAAATACCAACTTACCCTTTACAAAAAAGTCATCCTTCTTCTCCTATCCCTTTTCTCCCTCCTGTTCTTCCATCCCTTTTTTCCTTTCTCCCTTTTGTTCTTACAGCCCCCCCACCGCCAGAGCCCTCGATCCACCAGACGTCAGAGCCCCGACCACTACCGCCCCCACGAGATTTACCGCCGCGTGCTCTACGAGATCTCCGCAATTTTTTGAAAAAAAAAACGCATATTCAGTGAACCAGTCATCAAAACCGGTTCCTCCATGTAAGGACCAGTCTTGAAAACCGGTTCAACCACGGAAGAACCGACCACTAGAATCAGTACTCCCATGGTGGAACCAGTTCCCAGGACTGGTTCTTCCACGGAGGAACCAATTTCAATGGTTGTTCACAGTTTTGCTTTTTTTTTTAAAAAAATTGCAATGTGATATACTCCCTCCGTTTCTTTTTTTGTCCTACTTTCCGTTTTTGTCCGTTTCTTTTTGTTTGTCCTACTTTTTCATCTTTCCTTATATGACAAAATTATATCACCCATCTACCCCTACTTTATCATTTTTTGGTCCCACATGTACCTTAAAAGTTTCTCTCACCTACTTTAACTACCACATCTATTATAAAATAAGTGGATTCCTCACTTGTTGTCCCCACCCACATGCATATGACATCATCTTTCTTGGCATTTGGAGCTATAGTAAATGGGACAAACAAAAAGAAACGAAGGGAGTACTAGTATACTTATCTTTGATTGATATGAACATTGAGTTGATACCAAATTGGAAATTGAGTTTATGTTTGCTAGATATGCAATCCACTTATGCAAAAGAGTGAGAAACTTGTTTGCACTTGCATTACTGATGGCAAGAAAGATTTGGTGGTCTAACATGATTTTTTTGACATGTTGAACTGGTAATTCCACACTTTCATATTTTAGTATTTCCACATCAACATAGGTAGCAGAAGTTCAATTAACTCTAAATTAGAAGTACTTTGATGTGAAAAATATATATTAAGCTACTAGATTACACAATCCACTGGCTGCTACGACTACCTATGTTCATGTTGGCCATTGAAATTCGAAGCCAGCTGCCAGCCAAAGGAAATCAGAGAAAGAAAGAGAAGGGAATAGTGTCTAAATTCAATTAGGGTATTTTTGTATTTTTAATTGAGAATATGGGCCTTTTTGTATTTTTGTGGGCGTAGTTTAACAATCCCCGTTTGATATTGTGTGGGTTGGGCTCAATTTTAACTAGTATAGGTGGGTGATTGTGTTAATAAATATGTCCATAAACCAACTTAAGATTGTAATATCAATACTTAATACTTAAATCATTTAGGTGGAATGAAGATAAATAATTAAATTATTTAAATTGAATATATTTTAATTAAATTATTTAAATAAACTCATTTATCAAATATTTCTAAACTAAATGAAATTATTTTTTAATTAACATAATTATTGAATAAAATCTAATTATTGGGAAATAAATTTATTTGGAAGTAATATTGAACTTAATAAATAATAGAATAAGTTTTCAGAAATTTAGGTATTACATAATTATTCAGCCCGACATGTGATTTTGACATATATTTCAAACTTAATATCATTTTAGAAAGATATTATATGTTGCAAGATCCGAGTTTAATTTAACTTATCACTATTGTCAAATATTTGTATTGGAGCTGATTAAATAACTAAGAGGAATAGCATTCTGAACTGAGAGAATAATGATCTATATTAACCTATTCTAAACTTTTCATTACTTCCTGAGATTTTGCTTATGTAACATTAGATATGTGCTTCTATTCTCAAGGATCAGTATTGGCTTAAAATAATATCTTACTTAAATAGCAATTAAAAACTCTGGATAATGTTGTATGACTAGGTGACAACTAACTAGTTCTTCACATTAGTGGGCGTCTATTGTTGGCAATCAAATATACTAAATATTTAGGTTATGCGGTCTATCCTTAAGCATATCCTTGAACGTTCCACTCGAAAAAAATAAAAGGTAAAAATATGGAATTAAACAGGTGACGATCGGGTGGCGAGTAAATGGGTACTGACAGGTGAGGGATTTTCACCTATCACATTTTCACCATCCGCTCATTATCCATTTCTTCATTTCCTTTCGTATCTATCCTTTTTTGACACTAGTATAAATTTTCCCCTTTAATTAAAATTTGACATGTTTTAATGAGCTTAGCCTTTTATTTTGTTTGACATGAAATTAATGTATTAATTGTCATTTTTGCAGCATTGATTTAACTTTTCTCGTTCAGTTCTCTTGAACGGATTATCACCTTGTCCACTCAGTTCGTCAACAAGTGGTGGATAGATGGAATACGAGTAATAGTCTTATCAGGGACATATGGATTGATGATAATTGCTCTAACGGGTAATGGATGCGGATTATGACTCACCCAACCAATTCCACTTGGTGCATTCCCTACTCTTTCATACCTCCTCACTCTCCATTCTCTCTCATTAAACGATAATTTTATTTATAAATTAATACATATTCAATTGAATGCTCCTTCTCCTTCTGTTTCTTTTTGTGCTTTGTATTTTTCTTCTTAGTCCGGCCCTATAAGTTCTTACAGCCATGTATCTTTTCTAATTTAAGAATATACATTTTTCTATATCTTAACCTTCAAGAACAAAATATTTTCTATATTTTTTCACTTTTTGCTTACACATGGTCCTCTATAATGTAATTTTTTTCAACCATCCACTTTCCTTTTTCTCTCTTACTTTTGGAAAGTAAAAAGGTACAAAAATACTCTTTATATACTCCCTTCGTCCCATATTAGATGATAAAGTTTGACTGATACATAGTTTTAGGAGTATTATTTGACTAACTCATTTTATTGAGAGTAGTTGATTAAAGTACATGTTGGTGGAGCATATCATAGAGGTTTGGGGTGGGTGGGCTTATAAATTTTTTTTATATGTGGGACTCATTAATATTAAATAATAATATTTCTATTTTACTTCATACCATTTATAGAAGTGTATCAACTAATGTGGGACACACGAATAAAGAAAGTGTATCATCTAATATGGGACATATAGGGAGCATATTATAAAGTTCAATAAATTCTTATGTGCTCCGGTTCACATTTTTCTCCTTAGATTTCAAATAGGAATATTAACTTGGAACAGAGCAATTACACTTTTATTCCTAAACCATACAAAATCTTTAATAAATTTGGATAATCTAATTTCACATATTTTAATAAAGGGAAATTTGTCAAATAGCACCTACTTTTAATCCAACTTTGTGAACTAGCACCTTGATATTATTTATTTGTCAAATGGCACCTACTTTTAATCTAACTTTGTGAATTAGCACCTTGATTTTATTTATTTGTGAAATGACACCTACTTTTAATCTAACTTTGTGATCTAGCACCTTGATTTTATTTATTTGTGAAATGACACCTACTTTTAATCTAACTTTGTGATCTAGCACCTTGATTTTATTTAATTGTTATTTAGCACCTTAATTCAAGTTTGTGATCTAGCACCCTAATTTTAATTGATTGTTGCTTTGCACCTTAAGGCCTAAACTACCTTAAACTATTTTTCTTGGTACCTTACTAATTTGTTCCGGCTAAATAAGTAAAACATTCATGCGGTTATTCTAACTAGTCAACACGAGTTTAATCATCTTATGAATGAAAAATTCATAAAAATTGTACATCGTATATATACGTCGTCGTCTAAAAATGGTCTTCGATTTTTAGGTTGATGGCAACATTCATGGACCGCACCGATACCATCGTTTCATTGAAATTTGTGCCCAACACTTAAGTTTGTTTACTCGAAAATGTCGTATTCGACCTAAAGATCGCCGCAAAAGTCACATAGAAGCGTGTGCCCCTGGTACTCGTGTAGTAGAGATTCTCGAATTTCATGGCATTAAAGTGAGCGCGACGATGACATTTCGAAAAATATCGTTTAGGGTCTTAAAACCCTAGTTAAAGACGCCTTAAAGTGTGTTCCCCTTACAACTTTTAATTTTCAAATCGATTAGGGTAGTTTAGGGTGCTAACAAACAATAAATTAAAATCAAAGTGCTATTACAAACTTGAATTGAACGTAGGTATCAAAAAAATAGATTAAAGTAGTTTAAGGTGCTAAATAACAACTAAATAAAATCAAGGTGCTAGCTCACAAAGTTAGATTAAAAGTAGGTGTCATTTCACAAATAAATAAAATCAAGGTGCTAGTTCAAAATAAATTAGATTAAAAGTAGGTGCCATTTGACAAATAAATAAAATCAAGGTGCTAGTTCACAAAGTTGGATTAAAAGTAGGTGCTATTTGACAAATTTCCCTTTAAATATTAATATTGATTTTATTTTGCATTATTTAGCATCAATAGTTTTGTAGGGAGAGAGTGAGTTCAAAAACACATTTCATGTCACATATTGACGTTGCGCCACATTTAGACAACGTAAAACTACACATGCTGACCTGTCACTTTTACATCATGATTCAAAAAATCTTAGTGTAAAGATTTGAACCCTTGACCTTCCACTTCAATATTTAGACACTTATCATCATGCCACATCTATTAAGTTGAAAACAAAATATAAATTTTTAATTATGTTCGCCTCCAACTTAAGTACTAAGTAGAAAATTACGAAAGAAACCCAAATTAGAATCCCTAAATCCTTGCTTATTCGCCTTTTCTTATCCACCTCATCTTGATGCCTTCTTACATGCAAACTCGCAAACAAATTACTTGAAAAATTACTACTCCACCTCTACGCCACACTATTGATTCGATCCGAGATTTTATAATGGGACTTTTGTTTTTCTTGATCTCCACTTTAAGTAATAAATCTTTCTACCTTAAAAAAGTTATACAAACCACATCCTTTATTGTTATTGAACTCTATTTCTAATTACTAGATCTTTATTTAACTTGAAAATAATTTTAAAAAGTGAGACATAAGTTTGGTTTTTTCTCACCTTCCCACATATTTTTGAGGACCTAACCACCCTCGCACGACTTTTTCTTTGCAACATTGGGCCTGTTCTCTTCGGCATAAAACAACTGAACTGAACTGAACTGAATAATGATATGTGAGAGTAAAAGTATTGTTCAGAGCTGAACTGAACTGAACTGAACTGAAATGAATTGAATTGAACTGAACTCAACTGAACTATTGAACTGAAAATAAGTTGGGGAGAACAGGCCCTTTGTTATCACACAACCACCAATTTCACCTTCACCATCACAATCTAGAATTTTTTTTCATAGGTAAAGAACGATTATATGGTAAAAAATTTCTAAAAATGAAAATCAACACGCCGTCATGTCGTAATAATTGACACAATAAAAAGACATGAAGATTAAAAAAATGTAACACAAGTACCACTGGTTATCGCTCGGACCATAAAGTTACTTTTATATTAGTAACATAAGAAACTTTCTTCTATACATATTAATAAAACAAAATCCGTCTTCCATACGCCATTCAACACATAATTTGAGATTCACGTGACATTCTCCCTAAAATGTGACGTGCCATTCCCATATACTCCTTTAATGAAATATAGCAACGGTAGTAATTTAATTACAATAACAATCCATCAAAAACCATATTGCAATCAGGCCAATCACCATAATGATTATGATCACGAGCTACGGCGCATATTTTGTTATCATATAAATTTTACTATCATATAAATTTTACTATCTTTACTGTTGACTTTTAATTTAACCATTATCCAATTAAAATTTGTATATAGGGTGAATAAATACAATTTTCTATACATTTTGAACTGGTCAAAAACCTAATTAATAAATACTCCTTCCGTCCCATATTACTTGATACAGTTTGACCAGCACAGAGTTTTAGGAGTGTTTGACTTGTTTATTTTATTGTGAGTAGTTAGTTGTTGATATTATTTAATTCCATGAAGAACATTGTGGGACAAATGTGGGTCATAGGTGTATTGCAAAGTAATAATAAAAGTTAAAGAAAGAGAATGCAATAGGACAAATACGGACCCATCCATAATAAAAATATATTTTTAGTGTAGGACCATTCTATTTTTAGAAGTGTATCAAATAATATAAGACGGATGAAGTACCAAAATTTTGAACCTCCGAGAAAAGACTGTAGAAAGCTGATCTGAACTAATAGTTTTAATGTGGTGTCGTTAACATAATTTGCCAACTTCAAATATCAAGCTTTAATGATCGTAAGACCAAGCCAAAGTCAAAGTCAAAGTCAACCATAATTTACCAATTGCGGTATTGCACATCTTCTACTCTGATGTAGATATAGAGATACTCTTTTTATGTACAATAATACTAACGCGACCTACTAAAACACGTTAGAAATCTGATGCTAATGATAAAAGTTAGTCTTAAACATTAAAAATCTTATGAATAAATTTAATTCTTAAACAATATACACAAATTATCGATGTAAAATGAAAAAGTGTTTTTTTTTTGAAAAATAGAATCTTATCTATGAATAAGAAATCATAATAAGATAAAGAAGAATAATTCTGTGGGCTATCCTTGCAAAAGGCCCCCAATCCCGAGGTCCATTACAAGTCATAACCCCCAATTCACTCCCCGCAAATCCCAATAAGCAAATACTTGGAATAAGAATTGATTTCTAGACCAAGTTAGAGAAGATGAGAACGCTCACCACTTAAGCCGACTCAACTCCTAAGTGTTTCTTAAACACGGGGATTGCTCCTATATAAGTAAAACAATTAATAAAATAAACTTTCTCCTTTTTTCTTTCCACCTATTGCAACATCTTTACTTTCATGAGGAATCATGCATGCTTGTAAATCCATAATTTTCATCTTCAATAGACAATACCTCTAATTATCTATAAATAAAAATATATAACGTTTATATTTTGAAGATAATGAGTTGAATCCCACAATCTCTTAATTAGTAAAAAAGCTATTTTATAAATAATCCATAAAGTAAGATTTTAGTGTCTCTTTAAAGTTCCAACAAGTAACCTAGAATGTAAGGTACTTAAGACGTCGTTATATCGTATTTAAAGTTACGAATTCGAGTTTTATTAAGAGAGATGATAACACATATCGGATTGTAATTATTGTCTACGCTTTATAATAAATTCCCCTGATACACTTCCCATATTCGTCTGTTCCATATTGCTTGATACACTTCTAAAAATAGTCGTCCTACACTAAAAATATATTTTTTATTATGGGATGGGTCCACATTTATCTTATTGCATTTTCTCTCTTTAGCTTTTTATTTTACTTTTGCAATACACTCATGGCCTACATTTGTCCCACATTATACTTTATGGATTTATATAATACCAACAACTAACTACTCTCAATAAAATAAATAAGTCAAATAATACTTCTAAAATTATGTATCGGTCAAACTATATCAAATAATATGGAACGGATGGAGTAGATAAGTACCCAGGGTCCTTTACACGCCTTTATCCGTGGCTTACGAAATTAGCATGTTGCATGTATGAACACTCACACAGTCCTATACGCTGTAACAAACAGCAATCCAAACTAGACTTTTCTCCTTAGCTCCACTTTCTTTGTTTCCAACTAACTAGATATTTTTACTTTTGACTATAAAGACCCCATTACTCCCACCTCTACTTCTTCACCCCATCTTCATTCCTTCTCCTCTCTTCCCAGTTCCCACTACACCATACCCAAAATCATGACTTCTCTAACACCCATTCTCACCATCATCGTCGTCGCCCTCGCTTGCGCATCAAGCAGCCTAGTTCAAGCTCAGAACTGCGGCTGCGACGCGAGTTTATGTTGCAGCAAATGGGGATACTGTGGCTCTACATCTGACTACTGTGGTGATGGATGCCAACAAGGTCCTTGTGATTCACCTGTCACTCCGACTCCTACTACACCTAATGATGTTTCGGTGCCGGATGTAGTGACTGACTCTTTCTTTAACGCCATAATTGATCAAGCTGGTGCTAATTGTGCTGGTAAGAACTTTTACAGCAGGGCTGCTTTCTTGGATGCACTTAACAATTATCCTCAGTTTGGTACTGTTGGTTCTACTGATGATTCTAAGCGTGAAATTGCGGCCTTCTTTGCTCATGTTACTCATGAAACTGGACGTAAGTATTCATTTTTATCACTATTATACATGTACATGCATACTTATATTAGTAAGCTAATTAAGGATGCATGCTGACAAAATAGAGTGTTATAACTTACATATAACTGATAATTAAGAACTTACATAGTCAATTTAGTTAGATATTAAGGACTAAGGAGTACTATGATTGAAGTTGTCTTTGCTTTTTATTTTTTATATGGTATCAATAAATTGCATACATGATAAAAAGTTAGGCCTAGATCACCTCACCTGTTTGCTGTTTATTAATGATTTCTACTAATTCTTTATTATCATATAAGCAATTACCATTTGTCACTGTTTGGAAATTATTTTTGATTAAAAATCTAAAATTTGACTCATTTAAACTTGTTACTTATAAAAATTGATCGATCTCCATACTAAGGCCCTGTTCAGTTCACTTTAAAATAATAATATTCAGTAAAAATAAGTTTAGTTCAGTAAAAATAAGTTGAGTTCAACAAAAATAAGTTCAGTTCAGTAAAAATAAGTCCAGTTCACTAAAAATCAGTAGTGCAAAGAAGAAAAAACAATATGAATCAGTAAAATAAGTTCAGTTCAGTAGAAATAAGTTCAGTTCAGTAGAAATAAGTTCAGTTCAGTAAAAATAAGTTGAATTAAATGGGGCCTAAACATTAGTCGTAATGCTTTTAACGGTAGGGAGCATGATGGTCTTACTCTTAAATTTATAGCATATAAGAATATACTTCTTTCGTTTCTTCTTTAGATGGCCCAGCTTGACTTAATCAGTATTTACGAACTCTACTTTGACTAACTTCTGTAATTTATATTTTAAAGAAAATATAGTAATGTAGGATTTGGATATTTCAATATATATTTTCAAAATATTAATTTTTGTATAATTTTTACGTATTGATAATTCACGGTATAAACAATTGAAATCATGCATTGACAAATGTGATATAAGAGATGGATCAACAAAAAAATGGAAGAAATATAATATTTTTGCAAAACAAACAAATAGCAAAACACAACTTGAAAGGATGGCCACGGGCCAAAAAAATATTAGAGTTTGGAGCATCTAGTAAAGGGTTGTTCAGGCTGTATTAAATGTCATGGCTTAAACCATATGGGAATGTACGAACACTTTTTCGGGCGAACTTCCCCCAAACTTTTCGTTCTTCACTGCTATCGAAATTAGTTATAGTTGATAGGCTCCAAATTACCCGATAACTTTCGAAAAAAATAATGATTGGTGTCATTAGTAATTATTGATGGATCACTATGATCCTCATAAATAAATTATTAAATAGGATAAACTTTGTTCATGAACAGATTTTTGCTATATCGAGGAAATAAACGGGGCATCAGGAGACTATTGTGACGAGACCAACACACAATGGCCGTGCAATCCGAGCAAACAATACTATGGCAGAGGACCAATTCAAATCTCCTGGAATTACAATTACGGACCAGCAGGCCAAAGCATTGGATTCGACGGTCTGAATGCACCTGAAACAGTTGCCAACGATCCTATTATCGCCTTCAAGACGGCATTTTGGTTTTGGATGAACAATGTCCATTCCAAGATTATCTCGGGTCAAGGGTTTGGGTCGACCATTCAAGCTATTAATGGAATGGAATGTAATGGTGGTAACTCTGGTGCTGTAAATGCTCGTGTTGGGTACTATACTCAGTATTGTAATCAGCTTGGTGTTTCTCCAGGAGATAATCTTTCTTGCTAGTTGCTTTACATACAACTTACTAGTATATGTTTCAATAATTCGGTATTTCTTTGTTTCACCTATTGGATGTAATGTATGTTGCTAGCTAGTTCTTTTGCTACAACTAGTTCTTTTTTTTTTTTTCTAATTTATTCAAATTAAGTGTATATTATTTCCTCCGGTAACGAATAAATGAACATTTGATAATGAAACATTGAAATTCATTATTATTTATTGCGTTTTTAAGCAGTATATATTATATTTCTTTCTGGGGAAAAGAATCAATTATAATATGTGAAACTATTGGGTCAGACTGTCTGACCCAATATGTTCCGTCGAACGAAGCCGCGAGAACGCCCCCGCTCCGCTGCTCACCATCACCGTCGTCAAAACCACCGTTCACCTCCTCATCAACAACATCATCATCAATGGCAGCCAAACAAATCACAGCCAACTAAAAAGATAAGAAGTTAGAAGCAGTAAGAAGGTTGAGAGTTGCAGAGGGTAATGTAGAGGAGATAGAGTTTGATAATGGAGGTTGTGTTGAGAACATAGAATCAAGTAGAAACAAGATTGCAATCACCAACAATAACCAATGGAAGCCAACAACCAAGCAAGCAAGCAAAACAACAATAAATGAAGAAATAAATGAGAGAGAGAGTTAAGTAATAGCACCGTGAAAAGACCCGAGAATCCGGGAGTAAAAACCCACAAGCACTAAGGAGTAGTATTGATCTTGATGATTGATTGAGAGAGATACAAGCTATTTTGAGCTACACACACAAAGACACAACACCCTAGAAATTTTCTCTAGTCTCTTGATTTGTGTGAGATTATGTCATATTTACAAATGGGGAAAAGAGGAGTATTTATACTACCGCTTAAAATAGGAAAAAATGGCTTCACGTGATGGAAATCGCGAAAACAGGGTGCAGGGGTCAGCACCCTGTCGCGGGTCGCGACCAGGCCTTCGCGGGCCGTGAACTATTTCGCGCGCCGTGACCTGGGCGAGCTTTTCCTCTTCACCTGACAGATTTTGCTCGCGACTAGTGAAGAAACATTCGCGACCTTGGCTCTTAGCCATCTTCACACTAAGACCCAACAATCTCCGACTTGGAGATCGGTCTAAGACTATGCTATCAAACATCCCCAACACATCTCTCATCATCATTAATCATCACATGAATGTTTCACCATAGCGCCCCCACCATTACAACCATCCACCACTCATGGATGGAGCCCAATTGAGGTCCTACACAACCCCAATTTCTCACAAGTTACAACCTTCATGAGCATGTCCACCGGATTCTTCGATCTGGCAATCTTCTTCAAACACATAGAGCCATCCTCCACTAGACTCTAGTGTAGTGATACCGCCTCTTGATGTGTTTAGTGCGATAGTGAAACATAGGATTCTTAGCCAATTGCACCGCACTTTGGCTATCACTATGCAACACACAAACCTCTTGCTTCATACCCATTTCCTCGAGGAAACTCTTCAACCACTCAATCTCCTTCCCCGCCTCCGACATAGCAACATACTCGAATTCAGTCGTAGACATGGACACACACTTTTGGAGCTTGCTCATCCAACTAATGGCCTACCACCAATAGTAAAAACATACCCCGAAGTGCTTTTGCTTGAGTCATAGCATCTTCCGAAATCGGCATCCACAAAACCTTCAAGAACAACTCCATTCCTCCCAAAGCAAAGAGCCATACTAGAGGTACCCAACAAGTACCTCAAGAGCCATTTCACGGCCTCCCAATGTCGCTCACCCGGATTTGACATGAATCTACTTACAACTCCCACCGCTTGGGCAATGTCGGGGCTAGTACAAACCATAGCATACATCATACTCCCCACGGCCGAAGCATAAGGAAAAGTGGCCATCCTTTCACTACTAGAATTAACATCTTTAACGACAAAAAAATCCGTCGTTAAAAGGGTTGAAATTCGTCGTTAAAGGCTTTAACGACGAATCCTTTTCGTCGTTATGGTCGTCGTTACTAGTCCCGTCGTTATTGCTATTAACGACGAAATCAACTTGTTCGTCGTCTAACTTACACGACCATTTTAATGTTCGTCGTTATAATTATAACGACGAACCAGCTACAACAACGACCAAAAATTTCATCATATATGTTTTTTTAACGACAAATATATCGTCGTAAATGTGCTATATCCTAACTATAAATTGCCTCCAATAACGACGAACTATTTTGTCGTTATATATAGCTATGTTCTATTCCAAATTAAATTTTACAAATTTGTAAATGACAACATCAATTCCAGCTTAGATATAAATTATACAAATCTAAAAAGAAAATGAACTTTTCATTGAAAAACCAAAATTCAAGTGTATAACAAGGTTTCCATCTAACAATAAGTACATTAATTTAAAATTTATAGTTCTAAATCTAATTAACATTAAAAATTACACAAAACAAAAGATTGAGTTGTAAGCTCCTTGTGTTGCATATCTTGTAGCCGTCACCGAAAAACTATCCAACTTGACTGTGCTTCTTCAAATTAAAGACCCGTCAAGAGAAAAATAAATATAAAATTCGATATCTCCATGGGAAGAAAATACACTCTATTAATTTAGTAATCATATAATCACGAGTCAAGAATCAAAAGATGGAGCTATTAACAACAAATAATGAAGTAGATCAGCAAGTGATTGAAACAATTATTCTAGTAATAGAAGAATATCCCTGTTATTTATTAAGCATATGAAAATACCTGATCCAATGAGTTTCTCAACTTGCCTTCCATTTCTTGAATACTTCTTCCCATGCTACAAATATGACCTTTTGCTAGTTACTGAGACCTGCATATTCATCTACATAATGAAAGTGAAACTTAGATACAAATTACTTGAAAGCCAATATGATACATTTTGCTCAATGTTTGCTAAAGCTAGCCCACCAACTTAACACATTCAAACTAAAGGCCACTGGACTACATCGTGAAGATTTGATATCATCTACAATCAATCATAGTAAGGATGTTGTTAGCTGAACAAAATACCTATTTGTAATCTAATAGAACCAGATAAGCTGAATATCCGATCGGAGTCATTATTTGTAGTCAAAGATAGTATGACAATACTGGTTAAACAATATCTGGCAATTCCTTAATCATATGGTTCCACCTATTTTCCATATTACAAACAACAAATTTTTGAATGCTTGAAATACAATACTCTGAACTGGGGAAGCTATTTTCTGAAAGGGGGGGGGTGGAGGAGATAAGTGGTCAAATGAAAGGAGAAGGAAAAAACGACATAGCACTCTAGTTTAGAAGTTGATCATAATTGAGCATCTATACCTCAATAACATAGATGGCATCCCACTATCCTTCAAGCAAATAACCTCTTCGCCCATGAACAGACCTTGAACCATGTCATGTCAACACAAGGTCGAATTCTATGGTAAAAACATCGCTTCTCCCTGCCTTTTTAACTGCCCCACCACTCGCTACAGTATATAAAACATCTCTAACAGCCACCTGCTTTAATAGATATAAATTTGACATCTTGGAGCAGTGACTAATGTAAATCAAAATAGCAAGCAGTATGACCAGAAGGACATATATATATATATATATATATATATATACACACACACATGATCATGAAAAAAATTCATGAGCAAGAGGATGGATATACCTTTTATTTTCTCAACGAGCCGTCGATAGTAGGATCAAGATCCAATTGCTTGGTCACTTTACAGTTTCGAACCACTGATCCTATGGCTGATGCTCTTATAATAGCCACTAGTCACACTCTCGGTTACTTCAAGGGGGAGCTCAGTCACCTAAACACAAGTAGTTAACTTGTAAGAATCTCAAACCGAAAGTATCACAACTAAATTAGCAATCATGTCTTTATTAATAGATATTTATCAGTGGAACAAGAAAAAATGTGAACTACTACTGCATATCACGACGCCTCAATTAATCTATGTATCATATTTACATACACAATAATCAAAAGACCAATAAGAAGTACACGCCACCTTGTTAAGTGGTTGGAGAGCCCTAAGTCGCCAATCACAAGGTTCTTCAAGTGTCTTGATGTTCATGTTTCGTAATTGGAATGAGACCTACATAATTCGAGACCATCCTTTTAACAGGGTAAAAAAGTAAAGGCTTGCCAAAGAACCTCTAATGGCAGAGTGTCTCAGTATCAAAGAAATCCTAAAATTAGCCAAAGGAAATAAGTTTACACAACTCGTGATTTATTCGCACTGTAACATTGCAGTAAAAAGCATAACCAAGAAGAAAATCAAACAAATGACCACTTATGTTACAAAAAGGTGGAGGCATCTGCATAGAGAAAGGAGCTCAAGATCATGCATTGCAGAAGAGAAAAGAATAAAGTAGGTGATGTTTTGGCCAAACATTGGAGGAGGATTGCTCCACTTACCGATGTAACTAGAGAAATTTAAAATCTCCCTAGCTATTCTTTGAGCATTAACGATTGTAGGAACCATTTAATTTATGAACTAGTTCATACCTTGCACCAAGCTGTTGGGCCTTACTAGTTGTCGAAAAGTCATATGCGACTAAGAAACCAGGTTTTTCGAACTATGGTCTCCTTTTTCTCTTTACATAGAACGGATGACTCGAATACATATTTACTTTCTATGTACAATGTTATGACCTGTAGAAGCCAAAAATATGAAAGGCTACTAGACACACAACCACAGCCAGACCTGCCCTAGTCATAATCCAACCAAACACCAAGGTAACCACCCACAACAGAGCTAGCCTAGTCATAAACCAACCAAACACCAACAAAATGATCACAGCCTGCCAACACCACCAAGGAATATATAGCATAGTTGTCCAATTAAAGCAACAAAATGTGTAAAAAATGTATATCATAAAACGCAAGCAGTACTCTTCCAAGGCAGCACATTCAAGTTAATATTAAAAGGAAAGAAATGATCTGATTGCGAGAGCATAGCATCGTCATTGCTCCTCCCACTTTCAGTTGCCACTACCATAACTGAAATAGGAAACTTTAACACAAAATTCAGCCAATTCAGAAAATACATAACACTCTTGGAAAACTTTTGCCTTAAGAAAACTCATAATCCAACTACATTATGTAATCCTTCCGACAATTACGAACTTTAATTTTGCAATTACTTGTCAGAATATAATAGTACCATGAATAAATGAAGCATACTCACCTTTTCTAATGGGGTGAATGTAGTAAATTGTTCGAGGTGTCTTTTATCAACATGTTAAAGAATTATTAAAAAGCTTTATTGTATTACGTCGGATTACTAAAGTGTGTAAATTCGGAAAGGCAATGATAATAATTCCTACAAAATTTTAGGAGCATACATTGAATTCCAATTCTAGTATTAATAGCAAGCCCACAAGTAGACAAATGCGTCTTCAGCAAGAAGCTAGAACATTGGCATCGATAGTAAAAAGTGCGTATAATAATATGACAACAATTTATCTTGTCGCATATAGCAAAATCATATATATACAGAAAGATAATGCAAAACTACTACTTCTACTTCAACGTATTGAGAAAGACCTAGCACCTTTTTAATCTTCCCGTTATATAGCAAATCACACCCTTAAGTGTAAGGATCTACAAAAAATAAAAGTTAGTATTTAGCAGAAAGTGCATAAGAAAATGAACAAAAATATAGGATCCTGAAGTCATCCATGTCTTTGTATGCAATAAAAGGCTTCTCGATAAATTCATCTAGCATATGCTTATGTTTATGTAGATCATAAGCTGAAAGAGAAATTGTATGAAAATCTACAATGTTTCAGTAGTGCCACAAACTATTCAAAGCGCACATATTGAAGCATAATGCGACAAGATCTGCTATTAAATTATCGTAAATCCATAGGAGTTATTGGGAATTGGTACCTGTAGATAACAATTACGACGCATGGTCACAAGCATTTAGTTTAGAGTTAGTCTGTTGAATGGTACTATTGAGAAGTAAAAGAGAGCAAGTTATGTTAATGTTCGCATAAATCTGAGGAGAACTTTAAACTAATGAAATAAGGATGCCGATGTATCTGAGCTCAATCATTTAATTCTCAACACAGCACAGAAGATACAAAAGGATCAACAGAAAGAAACTAATGAGATTAGCAGATTAATATACCTGCAATTTGCTACTCTAAATACCATCTATTCGTTATTATGTTCATACTGCTCAATTAAACCATAACTAACAACAAATTTAAAATTTCCTCCTGACTCTGCTGCCATCTTATGCTGATTACTCCCTACAAATCCACAACAGCATACTTTATGCAAAAATGAAAAACAAATAAAGAAACTGAAATTCATTTCTTATTGCCAATTGACATTAATTTCACATAGACTTACACCAATTCAATACTACTTCATTCCTATCCAAAGCTTTTTCTTCTCATCATTCTTACTAATTTATATTTCATACTAAATCGCCTAATCCCCCCACACCCCACCTCACCCCACCCCCAACTGGTACATAAATATATATAGAAAATTTTAGAAAAAGAGCTTTTAACATATATAATTTCTTTAATTAGACAATCAAACAAGACCCTTATGTTAAAATTAACAAAGAAATATTAGGAATACAAAAGAATTTTTTCAAAGACAAGAAAACAGATTAAGAGGATAAATGGGATAGGATTACATGCAAAGAACACTTCATCATTAGGAAATTGAAAGATAAACCAAATATTTTTATATAGAAAAAGCTAATTAGCCGAACCAGTAAGTGCAGAAGATTAAGCGATAATGTTCATTTGCTAAATTGAATTAAATTTTCTCCACTCTAGATGTGAGATCAAGAAAATAACATTGGGGTTTCAAAAAATTACCCGTCGATTGTTGATCATCCAAATTTTTTCAAAAACATAAGCGGTTGATCTTCCTACAACATGAAGTTGGCCATTTAAACACAAACTTTGAATTGGAGAAAATAGAAACACATGGACAAAACTGAGAAAACCACCAAACATCAGTTAACAATTTAAGAGTAGAGAACCCTAGGAATTAGGATTCGCAAAACCATTTACCTTGATTTCTAATGCTGCCACTTCGATGGCTTTCGAACATAAGCTTTGCTTTGATTTGTAGATTTCTTGAGCAAAAGATGGGAACAAAGTGGAGGAAATCTGAGATGATTTTTTTTTTCTCACAACAGAGATATTTTGAAGTTATTGGGGAAAAAAAAATATGAAACACCGCTTTGATTAACATTAACAACGGTGGAAAAGTGAAAAGAAAGCCGCTTTACTTTTTTGTTCAAATTTTCACAGATGCGCGCTCGTGTTTTGGGTTGAATTTGATGTTTCTAACGATGAGTTTTTTTCTAGTCGTTATTTCCTCGTCGTTGATAATGTTATTTCTAGTAGTGTTTCCTTTTCTTCCTTTGTCTTGGGTGAATCATCCGTTGTCAATTTGAGGTCCACCGAAAGAGGTGAGCTACGAGGCTTCGCATCAACCATGTTGAACCGCTTTAGCACGTTCTTGACATACTTCTCTTGAGACAACCTCAACAAACCCGCCGATAAGTCCCTAGAGATTCTCATGCCAAGTTTTTGCTTGGCCTCACCCAAGTCTTTCATCTCAAATCTCTCCGACAACTTTCTCTTCAAGTCATTCACAAACTTCATGCTAGTACCCGCAATGAGCATATCATCAACATACAAAAGCAAGAAAACATAACCATTCACGTACCTTTGAAAGTAACAAGAATGATCGCCATCCATTCTCACAAAACCATTGCATAACATGAAGCTATCAAACTTCTTGTACCATTGTCTTGGAGCTTGCTTCAACCCATATAGACTCCGTTTGAGCTTGCATACCATGTCTTCCTTTTCCCGAACTTCAAACCCTTCCGGTTGTTTCATGTAGATTTCTTCTTCCAAATCAACATGCAAAAACGCCGTTTTCACATCCATTTGCTTAAGGAACAAGTTTTCCGAAGCCACAATTGGCAACAAGATTCTAATGGTAGTCAACTTCACAACCGGAGCAAAAATCTCATGAAAGTAAATGCCCTCCTTTTGTGAAAACCCTTCACCACAAGTCTTGCTTTATACCGAATACTATCATCCGGCTCATCCTTCTTGCGAAAGATCCATTTGCACAAAAGTGCTCTCTTACCCTTAGGCAAGTCAACCAACACCCAAGTGTCGTTCTTTTTCAATAAGCTCATTTCCTCACTCATTGCATGCTCCCACTTCAACAAATCACCCAACCTCATTGCTTCAACATAACATTTTGGCTCACCGGAATCCGTCAACAACAACTAATTCGCCGAAGTCTTCTTTATGGGTGGTGTGAACCTATTCGGTGCTTTATAGAGCCTTGATGTTCTCCTCACCGGTGGCGGTGTCTTTGGTTTCTCACGAACCTCACTAGGCTCGCCTTGAACCTCAACCTCCTCCATCTCAAAAGTATCCTCATCTTCCTCCGATTCACTAGAAAACGGATCATCCGGAGTTTGCACAACATGTTGAGGAGATGCATGTTGAATTGGCACATCTTTATCTTATTTTCCAATTCTCACATCACCATCTAGCTCAACAACCTCTCGCTCACTCTCAATGGATTCTTTTTCAACGGACTTTCCACCAAAGTTATCGTTGTACAAGGATTTCTCATTAAAGGTAATGTCACAATGCCTAATAACCTTGCAGTTACTAGGATTCCACACTCTATAGTCATACTTCTCATCACCATACCCCACAAAGTAGCATTTCATGGATTTAGGGTCAAGCGTGCCTCTCTTTTCGGATTGCAAATAAGCCACACACCCAAAGGTCTTCAAGTGAGTGTAGGACACCTCCTTACCACTCCACTCCTCCTCCGGTATCTTGAACCCCAAGGGCACCGAAGGTCCACGGTTTATCAAATAAGCCGCGGTGCTAAGGGCATCCGCCCAAAAACACTTTGGGAGACCCGCAAATAACCTCATGCACCTTGCTCTCTCAAGTAGTGTTCTATTCATCCGCTCCGCTACCCCATTTTGGCGAGGCTTTCCGGGAATTGTCCTCACCAAAACAATGTCATGCTCCTTACAATGTTCCTTGTAAGCTTCCAACTCATACTCTCCTCCATTATCGGACTTGATACTCTTTATCTTCGGCCCCGAAGCATTTTCAACCTCCGCCTTCCAAGTCTTGAACTTCTCATTCACCTCCGACTTGTGCTTCATGAAGTAGACCCATACTTTCCGGGTTGAATCATCAATGAAGGTAACAAAGTAGTGAGATCCACCAAGGGACTTGATGGGGTATGGGCCCCATACATCCGTGTGCACAAGCGCTAACTTCTCCTTCTTCAAGGACCGTTGGATTTTTGTGAAGGACACCCTCTTTTGCTTCCCAAAGACACATGTCTCACAAAATTTTATGTCGATTGATTTCAAGCCCGACAACTTACCCTTTGAAGCTAACATCCTCATCCCTTTCTCACTCATGTGACCAAGCCGAGTATGCCATAGCTTGGTATCACACTCCGTGGTTGTAGCAACCATGTTAGTACACCCTAAGGTAGTGTACAAGGTACCGGTCTTCGTGCCCCGAGCAACCACCATGGCACCCTTTGACACCTTCCAAGTACTCACCCCAAACATGGTCCTATAGCCACTTGAGTCCAATTGACCCACCGAAATCAAATTTTTCCTTAGCTTAGGAATATACCTCACATTTCTAAGCTTCCATGAACTCCCACTTGAAGTTTTGATCATCACATCCCCTTTCCCCACAATGTCCAACGGATTATCATCCGCAAGAAACACCTTCCCATACTTGCCACTCTTGAAGTTCTGGAAAATTTCTTTACATGGTGAAGAAGGAAATGATGCACCCGAGTCAAGTATCCATGTCTCAATGGGACTATCAACGCTCAAGATCAAGACATCCCCAAATTCATCGCTTGATGCCAAGCTTACCGATGAACTTGCATCATCATTGCTCTTTTGATTAGAGCCATCCTTCTTCTTAGGATTCGGACACTCTCTCTTAGTATGACCCTTCACTCCACAACTCCAACATACAATGTTTCCCATTCCCCTCGATTTACTCCTCCCCTTACTCTTCGATCTCCCTCTTGGGTTCCCCTTTTGTTGTCTCCATTGCCCCCTTGCCTCACTAGAATAGGCACCACCGGATGACTCATCAGACTCCTTCCTCTTCAAGCTCTCACTCAAGATTAGGTCTCTCACATCATCATTCCTCAACTTTTCCTTGCCGAAAGAGTTGCTAATGGAGGCAACCACCGTATCCCAAGACCTAGGCAACGATGACAACAAAATCAAGGCCTTCACCTCATCATCAAACTTGATATCAACCGAAGACAATTGAGAAAAATCGAGTTGAATTCATTTATGTGTTTCGGAGCCGAAGTACACTACTACAAAAATGGGCAAAAGAACCTCTAATAAAAAACTTGTTAGGTTTTAAAACTGTTTTCTTAGGAAAGGAAACCAAACTTTAACAAGACTCGGTCTCTTAAAGGTGAAGTAAGAGACCATTTTTTTAAAGAAAGGTCTCTTACCTCTCCCATGAACTTCTTAATTTCTCGTGGGCCCCACTTACATTCTTGTATAACCAGTTCTCTGCTTTAAGCGGTTCCATACACATATATAATTAGTTTATTTATTTAAGCCATACACATATAATTAATTTATTTTAAGAAAAAAATTATTACCCACCCACAACACGTCTGAAGCCCTAACTCCCCTTTAACTTTCAACTAGTAGCCGCTCTACATTTTCTCTCCATCTCTCAACCCAAGCAACAACTAATTCTTCTTTAACTTTTCTATCATCTCTCAATAAACGCATAGTCAATCTCCTAAATACCATAAGAACAAGCTATCTCCGCGTCGATTGTTTAAATTACGGTTTTGGTTAACAATTAATTATATGGTAATGTTCTTTACTCTAGATCTGATTTTTGTAATTTTGTTTAAAATGTAGTACTTTCAATTATTTAATATACCCATTTTCTACTTTGGTCTGAGTATGGTTTTCATTTGTTTTGCGAATTGAAGTTCTCCGGATTGAAGTTGATAATCGATAGAAACAAGAGCCTGTAGCGAGAAGAATTTGTTTTGCATTTATCAGGAAAAAGGAAAACACGGTAAGATCAAGAACAATGTTAATTTTTTCATAAAGTTAAAGTTCTTAAAATGTAATTTTCTTAATGCTAACATTTTAAAAAAAAAATTGCATTGCAGATGGGTGGAATTACTTGAAAATGCAATGGATCACAATGCTGAAAGCTATCATTTGTTCATTTTCATTTTTGTATTTCACTGGTTTGTAACGATTAGTTTTGTGGAACGAATTTAATTTAAGATAGCCAAGATGCTTTTGGAGATTCTTTGTATTTCAAGAAGTGGTTATTTTGTTTTGCCTATGAACTCCATCTTTGTCAATTGGTAGTAGACGCATAAGCCACAAATTATTATATTTTTTTAATTAAAAAAAGCAAAGAAATCGGTTATATGGAATATTTAGTACCCTACTTTCTTCTGTATCTCTATACTGTAAGGGAAGAGGGGTGGGACACTCAACTTAATGGATTGCCCAGTTTACCCTTACCCTTTGTTATTTAATTAATAATAACTAAATCCTTTACAAAACCCAAATACACCCCACGTTCAAATTAAAAAAAAAACAATAATTAAACAAAACTCCCCAACCCAAATAAAAACTCACGTAAAACCCCCACCCCACCTTCTTTACAAAACCCCCCACCTTCTTTACAAAACTTCCAATCCCCACCCCACACCCCACGTTTTAATTAAAAAAAAACAATAATTAAACAATAGCTAATAACTAACCCATTATCTAATTAAGAAAAAAAACAAAACAAATCCTAATAACTAGGAACCCACAACTGAATCTCTATACTGTAACACGTTCAACATCTTTCTCATCAATTATTAATTAAAGTAGTGAGTTTTTTAGGGACATATTATTTTGAGATATACAACTTACAATCGACAATTTTGATGAGTTCATATATGTTTCGCCAATGTAGCCTAAAAATTCGCCGCACGCATAGCGTGCATAAAAGGCTAGTTTAATTTAAGCAAAGAGACAGGTTGAATGCGAAATTCGATTTCTTTGTTTTAGCTAAGAAACCATACCTGAAATCCGGTCTGCCAACCTATGACACCTATGACCTGTAAACCGGTCAAGGTCTGGTCTCTTAGGCCTATTTTGACCGGTTTCCTAGACCATTTTTGTAGTAGTGGTACCATCATTCATCTCAAGCTCAAACAACCGACGCATAAGGAACAACATGTTCATTGCCGAAGGCTTTTCATACATATTCGACAAGGATTGCAAGACATCCACCGTCGATGTTTCATCCTTGACATTGTAGGCCACACTCCTACTCAATGTCAACCTTATCACTCCAAGTGCTTGCCTATCCAACACTCTCCAATCTTCCTTCTTCATACTATCCGGTCTCTTGCCCTCAAGAGGTAGATGAAGACCCTTTTGGTACAAATAGTCCTCTATTTTCATCTTCCAAAAGCCAAAGTCCTTCCCATCAAACTTCTCAAGTTTCAACTTGCTCTCATCCATTGTTAAATAATCACAAAGTTCTCAACCTAGGGTTTCAACAACAAGGAACAAAATTTCTACACCAAAATTTCAATCCCCAAACACCCAAAGTAACAAACTTTGATTTCCAATCACAAACACAGGTTTCCACACAAACCCTAACTCAAATTTCACCAAAGATTAACCTAGGCTCTGATACCAATTGTTGATAACATATAATCAAGTAGAAACAAGTTTGGAATCACCAACAATAACCAATGGAAGCTAACAACCAAGCAAGCAAGCAAAAAAACAATAAATGAAGAAATAAATGAGAGAGAGAGAGTTAAGTAATGGCACCGTGGGAAGACTCGAGAATCCGGGAGTAAAAACCCATAAGCACTAAGGAGTAGTATTGATCTTAATGATTGATTGAGAGAGATACAAGCTATTTTGAGCGACACACACAAAGACACAAAACCCTAGAAATTCTCTCTAGTCTCTTGATTTGTGTGAGATTAAGTCATATTTACAAATGGGGAAAAGAGGAGTATTTATACTACCACTTAAAATAGGAAAAAACGGTTGCAGGCGATGGAAATCGCGAACACAGGGTGCAAGGGTCAGCACCCCGTCGCGGGCCGCGACCTTAGCTTTTAGCCATCTCCACACTAAGACCCAACAGGTTGATGTACTGTGATGAAGATATTATATACTACGAGGAGAGAGAATACGAGTATCGAAAAAAGAAAAAGTTTCTTTGGCAGAAGAGAAGCTGCAATGGAGTATAGTTCAGTTTGTGTAGTTATTGATGAAGGTATGTTTTAGTTACTCCTTATTTTTCATTTGCTTCTAATTTGCTTTCATTTACAACTTATTTTATTTCATTTACTTAAGTTTTTTTTTCAGTTAGACTAAAACACGTAAATGAAACAATAAGATAAGTAACTGAAATTAAAAGACATCCAACTGAAATAAAAAAGATCAACTGAATTTTTTTTGAAACCAACTGAACAAAAATTGAAACCAACTGAACAAAAATTGAAACCAACTGAAACAAAAATGAAACCAACTGGAAAAAAATGAAACCAACTGAAAAAATGAAACCAATTGAAAGTCGTCCGACCAAATGTTATGGTCGGACGCGTCTGACCCAATACCTTCTCTTATAATATTACATTCATTTCTAGAACATTGAATAACTAAATTTTCGCGTGGATACCAATACATCAAAAGTTAATGAATTTATTATGCGCAATATGACTTGGAATTTATCCCCCCAACCCCTATTTGTAGTATGATATATCTATTATCTGCAACATTATTGAAGGAATACCTTTGGCTTAATCACCAAAAAGACACCCCATTTTGTTTTGCTTCATTAATAGGTGACTTTCCAGTTAATTTTTCCACTTGATCAGCTCTCAATCAATATTCCTTTCAAGTACTTAAATGAATTATCTCTTGGCTTTGTTATGTTAGGTCCAGCTAAAAATCAAAATATTTATCCGTACGTCAACTTATGAACAAGGACGACCTTTCCATGGGATATAATCTCACATCCATATGATTCCGACTACCTTGGCCTCCCCGTTCTAAAATATATTAACTGAAATAGATGTCTGTCAAGATTGGTTATCATTCTTGTTCTTTTTTCAATCATTATCAATCTCAATATGTAGCTTGCACAAGATCTCGAACTTAGCTTACGAAAACCGATACATTCGGCTGATATACTACTCTCCTAAATGGAGTTAATTTCCTCCAATATCTATCATAATAAAAACAATAATACCTCAAATATATATAAAAAGCTATCATAAAACATATAATGCATATCTTCACACCCCCTCAACTCGGAGCCTGAAGATCCCAAACGCCTAACTCTAATGATAAAAGTTCAAATTGGCTATTTTCCAGTGCCTTTGTCTGCCAATTGCAACTTTGTAGGAGCATATGAAGGTTGAATCATTCCCTTTGTAATTTTATCTCTCACAAAATAATAATCTGCCTCAATGTATTTTGTTCATATATAAAACAAAAGATTCATGGCAATGTATAAAGCATATTAGTGTCACAAAATAATCTCATACCCTTCTCATGATTCACTCTATGGTCACTAAGGAACTCTTTTAGCCACTTCAATTCACAAGTTCCGATGTCATCTCTAATCTGCTTCCGCAGAGGAACAAGAATAGATGGGTTGCCTTTTGGTCTTCTAAGAAATCAGCGAATGATCAAGCAGAACAGACCACCCACTCAAAGATCTTCTCGTAAGAGGACAACTTGCACAATCTGAATCACACAGACCTTCCAAACTCTGATCATTGTTCTCAATAGAATGCCTTCACAAAAAATTTTCTTAATGTAGGATTACCCTTACAATTGCTTCCTAATGTTCTTCCTTGGGCTGCTGCACAACCAGTGTTAAAATATGTCCTGCGTACGCCAAATCTGAGCGTGTAACACCTAAATGTATCAATCTTCGCACCCATCTTCTATACTATTATGCATCCTCTAGTAACTTGCCATTAGCTGTTGGATAATTTAGAGTATTTGGTTGATTATTCTTCATGTAACGTTAACTTGAATTACTTGGTTACGGTGTTATTGTTCTAGTTACGTTAGAATGGACATTGCTTGTTTACGGTATTATAGTAAACATATACGTGGAATTGAACGTGGAAAGGAAGTGAAGAAAACGAGCCAAAGCAAGACGGAGGAGCAGCAGCCTCTCGCGACTCGCAAGGGAGGTCGCGACTCGCGACGAGCAGCTCACGACTCGCGACGGGCCACTGCTTGTCGATGCTCCTGTTTTGCGGTTTTGCCTTCTAGGCGGTTATTGGCCGTTTTCTTGTTTTTGATGTGCATATAGGTGGTGTTTTACCACAGATGAAGGGTGAGATATTCATTCACATTCTCTCAAAAGCACTCTCTCTCAAGTTTCATTCTAAATTGTTCATCAAAGCAAAATCACAAATACATTTGTTCTCATTTAGTGATTCTCATACGAGCGTGATAATAATTGTTGTCTTCTTTGTATCTCGGAGGTGAATTCCATGTAACCCGTGCTTCGTATAGGGTCGGAATATCGCTTTTGGGAAAGTGTTCCCATACACGCCTAGAGGATCGATTTGTTCGCTGTTGTCAATTGTGTATACATCTTGTTCTCCCGGTTACGAATTCTAACATTAGCTAGCTAGCTAAAGGCAGCTGATGATGATTCTTCTACATTAATTGGAAATTCTTCTAGTTTCTATCCTAATAATCCCCTTTGTTAAACTATGTCTAGTGCATAGTTTTTCTAATAAAAGACCTTGGGAATGGCAAGCCACTTTGAGGCTTGGGGATGAATTTCAATACTCCCAAATCTTTCATCTTAAAACAGTTTCAAAATTAAGCTTTGAAAGTCGACATATCAATATTATGATTTCCTGCAATAGTCAAGCCATCCACATAAATGACGACATTAAATTAAACTTTTCCTTTTGTCAGGGTAATATTATGAGTAATTATAGTATGTTTTTACAAATCCATAACTTTTCAAGACCCCCAATTTTGAAAACCAACATATAGGATAGTTCTTCAATCCATAAACGGACTTTTTTCATAAACCCTATTTTTATTTTATTTTCAATACTCGGGGGCGGTATCTTCATATACATACATTTCTTCTTGCAAATCACCACGTAAGAATACACTATTTACATCCATGTGACGTATGTCTCACTTCTTGATTGCCTCTATCATAATGAATGTGTGGACGGTGACTGTTTGGGCCCCTTCCAGTCATGGACCACCTAACCGGTGAAATGACTAAAATACCCTTAGGGGGCAAAATTACCATTTTACCCCTAAGGACCCTTCAGGCTAGAAAGTACATGCCTTCAGTCAAGCCCACGGACAAAAAGGCTTGTATGACGTCACCATCTTTACCAGATGACGTCACTTCAGTATTACCTATAAATAGTACTCTTATCTGATCATTCAGGTACATTTTTTCATATATTGCAGAGCATTTACTAGTACTATTCTCTCTGATTTCTGAGATCAGATCTAACTTAAGCATCGGAGAGCCGATCCCGGGAACATCCCCGGGGTAGTTCACGGTGCTCGGTTTTACAGGTGCTCGGATTCTAAGACCTTGGACTCATTTGGTTACTACCCTAGCTGGAAATTGGACTTCCCCGAATTACAAATTCACTATGTTTCTTGTGACCCGAAACAGTTGGCGCCGTCTGTGGGGAATCTAACAAAACAGCTACATTTTCGAACACCATGACATGAGGACAAGGTACCCGCGGTACAAATGCTCGAAGAACTGCTTCTGAGAATGCTCAGACTACTCTGCTGAACCAAGGAGGTGTTATCGTGGAGGAAGAGACCGACGTACCAGAAACTGGAAGCCAGGCTTACATGGCTATCGAAGCACCACCACCAGCAGTGACTTACTCGTATCTTCGACAACTCGAACTCCGAATGGAGAGACATATGACTACTATCATGCAACAGCTCGTTTCAGTAATGAAGACTCAACAGACTACTCCCCCTGACCGAGGGACAGTCCTGGATCAGCCGCAGGCTCATCAAAGGGCAGCTCAGCCAAAACGTGCCCTAACCTAGCATGATGTTGGCGGCCCCTCGAAGAGGATACCTGCTACTTCGAAAGGAAAATCTATCATGTCACCGAACCAAGATGATGCTCGATATATCATACAACAGAAAAAGAAGAGGGGTAAGAACTTCGACGCCCAGGAGATCATCGAAAAGATAAGAGAACAATCCCAGGGAAGGAATTCGAAGCATACAGTGGCCACACGAACCACAACGCAATCTCATCCCGTGACTAGCCGTCACACTCTGAGGATAGTGAACCCACAACAGATCGAGGAGCCCGAGGAGGTAGCTGAATCAGGCTTTCGAATGGGTTCAGCAGTGCCACACAAATCACCATTAAGCCAACACATCATGGAGACCCCTAACCCGGGCAAAGTCAAGATTCCTTTGATAGAGCACTATTCAGGGATTACGGATCCTGCTGACCATCTGGCAGCATACAAAGCTCAAATGAGCGTGCAGACGTTCTGTGAGGCGACGTGGTGCAGGTATTTCCCGACCACCCTCAAAGGTTTGGCCCTCAATTGGTTCACAAGCTTACCGAACGGCATCATAACTAGCTTCTCGGCCCTCGAAGCTCTCTTCTCTCAGCACTTTATAGCAGCAAAACGTCACAAAAAGACTAGTGTCCACCTGATGTCTGTTTCCCAGCAGAAAGGGGAAAGTCTGAGCTGCTACATCAAGCGATTCAAGGAGGAGTCCCTCAAGGTCTCCGACCTCCAGGATGGAGTTGCTGTTACGGCTTTGATGAACGGCCTTCATCCTGGACGCTTCAAGTTCGAACTCGCCATGAGAGAGACTCTCACTTTGTCTGATGCCATGAGACAGGCACAGAATCATATCCAAGCTTCAGACATCTGTAAGAATATCCATGAAGAAGGGGGCAACAAAAGGAGAAATGAGCCATCGAATCAGAAAGACATGGCAGACAGGCCAAAGAGGCATCGACCATCCGATGGAGGTCATGACCCTCGTTTCAATGTTAACCGGCGGGAAATATACTTGGACATAAAAGAGAAATCTGTGTTGCCTTGACCTAACCCAATCAAGACGTCGAGTTATCGCAGAGACAAAAAGCTGTGGTGCGAATACCATAAAGACTGTGGTCACACGACCAAGGACTGTAGGGAATTAAAGAAAGCTCTCGACCAGTTGGCTGATGAAGGGAAGTTGAATGGATATCTCAAGGAACCTCAGGGTGATCGAAGAAGAGATAAGGGAAAAGAGAAACAAGCTAGAAGCGATGAAACCGAAGGCTATGTAGGCGTCATAGCTGGGGGCTTCGCTTTGGGAGGCCTAACCGGCAACGCAAGGAAGAATCACCTATACCATCTAAAGGATGGCGAGAGAATGAAAAGGCCGGACACTCCCACCATGGTGTTCGAAGAAAGTTCGAAGGAGATACAGACACCCCATGATGACCCTCTGGTCATCGAACTAAAAGTGGCCAACCATAGGGTTGGTCGAGTGTTGATAGACAGTTGGAGCTCGGCAGACATCATTACTTGGGAATGCTTGCAAAAGCTCAAATACGAAAAAGAAGGACATCAAGGCCATTGACCAACCTTTGGTCGGATTCGGAGGGCAATCCGTTCACCCCCTTGGAGTCATCAATTTGCCTAGCCGGTTTGGTGACAAGGGAAAAGGACGATGCCTTCCAATCAACTTTCTAGTCGTTGACATCGACCTCCCATATAACATCATCATAGGGAGGCCCACGTTGAATAGAATAAAAGCCGCAATCTCGACCTACCAGCTCCTGTTACAGTTCGAAGCAGATGGTGGGACGGTCGGAAGGTTGCATGGGGACCAAAAGTCTGCCCGAGAATGTTATGTCAATAGCTTGAGAAGAGGCAAGCCAGTCGAAGCAAGCTCAGGAAAAAGGAAAAGAGAAGAAACTGACAAGATTTCACCCCCACCATTGGGTTTGTTCTATAACGAGAACCCAATCAACTACAATCAACCTCACCCGGTCGATGAAGATGAAGAAATACAACTCGGACCTGATCCAAACCGGACAGTTCGAATTGGCAAGGACCTTAACCAGGTCATTCGAAAATAAATAGTGGATCTCTTCCAAGAGTATCAAGAGGTGTTCGCATTTTCAGCTGATGAGATGCCAGGGATAGACCCCTCGGTCACCAAACATCAGCTGAACATCAAGTCAGAATTCAGGCCCATCAAACAGAAGTTAAGACATCAGGGTGCTGAAAGGAACAAGGCCGCAGCTGAAGAGGTGAAAAAGTTGCTAAGTGCCGGGATGATAAAAGAATGTCAATACATAGAATGGCTGTCGAACGTAGTACTAGTTCGAAAGCCCAATGGATCATGGCGCATGTGCGTCGATTTCAATGATCTTAACCAAGCGTGTCCTAAAGATGATTTCCCCCTCCCTAAGATCGACAACCTGGTCGACTCCACAGCAGGACATGCACTTTTTAGCTTCATGGACGCGAATGCTGGTTACCACCAAATTCCCCTCGCCGAGGAAGACCAGGTGCATACCGCATTCATTACGAGTTCCGGGATTTATTGTTTTGTGGTCATGCCGTTCGGACTTAAGAACGCAGGGGCTATATATCAGAGGCTCGTAAATAAAATGGTCGAGAAGCAGTTGGGGCGTAATGTTGAAGTCTATGTTGATGACATGATAGTCAAGAGCAAGCTAGTCGAGGATCATGTCCAAGATCTGCGGGAAACTTTGTCTACCCTACGATCTTACAACATGAAATTTAATCCTAAGAAGTGCGTCTTTGGCGTTCGAGGAGGGAAATGCCTAGGGTTCTTAGTGGATGAAAGGGGCATCGAAGCTAACCCTGACATGGTAGAAGCCATCATCAACATGAAGTCTCCTCGAACTGTGAATGAGGTCCAAAGGCTCACAGGGTGTATGGCTTCCCTAGGAAGATTTCTATCAAGATCAGCTGACAAGATCTTACACTTCTTCAATACATTGAAGAAACCGTGCTTCGAATGGGACTGTGAAGCAGAAAAAGCCTTTCAACAGTTGAAGACCCACTTAGCTTCATTACCGAAGCTTGTCTCACCCTTGCCGGGAGAGACATTATTCGTTTATCTAGCGGTATCTGAAACCGCTCTAAGTGTTGTGCTCGTTGCTGAAAGAGAAAAGCTACAACACCCAG
This sequence comes from Patellifolia procumbens, assembly GCA_947645195.1. NCBI lineage: Eukaryota > Viridiplantae > Streptophyta > Magnoliopsida > Caryophyllales > Amaranthaceae > Patellifolia > Patellifolia procumbens. The sequence goes on from CANSGD010001359.1 coordinate 239,865, forward strand.
TATATTTCGTTATTCATGCCTTTTGAGGGGCTGAGAGTAGATACCTCCCGTCGGAGAAAATGATATATGCCCTGGTGATGGCCAGTCGAAAATTGAAGCCTTATTTTCAAGCTCATCCAATCAAAGTACTCACTAGTCAGCCACTAAGAAAGCTCATTGAAAATAGAAATGGCTCTAGTCGAGTTATTGAATGGGCTAATCAATTGTCATACTATGGTCTAGAGTTCGAACCAAGAAGAGCAATTAAAGCACAAGCCTTAGCTGATTTCATCGTTGAGTGCCCAACCGAAGTCGAGACTGCCACCCTAACCGGGACATGGCAAGTATATGTTGATGGCTGTTCATCCAAAGCAGGTTGCGGAGCAGGTCTACTGATCATAGACCCTCTCGAAAATAAAATGGAATATGCAATAAAATTTGACTTTGCTGCCTCAAATAACGAAGCAGAATACGAAGCCCTTTTGCTGGGATTAAAACTATGCCTCTCGAATGGGGCTAATGAAATAACGGTCAAGACAGATTCACAGTTGGTCGTGGGTCATGTCAAAGGAGAATTCGAGGCAAAGGAGGACAGTATGAGGATGTACTAGGCAAGGTAAAAGAACAGCAACAAAAGTTCACCAAGTTCTCAATACAACACATCCCACGGTCCGAAAACCAGCAGGCAGATGCTTTATCCCGAATGGCCAGCTCGGCATCTGGGTTGGAACCTCGAACCATTTCTTGGGAGGTGTTGTATAAACCAAGTATCAACAGCCAACTTCTCATTTGCAGCATAGACCGCTCGAACAATTGGATGCAAAATATCCGCCTGTACTTCGAAGAAGGAAAATTACCAGAAGATGAAAAAGAAGCAGAAAGAGTGCGACGCCGTGCAAGTTGGTTTTTGTTGCACGACCACCTGCTATACAAAAAGTCCTTCACACATCCCCTTTTAAGATGTGTGACACTCGAAGAGGGCCAGTAGATACTTCGAGAGATACATGAAGGCACCTGTGGGAGTCATCAGGGGGCTCGATCTATAGCTGGTAAAGCTCTTCGAGCAGGGTACTATTGGCCAACAATGATGAAGGATGCCAAGGACATGGTCAAAAAATGCCACAACTTTCAAGTGTATGCCCATGTACATCGACAGTCAGCCTCTCTTCTCACTACAATGTAAGCTGTGCTACCATTCACCAGTGGGGGATGGACATCCTCGGGCCCTTCCCAGTTGCGTCTGGTGGAAGAAAATTCTTGTTGGTAGCTGTCGACTACTTCACCAAGTGGATCGAGGCTGAACCCTTAGCCACCATCACAGATAACAATGTGTAGGACTTCATCTGGAAAAACATAATCACTCGTTTTGGCATACCCCGAGCACTCATATCAGACAACGGTCGACAATTCAACAGTGGTCCTACCAAAGCTTACTGCGCTCGATTTGACATACAAACAAAATTTTCTGCTGTCAGTCGACCGTAAACCAACGGGCAGGCAGAGGCAGCCAATAAAGTCATCCTCAAAGGATTGAAGAAGATGTTAGATGGAGCGAAAGGGTCATGGGTTGAAGACTTACCAGGAATACTATGGTCAGCTCGAACCACGGTAAAAGAAGCCACTGGTCATACACCTTTCAACTTGGTTTATGGAAGTGAAGCTGTGCTGCCAGTCGAAGTAGATATCCCCTCACCGAGGATAACATTCTTTGACTACGGGCAAAACGAAGAAGAAAAAAGCGTCAATCTCGACCTCCTACCAGAGACAAGAGGAAATGCACTGCTCAAATCAATGGCTCAGAAGGCTAGAATGACCAGGCTGTACAATCAAGGGGTCAAGGAAAGAAAGTTCGAGGTCGGAGACCTAGTCCTTCGAAAGATTGAAGCAACAGGAAAGAAGATTGACCTTGGCAAGCTAAGTCCAAATTGGGAAGGACCATATCGAGTAACGGAGGTTATTCATCCTGGAACATACAAACTCGAGAATATGGATGGTGATCCTTTGTTTCGTCCCTGGAATATCGACAACTTGAGGAAGTTCTACGTTTGAAGCCAACCACAACAACTTAAGGGGCTAATATGACAGCAAGATAGATAGTTATTGTACTACTTCGACCTCACCGGTCTTCTTAAGTTGTTGTGATAAGCATTGGAATAGTTGTAAATGATCTTAAACTTATAGACCTTGCCGGTCCAAACATACTTGTTAAGATTATGAATGAAATATGACCTCATCGGTCTTTCGAATTTTTCATCTATTTAAGTTATGCATCATGTTCGAATTTTTTAGTACCTAACAGGTTCAAAACGGATTCATTACCTCACCGGTCTCGAATTTCATTAAGTGATACGACTCCTCTAAGGAGGGCCTCCGAATTTCTATGGACCCTCCTTAGGGGTGCTCGAATTCTGTCATACTAAAAAGACCTAGCAGGTCGAAAATAAATACAATAAGCAGGAGACCAAAGATCAAAAAGTTCTCTTTTCATTCCATTTAAAGAAAATTACAAGCTCGAACAGAATAAAAAGCTGAGTAACTTAGTTAAAAAAAAGCAAAACAAGTGCTGAAGTTACAGAGTCAAGGAGCCTCAATGTCAACATCCTCCTCCTCAGACGAGGACCCAGATGAGGAGCTCGCATCATCAGCCTCACCCTCGGGCTCATCCTCGACAGCTTCAGAAGCAGCCTCAGCGGCTTGAACTTCGCTTTCCTTTGTAGGAGAGAGATCGGCAGGGGCTTCATCTTCAGCAGCCTCAGCGACATCCTCTGGGACAGAGGAGGAAGCTTCACCAGCTCCTCGTTTACCCTTTGCATTCTCCTTTTCCATATAGGCGTCGAGGGCCTTCTGCTCATACTCACCATACTTGGCCAGAACCTGTTGGAAGTCCAGTCCCGGAGCCAAGTCTTTCAGAGTCTGCTCGAAAAAGCCCTGGATTTCACCTCGAGCAGATTGAAAGCCCTCGACCATCTTCTGGTCAGCAAAGTTCTTGCCCTCCAATGATCGCCTCTAGCGGCGGATGTACTTGTCCCTCTTCTGCTTTAAGTCCTTGACGGACTTATCATATAGCTGCTGCAAGTCATCTCGCTGAGCCTGAACCCGATGAAGCAGCTCCTTGTGGCCCCTCAGCTGTCCCTCGAGGTCAGCAACCACTTTGTGTGAGGCATCGAGCTTCTTCTCAGCAGATTTAAGCTGGTTGGAAAGCTCATCTTTGTTGGTCATCAAACTCGTCCTCTCGCTGTTAAAAGCCTCGAGGTTGTCAGCATTCAACCTCTTGGCCGCGTCAAGTTCAGCCTCGAGAGAGCAGACCCTTCGAGAAGCCTCCAACAGCTCATGTTTGCACTTATCAAGCTCCTCGGCAAGCTTACCCGAATCACGACCTTCCTTTTCAGTAAGGCAGGCCATTCGAATAGACTTCTGCGACAACAAGCAAAGAAAAGGTTAAGTAAAGTTACAGAAATGGGATATGGACAGAGAAAACAAAAAGACTCACCTGTAACCAGCACTCATTGAGCGCCTCGATCTCCTTTGCTGCACTCAGCTTAGAGATGTCCTCCTTATCCCCGGGCACCAACAATGCCGGTCTGACCATCGACGTCGTTGAGCCAAGAAGCTTTGGTCTTCTTGACCAGGGGCTCTTCGATATCATCCTCAGCCAGAGGACTTGAACCCGCACCCAGATGAAAACTAAGATCCGGTATCAACGGATCAATCGAAGGGGATGTGCGGGCCTTCCTTTTTAAGCTCTCAGAAGCCTCGACCGCTGGAAGAGGGGGATCAGGCAGAGTAACAGGGGGAGCAGGTAAAGGCTTCGGTGTCACCGACTTCGCCTTTGGTTTATGTTTTGGATTCTGCCAAAGAATAGACAAGTTCGAAGAAGAAGATAAAATCAAAACCCAACAAAAAAGGGTGTTCGAACTTACAGCAGGAGGTTTGGGAACTTTGAGTTCCCCCGTATTCAGTGACAGCCTGGCCATGGCCGCCATACAACTCTTAGCGGTGTTCTTCTTCATCTCCTCGTCAAGTTTATTGAAAGCAAGTACTATAAAAACAGATGAATAAATCAAAAACAAGTTTATATCACAAACAGAAAAATAGATAAGTGATAGACCCCTACATTGGTCATAAGCCGGGGCCGCGCCGAAAGCCGACAGGAAGTGCTCGTTGGCTAAGTCCTTATCATTAGGCAGCCAGTGATCAGTCTTGTATTTAGGCTTTCCATCGACATGAAACGACGTGGCTTGACAGTGAATGGCCACAATAGCCTCCTCGACGTCCATTTCAGGCACATTAAGATTCATGCCGAAGTTGGGTGGACTATCAGACAGAGTTACAGGTATATCCCACGGCTGATCCCCTCGAAAGATGAAGAGAAACTCCCCTCGAAAAAGGGCGTGGTTGGTTGGCATCTCAGTTGTGACCTTATACGATTTCTCATCTCTAAGGCCATCTTTGATCATGATGAGATGACTGGCCTGAAAAGAGTACCAACCAGGCCCATGGCGAAGCTCGGAGACTTCTTGTATCCGGAACATATTGCGCCAAAGGCTCAAGGACGGTCGCACTCCAAGCATGCGACAGATACACAAAAATGCAACTATTGTCCCAACCGAGTTAGGCATAAGCTGACATAAGGCTATGTTGTATGCCTCTAAAATCTCCTTAAAAAGTGGGTGCAAGGGAAAACACAAACCCAGTTTGAAATATGATTTATATACACCAATGCATCCGGGAGGCGGTGACACCACCAAGTCCGTGACTTGTGGGGGATACATGACGTAGGGCAGCTTTATATGGTACAGAGTCGACAAAAACGACAGCCCTTCTTGAAGATCCTTTCGCCACTTCCCCGTTGACCAGTGGCCACTTATTCAAAACCTCATGTTGGGGGAAGGGCAGGGTTCAAAGTCCCCTCATCCGTCATCTCCACAATTTGCACTACACCAAGGGAAAGGAAAGAATCTAAGTAACTCCTCTTAGTAGGAGGGATGGCTATCGTTACTTTATTAGGATGATCTAAAAATTCCTCAGGCCCCTCGAAATCCTCCTCACACTCCTCTTCCTCAATAGGAATGGCGTCGAGCAAAATATCGGAATTCGGGACCCAATAAGCTATTGATACAACAGGAGCCCCATCTACCCATGTTTCTACCCAGGGCATATAAGGAAGAGGCAACGCATACGGGACACTCAATTCGAAAACAGGGTTCATTATTTATACTACAGTGACCCCTATCGAATTTATTAAAAGCAAGGAAAAGAGTCAAAAATGAGATGTCATACCTGTCGAATTACACGAAGAAGGTTCCTCGCTCTCTTGACACGCTCTGAGCAGCACACAGGAAGCAAAAGGCTTCTTAAAAAGGGAGAGAAAATTAGAGAGAGAAAGTAGAGAGAGAAATTACAAAGTGAGTAAATGAGGAAAGAAGTGAGATACTTATATCCCACCTACCCTGAACCGTGACCTCTTTAATATGAACAGTAACCCAACATGGGAGTTCTTGCTACAGGATAGAGGGAGGTTTGTTTCAATAAGGTATTTATACGGTTCAAACGTATAAAAAAAACGGTCAAAAACCATTGACTACTCGAAAGGTTGACTTTTCAACATTGACCCTCACCGGGCCTACCTCGAAGAAATTCAGCTATACAAAACTTCCCTCACCGGGGCTACCTCGGAGAAACTCAGCTATACAACAATCCCCTCACCGGGGCTACCTCGAACTCTTCAAAAGGATAAACCCTTTGACTGAGTCACCTCGAGTAGATTCAAGGATGTTCTTTGAATCCATACTTAGAAAAATTTCAGAGTATGCCAAGCCCTTCATAAGGCATCCCCTTTCGAGTAATTAAGTATTGAACTCGATTAGCCCTTACCAGGCCACCTCGAAACCATCCAATTGAGCATCCGACTCAATTAGCCCTTACCAGGCCCTCTCCAATTATCAAAATTGAGTATTGGACTCAATTAGCCCTAACCAGGTACCTCGAAGAATTCAAGATCATCCAATGGTGGATGTTCATAATTTTTTTTATCGAAAACCCTATAAGAGGGCGTTCGAATTTTGTCTTTCATAGAACCACTCTAAATAAGGCGTTTGAATTCTGTTACATAAACAACCAATGGTGTTTATAATTCTGTATCGAACACCTCTTCTGGGAGGGCGTTTGAGTTTTCGTTTGAACATCTTAATAGAAGGGTATTCGAATTTTATAAGCCTCTCTAAATATGAGGGCGTTCGAGTTTTCATTTGAACCTCTCAATAGGAGGGTGTTCGAATTTTATAAACCTCTCTACTGAGGGCGTTCGAATTTTAGAAACCTCTCTTTTAGGAGGGCGCCCGAATTTTATGAGCGAATCCTCCTAAAGAGGGTGTTCGAATTTTTGAAACCTCTCTTTTAGGAGGGCGCTCGAATTTTATGAGTGAATCCTCCTAGAGAGGGTGTTCGAATTTTAGAAGCCTCTCTAATATGAGGGCGTTCGAGTTTTCAATTGAACCTCTCAATAGGAGGGTGTTCGAGTTTCATAAACCTCTCTTTTAGGAGGGCGCTCGAATTCTATGAGTGATTCCTCCTAGGAGGGCGTTCGAATTCTCATTAAACCTCTGAAATGAGGGGGCTCGAATTATATTAGTTGTTCCTCTTAGTGGTTTCTCGGGTTCTATGACCAATCCTTCCAAAAAGGGATCTAGAAATTTATAAAGAAAAACATAAGTATCTAAAGCCCTTAAAACGCCTCCTAGGAGGACGCTCGAATACTATGAGCTATTCTCCTAGGAGGGCGTTCGAATTCTCTATGAACCCCTCCAGTGGAGGGCGTTCGAATTCTCAATTAGTCTCATCAGGATGAGGATGTTCGAATTCTCAATTGGCCTCCTCAGGATGAGGGCGTTCGAATTCTCAATTGGCCTCCTCAGGATGAGGGCGTTCGAATTCTCAATTGGCCTCCTCTGGATGAGGGCGTTCGAATTCTCAATTGGCCTCCTCAGGATGAGGGCGTTCGAATTCTCAATTGGCCTCCTCAGGATGAGGGCGTTCGAATTCTCAATTGGCCTCCTCAGGAGGAGGGCGCTCGAATTCTCAAATAGCCTCCTCAGGATGAGGGCGCTCGAATTCTCAATTAGCCCCTTGGGATGAGGGTGCTCGAATTCTCACCTCCTTAGGATGAGGGCGCTCGAATTTTGCAAGGACAATCCCACCTTGGGGCACGTCGAATTTTTAAAAGCAACTAAAGCAGATTATTCCGCTCCACATCGCAGTTTCGTCATGATCTGATACTACGACATTGAGCGTGGGGCTAATGTTTGGGCCCTATCCAGTCATGGCCCACCTAACCGGTGAAATGACTAAAATACCCTAAGGGGAAAAAATTACCATTTTACCCCTAAGGACCCTTCAGGCTAGAAAGTACAGGCCTTCAGTCAAGCCCACGGACAAAAAGTCTTTTATGACGTCACCATCTTTACCAGATGACGTCACTTCGGTATTACCTATAAATAGTACTCTTATCTGATCATTCAGGTACGTTTTTCCATATATTGCAGAGCATTGACTAGTACTATTCTCTCTGATTTCTGAGATCAGATCTGACTTAAGCATCGGAGAGCCGATCCCGGGAACATCCCCGGGGTAGTTCACGGTGCTCGGTTTTGCAGGTGCTCGGATTCGAAGACCTTGGACTCATTTGGTTACTACCTTAGCTGGAAATTGGACTTCCCCGAATTACAAATTCACTGTGTTTCTTGTGACCCGAAACAGTGACCTTTATTTTTCTATGGGGGAAAATAGCTCATTATAGTAAATTCCTTCTATCTGATGGTGTCCAAATTGCCTTACTCTTACACACATTTACTTCCAAGTGGATTTCGTAGGTTTTCTCCATCCTCCAAGTCGCATAGCCTCCTTAAGTGATTTTGGAGGACTAATTGGATGGATGTCCGCTATATATTTTCTATTCTTTTCATAAAACTATTCACAATTTCCAAAGTGTGTAAGAGAATAAGGAGTACCTAACGATCGGAGTATGGTGGGAGGTTGAGCTTAAAAAAAATTCTTCATCGTGTTAGTATGAGTTGAATTTTTTCGAAGGGCATTACAATTTCTTCGAAGGACATTATATATCCTCTAGTTACACTCACTCCTCAAAAAGATAATAAGTTAGTATCTTTCTCTAGTTGTGGACGTAGCTAACACATTGTTAGTGAACAACTTTAAAATTTCATGTCTTTCCTTTTCGTGTCATTTCTCTGTGGTTGATTGCTTTTTATTCTAACACTCAATAATGGCAGGCGATAGCTACTTAACACCCCTTACGGATTATAGAGTTGTCATTAGTAGTGTCCAATACGCCACTCTAATGTGTTCGAGCGTCCCTTATCTCGTGCATATATATAAGCTATCTCAATATACACATTGCAATGTTAGCTATTAATTCAAAGTTAAAAGTTAAAAGTTAATTGGTAAATTAGTAATTAGTTAATTCCCTAATATCTAAGATTAATTAGCATCATTTACCTACTCAATAAACGTTAGCTATTAGTGTAGTGGACAACTTACTCCACTATCTTTGGTTAGTTACTATTGTTTAAGCATTAGTATGTATATTGTAGCCTATTTAAAGGCAAGGTTGATGATTTCAATTAATGAGAATGAGTAAGCTAAGTTATAGTTTCTATATATATATCATGTTGAAAGCTCATCTGTCCTTCTTCTTTCTATATTTTAACTTGGTATCAGATCCAAAAAATCTCGGGCTTGTGAGGTTACGTTTAACACAATACAAAAGAAAAAGAGTTTGAGAGTTGCAATTTTGGCATCAAGTAACTTTTCTCTTCTCATTCCTATTTATTCAGGGGAAAATTACCACTCTTGGGGTCATAAAAGAGGAAGCTTACATAGAAGATTTGAGTTTATGGGTTGCGGTAGAGAATGATGCTAATCCCACTTCTCTTCCAAATAATCCAACAATAGCACAACTGAAAAAATATGAAGAAGATATGGCAAAGAAGCCATGAACGCTCTCTTGCTTACCTCTGGCCTTGTCGGAAGGGGTTTTCACACTAATTATGTATTGTGAATCTCCGAAAGAAGCATGAGACAAGATCAATGAGGAGTTTGAAGGTAATAATCAAACCAAATTGATGCAAATATTAAATCTCAAAAGGGAGTTTGAGATGATGAGCATAAAGAAGCTTGAAGGCGCTAAAGAATATGGAAAGCGGATAATGTTCATTGTCAACCAAATTAAGCTACTAGCAGGTGGAGAATTTTCTACTCAATGAGCATTTGACAAATTGTTAGTTACTCTTCCGAATAGGTATGAAACTAAAATTTCTTCTCTTGAAGATTCAAAAAGTTTGTCTGTTATAGATTTTGCCCAATTCATCAATGCACTTCAGGCAGTTGATCAAATAAAAGAAATGGGAGGTGATGATGATTCACTCAAGGTGAGGAAGCTTGTTTGGCTAAGGCTTCTTCTTCAACGGGGAAAAACAAAATTCCTGAATGTAACATTTATAAGAAGTTTGGTCATGAAGAGAAAGAATGTTGGCATAAGGGAAAACACAATGTTATAAATGTAGAAGTTTTGGAAATTTGGCAAAAAGTTGTTGATCGCAAAATGAAGAGCAATCAAGCACGACACATGTGGTCATGGATGAAACAATGTTCTTGAGTAACGGGTGATAAGTGCCCCGTAAGGAGAAGTGCCCCATGATGGATAATTGATGAGAAGTGCATCAAAAATGTGACGCTGGTGAGATGTGTATCAACTATGTGAATTTGATGAGAAGTGCATCAAAATGTGACGTTGATGAGAAGTGTATCAGCAATGTGAATTTGATGAAAAGTGCATCAATAAGATTGTTACTGGTGAGAAGTGCATCAAAAGTTAATGAATGAAGTATTTAATTATTTTATTTAAAAAAAATGTAGATTTGAACCAAATGGGAATGTTAGTTATCGAGTCAAAGTCAAAGTTAATTGGTAAACTAGTGATAAGTTATTTTACTAATATCTAGGATTAATTAGCATCATAGACCTAGTGAATAACCGTTAGCTATTAGTGTAGTGGATAGTTGAGTGGGCAACTTACTGCACTATCTTTGGTTAGTTAGAGCATCTACAATGGTTGTGCATAAGGACTAGCTTGCAAATATAAAAATACTCCAAGCTAGTAGCTGACCATTGGACATTGTAGCTTATTTGAGCTAGGTAGCCAAAACAAGCTACTAGCTCAATTGAGATCAAAGAGGAAAGAGCAGTAAATGCTCATGATTTAAAGAATAAAAATTGATGTTAGTAGGGAATATTTAGCTATATACATTGTTGCTTACCAATGGAGGAAATGGTAATATAGCTAGAACTTGTGAGGTGGCATTGCTAGCAACATAGAAAGCCTATTTAAAAACAAAGTTGATGTTTTTAATTAATGAGAATGAGTAAGCAATAGTTTCTATATTCTCTACAAAGCTCCTTTCTCCTTCTTTCTATATTTCAACATGGAGTACCACAACCTCGTAGTCCCACTAAGCTAAAGTAAAGCACGTTTTTCATTATCTTTGCGGTACATTATACAATGGCATCACAATCGTAAATGGACTCGAAGTAGATCTTCGTTCTCCATGAGATAGACGTTACACTCTCCCATTTACTTGTCATTTACCGTGATTATTTAGATGATACGTACTCACCTAATTTATATCATGTTTTTCACTCTTGCATAAGGCATTTAGCTCCTTCCTTCTTTTTACATTCCTGAACAGGTTCAAGTAGGGATGACAATGGGTCGGATCCGGGTAGGGTCCTTTAGGACCCGCATCCAGATCCGTTTTTCAAACAAGAACCAGGACCCTACCCAGATCTACATGATAATAAAAATGAGGACCCATATCCATATCCATACGGGTCCTATAAATCCGGGTCCAAAATGGATACAACATCGATCTTTACCTATTTGTTTCAATTAAGCCTAATTTTCATAATAATTTCAATAACGAAAACAACGTCATTTCGCATCTCCAATTATTGACGTTCAAAATTTCAAGTTTAATACAACAAAAAAACAACCATAACATTAAAAGTTAAAGAAAAATAAACAACAAAGTTTAACAACATTACAAAATATTACAACATAAATTTAAATTTGTTTATGTTAAAAAAAATCTTTAAAAAAACGGGTAAACGGATCCGAATCCGGATAATACTTTAGGACCCTGTCAAGATCCGCTTTTTGAAGTTAGGACCCGTATTTGACAAGTCCTAATTTTGAGGACCCAGATCCACTCAAAACAGATACGGATCCTCGGATTCGGGTCTGGTCCATTACCCATTGCCATCCTTAGGTTCAACATGTTCCTTACGTGTCTCTCACATTCCTTTTAAATCAACTATCTAATTTTATTATCAGCCCTCGTGCTCAAACACGTCCTGAGTTGTTATAGTCCAATATCAGACTTTTCAGTCGATTATCTGTCTTGTGGGGTTATGTTAAGGATAACTTTTGATTTTTCAGGCTCCGTTTATTTTGGTGGAAATCATTTTCCTGGAAAAAGGTTTTCCTCCATCTTTACATTTCCTTTATTTGTTTTGGTAAGGGATGGAAAACAATTTTCTTAAAGGTGGAAAATGCTGTTAGAAGAAGAAAACCAACTTTTATTGTATGAAGAAGGTATGCTGTATTTTCCTCTTCATGTATTCCTTACTCTTCTCCTCCCATCTTTCCTTCTCTTTTGCTTCATTTTTCTTTTCAAGCTCCCTAGGTTTTCCTCCAATCAAACAAACAAAGTGTGGAGATATTTTGTAGGAAAACTTTCTCTAAAATTACGTTTTCCATTGATAATTGTTTTTCTGAAAAGAAAATTTTCCATGAAAATTGTTTTCCGTTAAAATAAACTAGAGCCTTAGTCTCCTCATTATCAAGTTGACTAATAATGGATTTACATCATATGTATGTTTATCCCTTGTAAATACTTCATTTTAGTTTTCTCATCTTTATCCAGTTGACTAGTTTAGCTTTTATCCTTATCACTTTATTGTATCCTACTTCGTTGCTAAGACTCTTTCTATTTATATATTCCCTTCACGTGAATGAAAAATATATAGTAAGCGTTCCCATAAGCATTGTCGGGATCTAATTCCACACTTAGGCTTTGGCTCGATGATATTTTGTTTATTCCCCTCTCTACTTTAAAAATTATCAAATTCCACGGCATTAAAAACTCTCTCATTCACTATCTAGGAAAATTATTTTCCACCAAAACCAAACCAACAACGGAAATTTGAAAAACTAGTTTTTTCGGGATAACATTTTTCTCCCTATCAAAAGGAGCCATAGTTTAATTATCATATTGGATTTTATTTTATTTATAAACTAGTCAATGAAAGAAGCTAATGATCATGATCCTTAGAACAAGTCCTCCTTTTCGCTCTCCATGAGCAAACTAAGTTATTTGTAATCATTGGCACAAAAGATAAGCATAAGTCAAAGTCCAATGTCAAATCTTTGAACATATCAAATACTCAACCAGTTACGCTATACATAATAACTATCAAGATTAAACAATGAATGAGTATATTGAATATGGACAATCACTTAGCGTAATCAACAGCACCCTAGTAAACTTCTTCCCTACATAACATCTCTCACTATTTCTTATATAAACCTATTACACTCGTGTTTATTAGTTTCATCATCCCATACATTCTTCTATTCTCCCTTACTCATAGTTTTAAAGCAAAAGATGTCTTCCCTTGGTCCATTATTTTCCATACTCATTGCAGTTTCTTGTATGACCAGCACCCTTATTGTGGCCCAAAACTGCGGCTGTGATGCTGGTGTGTGTTGCAGCCGATGGGGTTACTGCGGCACCACAGAGCCGTACTGCGGCAATGGTTGCCAAGAAGGCCCTTGTTCTTCTTCAAACCCTACACCAAGCAGTGGTGGTTCGGTCACGGATTTGGTGACAGACGCGTTCTTTAGTGGAATCATTGATCAAGCAAGCTCTAGTTGTGCTGGTAAAAACTTCTACAGCAGGTCTGCTTTCTTGGATGCTCTCAGTTTCTATCCTCTGTTTGGGACTGAAGGATCTTCTGATGATTCAAAGCGTGAAGTTGCTGCCTTCTTTGCCCATCTCACCCATGAAACTGGACGTAAGTGTTCTTGTCTTTTTTTTATAAAAAAAGGATTTTATGTTGAAAACTACCTACATTTGGAAAATAGTACTACCTTATTAAACATTTTCTTTTAAATTTTTGATGGAAAACACCACAAGACAGTGATACCAAAAGTTTTTCAAAAAAAATTAGGTAGTTATTTTTCATTTTTATATAGGTAGTTTTCAACTAATTTTCCTAAGAAAAATCAACTGGTAAATAAGTTTGGAGGTATTCCGTACATATAGTTGTTCTTTTTATTGACTTTTTACGTTATTTGTTTGGTCAAGCAACCTTAAGAGTATGATGGTTAATTATTGTTTTTAAATTAGGTAAAAAGCTCTTTTTCAACTAAACGAAACAAATTCCTTTTGTCAATAACTACATATTTTTTTTTTTTTGAAGGGTCAATAACTACATAGTTAGACGAATGATATTGCAGAAATAAGGTAGGTATTAAAATTGAACAAAAATTAGAATAGTAGCTCAAATTATAACATGTATGACGGTAGATATTGACAAACAAAAACTGGTTTTACATTGGATTCTAACTTTTGCTTCCAACACTTGTTTTGCATTGGATTCTAACTTTTGCTTCAAAAACTGGTTTTACACTAAAAATTGGTTTTACTAAACACATATTAGAATCGTTGATAGTCAAACAACCAACACAATAATGCCTTATACCTAGACTATGGCAAACAATTGATATAGTGATAGAGCTAGTATGGCCGAATTATTATACGGGGCTTGGTATAACATCTTCGAAGTCACATAAGATAATACTCCCTCCTTTCTATTTGTCGAACTTTGACCAAAAAGCTTTTAAATAATTAGTCAAAGGAGGACAAACAACAGGCAATGCAAAGAATACGATTCTAGAATTATATGTTGTATACATAGACCATAGTAGCTCAAACTTGGTTCTTGTAGATTTTTGCTACATAGAGGAGATCGCAAAAGCAACATATTGTCAAGCAAGCTCAACAGAATGGCCATGCAACCCAGACAAGCAATACTATGGAAGAGGACCTCTTCAGATCACATGGAACTACAACTACGGACCAGCTGGTCAAAGCATTGGATTTGATGGTTTGAATGCACCTGAAACAGTTGCCAACGATCCCGTTATTGCCTTCAGGACAGCCTTTTGGTTTTGGATGAACAATGTCCACTCTCGGATCATCTCAGGCCAAGGGTTTGCATCGACCATTCGAGCTATCAATGGCGGCGAATGTGGTGGGGGGAACACACCGGCAGTGAATGCTCGTGTTAGCTATTATACTCAGTGTTGTGATCAGTTTGGTGTTTCTACCGGGGATAACCTTTCTTGCTAATCATAAATAGTCATAAATTATTGATCAATCTATGAAAAGGCGAATAAAGATCATATCAGGAATTGTTTGTAACTTGTTAACTTGTAAGTGTTTGTATGTGTTGTAACTTGTAAGGCTGGAGTAAGGTGGTTTGAAAGCCCTCTTAACTTGGCAACAATAGTATGTGGGTATATGTGTATTGCTCCCTAGGTTCAAACTAATTGTCTTCGTTCTTTTCCTTTTTAATATTTTCAATGACTTTCTCATACATTTTCTATGACCAGGAGGATTATTATAGCATATTCATTCTCAAACTCATTTTCTCGATCTTTATGCATTTTGTCGGCCATTTTCTTTTATCGAAAATAAGGTATATCGTTCCGAGATTGATTAGAGTGACTTGAATAGTTAATTATTATTGGTGGTGTAACCGATTTCGCCGATTCGAGAAACTATGATTCCCTAATTCATGTTGGTCAACAATCAAAGACATATACATAAAAACTTTAGTTAAGCACCATTTTAGAGGCGGGTTTTAATATCCATCGTTTGCGCATCAATAAATGGACCTTTCAAGTAATCGGGCAATAAGAAAGAGTATCACAGTGTTTCCTTTCTTACAACTTACAAGTCTATGCCTGAATGGAAAAAGGAAAGAGAAACTAAACTATTTACACTATTGTTTAGTGCGAACTAAATGATGATTTACTAGTTGTAGATAATTTCAGAGGATTCGTTTCTTGAGGTTGAGTCCATCGTGCAATGATATATCCTTATCGTGCACCTTCGTATCAGGGGATTGAGTAGTGAGTAGTGAGTAGTGACTAGAGAAAAAGAAGTAGACACGAGAGACAACAGGAGTACGTACGGGTTTGACAGAGTGAAGATGAAATTTCTGAAGAAGATCAACTACATATTTGTTTTGAGACAACATCAAACCCTGAGGAGTACGTAAAACCTGAATGCCTAAAAAACAATGCTAATCACCCAAATCCTTCATAGCAAACTGGGCAGAGAGAACACTGATAAATTTCTGAAGCAAAGAGGAACTACTACCTGTAAGCACAATATCATCAACATATAGCAAGAGAATGATAATATGACCACTGTGTTTGAGAGTGAACATGGAGGTGTCACAACTACTGCACTTGAAACCAATAGAGAGTAAAAAGTTGCTGAAACGAGAGAATCAAGCTCGAGGAGCTTGCTTCAAACCATAAATGGATTTTCGTAACCGAAAAACATGAAGTGGTTGAGAAGGATGTTCAAAACCAGGAGGCTGACGCATATAGACTTCCTCATTGAGAAAACCATGAAGGAAAGCATTTTTAACATCGAGTTGACGAATAGGCAATTTAAATGTAGCAGCAAGAGTTAAAACTAAGCGAACAGTAGTAGGCTTAATGACAGGACTAAAGGTTTCAAAGTAGTCAATACCTGCCTGCTGATGATTACCAAAAACAACAAGTCTGGCCTTAAACCGCTCCACAGAACCGTCAGAATTATATTTAATCTTATACACCCACTAACAACCAAGAGCGTTTCTATTGTTGTTGCGAGGCACAAGTTCCCATGTATCATTCTTAATTAATGCTTCATACTCATCACGCATGGCTTGTTGCCACCGAGAATCTTTAGACGCTTGCTTAAAGTTAGACAGTTCAGACTCAACCACATCGGTTTTTAAATTCATTAAATTCCTAGTGGAAATGATTCCGTCTTTTAAACGAGTGGTCATGGTATGCACATTAGTCGGATCGACACATTTAGACGACTTTCTAGGACGCCTAGGGGGAGGAACAATGGGAGACGGGGATGAAACAAGAGGAACATCAAGGGGGAGGGGTAAAAGACGAGGAAGGGGAAAAAGGGAGAGTCTCAGGTGACCCCGCGGGCGCAGGTGGTACCTGCGGGCTGGCAGCTGCTGCAAGCGTAGGAGAGGGAGCGGCTGCGGGCGCGGGCGAGGACGAACATGCAGCAGCTCGCAAACCTGCGGGTGCGGTAATGCGAGGCTGTGGGGTGCTGCTGCTGGTCCCATATCCCTCGGGCGCGCACGCATCCTGCGGGCAGGCAGCGAGTTGCTGCATGTGCCCCCGTGATGCTGCGGGCTGGGGGAATGGAGGCATAGGACTGACCGACTCGATAGACATCCTAGGGAGGGGACCATTTGACGATAAACTTGGTTCACTAGACGATGGAAGACTCAGAAACCAAAAGAAGGGGTCAAGAGACTCGTCCATAGACGAACCAATGGGTGTGCTAGACACAAGGGAACGATAAGGAAATTTACGTTCACTAAACAACCCATGACGACTTGTATAAACTTTGCCAGAAACAGGATCAAGACAGCTATAACCCTTATAATTTGATGCATAGCCAATGAAAACACATTGAATCGACTTAGCCTGTAATTTATTGATTTTAGGATCTAAAAACAACGGAAAACAGGCACAACCAAAGCATTTTAAAAACTCATAGGAGGGGGGAAGGTGGAAAAGCTTAGCAAACGGGGATGAACCCTGCAAAACCGAACTGGGAAGACGATTAATCGTATGCACAGCCGTATAACACGCATCGACCCAATATCGAGTTGGCAACTCAGATTGAATAAGCATAGTACGTGCCATCTCGATAATGGTTCGATGTTTTCTTTCTGCAACACCATTCTGCGCTTGAGTCCGAGCACAAGACTTTCGAAAATAAATTCCCGAATCACAGAAATGTTGTAGTGAGGGAGTGTTATCAAACTCTCGTCCACCATCCCTTTGGAAAAATTTAATTTTTGAATTAAACAAATTCTCAACAAGTTTCTGAAAAGCTAAGAATGTCGAATAAACATCAGATTTCAGTTTAAGTATAGCCATGAAAACGCGCATAATCATCAATAAAAACCACATAATACTGAAAAAATTGATTCGATTTAACTGGCGATTGCCAAAGATCACTATGTAGCAAATATAAGGGATAGGGAGCACGATGAGTCATGTACTCAAAGGGCAAACGATGTATCTTTCCTACTTTGCAATGAACACAATCGTCATGAAACTTAGAATTACATGAAATCAAGTTTTGTGAACGTAAACTTCCTAAAACTCTAGCAGAAGGATGACCAAGGCGAGCATGCCAAACATCTCCAGACTCCTTGGTGGCAATGAGAGCAGGGACAGACGACTCTGGGCAGACTCGGGAAGACTCTGAACAAACTCGGGAAGACGATTCTGACTCTAGAATTTGAGGCTGAAGAGGGTACACACCATTCCTACTGATTCCCCGCAACAGAACCGCCCCCGTGGTCTTGTCCTTAACACAAACAGAAGACTCGTCAAAACAGACTATGCAAAAATTATCCTGACATAACTTTTGAACAGACATCAGATTATGATTTAACTGGGAACATGACACACCTTCGTGAGGCGAAGGGGGCGACTAGGGGAAGTCAGAGTTAAATTTCCAAGTTTATTAATGGGAAGTTTCGTGCCATCACCAACAACAATAGAACTCGAACCAGTGTAAGGAAGAGCATTAGATAGCATACCATCTTGTGAGGTCATATGAGATGCGGCTCTAGAATCTGGATACCAAATGGAGTCATTCGTTTCACCACCAACAGACAGTGCAGCTAGGGCACGTGTGACACCATCAGGAGAGGAAGGCACGAAGCTGTGATTGAAACGTTGAGGACAATAGGCTGCTTGGTGACCTGGATACCAACAACGACCACAAGTATCTGAAGAAGGAGTGTTAGCCAAATTGCCGTTAGATGGATTACTTCCTGCTGAAGACAAATCATTAGCAATATAATTGGCACAAGAATAATCAACATACGAAACATCATGAAAATTACCCATACCATTAGTGCGGCCTGCATTGCCACGACCACCCTGTCCTCCAGTATCGCGTCCTCCATTGTTACCACGACCACCGTTATTACGATTATTGTTGCGATTTTTGTTCTTACCACCCCCTTGACCTTTTGAATTCGAACCACCCGAAGAAGACGGTTGTGAACCTGAAGAGCCAGACTGAACAGCAACTTGAGCTTGATGAGCAGGGGGAGTCTCATCATAAGCACGCATAGCTTTAATGCGTTGCTCATGCTGAAGAAGCTTAGGGCGAAGATCATCAAACGTTAAAGACGTTTGAAATTGTAACAAAGTTGTAACAAGGGCATCATAATCTCGATCACGATCCAAAGCAGTCGAAGTATACTAAACCAAATCATACTGAGAGACAGACACTGAATAGCTGCCAACGAATCAACAATAACCTTGATTTCACGCAAGAACTGTTCCATAGGCTGTTGTTCAGACTTTTTCATATGACTCAATCTACCCTTTAGTTCCATAGATCTAGCCATACTAGCATGTAAAAATCTAGACTTCAAACGATTCTAAATTTCTACGGAAGTACGCAATTCATGGACATCAAGCATTACATAACGTGATAACGTAGCATACAACCACAACTTTATTTGTTGATCTAGCCTTAAATACTCGTAGAATTGGGGGTTGGGCAAAGTATGACCCAGATGATCAACATAAGTAGGAGTAGGTATAGAAATTGTACCTCGAAGTTGATGTGTTAACAAAAAAATAAGTAACCTGAGTTTTCCAGACAAGAAAATCTTCAGGCGAATTTAATTTGATGGTAACAACTCGAGTGATGTCATGATTGATGTATTGTTGCTCCAATGGAGCGGAAAAGACCAAGTCTTGAATGTGGGGAAGCGAAGAAGAACTCGCTAGGGTTGGCAGGGGTCCACCGAAGCCTGGTGAGAACCGATTAGGGCTTCTCGTAAGTGAAGTGTGCAGCAACGGGCTTGAATACCCCACGAACGGTTGCTGGAGGCCCACCGGTGGAGAGGCCGCTGGTTGTGGTGGCCACGGCACACTCGTGCCCTCCTGCGCGCCAAAAGAGTGCCCTAGTGGAAAGCTTGGCGGTGCTAGGGCAGCGCTGCGAGGCGCATATGAAGGCTTAGATGTCGTGGGTATGCGCGGCTGGTGGAGGGGAGTGGTCGGCGATCTGGTGGCGCCAGCGGCGGCCGAAGTGGCGGCAGCGGTGGTGGACATGGCCGACAGGAAGGATTAAAAATGCTAGGCTAAAATATGTGCGGAAAAAAATTTTAACCTAGGCTGTTGATACCATGAACAAGTATTGAAATAATTGGCTAACCTGTTTAGGTTGCCTGGCACTATTATAAATATAGAGGTATGAAAAACCGTGTTTACAAGACTAAGAGTCTAATTACCAAATTACCCTAATAGACTTTGGTAGTCTTAACACCCCGTCCGCAAAATCGGGATGTTAAATATCATTTCTAGTTTGGAAAGAAGTTCATTTAACTAAGGTGATGGCAAGTTCTTAGTTAACACGTCAAAGTTGTAACACCGCCAACAACCTTGTCCATTATAAAATGCACATCAATTTCTATGTGCTTGGAGTATTCACAATCGACATGGTTCTTTGTTATGGAAATGTGATTATCACGGTGTAATTAAGGTGGCGTGTTTTAAGTTAGCGACTCCAAACTCCTCAATCCCGATTACTTTAAAGCAGAAGTTAACATTGGCATGTTCCTGTACTCAGCTCTAGATTGTCCTATATATTTTGGACTTCGAACTAACATGAGAAGAAGCCATATAAGCGGGATGTACCTAGATATATAGATCTTATAGAGTGAACATAGACACCCTGATAAGAATCTTGGAGTGCTTGAAAAGTTAAATGATTACTCCCTCCATCCCACAATAAACTTCCCACTTTTTCAATGCACACAATTCAAGAGATTAGTTGGTGGTGGATCCTTTATGACTTTCTAAATAATATATTATCATGGTTGTTGACTTAATTTTAAGAGTATGGTTTTTGTTTCTAGTGATATAAATTGTGGTCCCATGTGTAAAAGTAAGTCACTTATTATGGGGACCGTACCACTTGAAGAAATGAGAAGTGTATTTGGAACAAGCATTTAGAGAGAAATGGAAAGTTTGTTAAGGGACGGAGGGAGTAGTAACTTTAACCCTCATTATGGTTGAGGGTTAACATGAGAGTCATGGTTGGTTAAATATGTACATGGAGGAACAAAAATATGTACATGGACGAACAAAGTCGAACACCGAAAAAAGAGGAAGTACGTCACAGGCTGGTTAACAGGGCGAGTTTCCTCACAAAATTAAAACCGGCCTCACGGATCCTTCTACCTAGGTAGTTGGGAAAGTAAGGGTCGATCTCACAAGTACCACAGTAAGAACCAATAAGTGTCAACAATGATAAACTAAGTCGAACCCTAAATACAAAATTTTCGATAACCACAAACTACTAAATAAAATATCGAATTAGATTATATAAGCTAAACCTAGGACATTATAATCACAACACATTGATCATGGAATGAAGCAAATAAACGGGGAAATTCATTTGAAATGAATTATAAAGGGACACTAACCAATAATCTCCCAATTACTCTCTAGAGCTAAAAGGAAGCACTTAGACTAATGAATTAAAACCTAGTTTCGTGCTATTTATACGTCTAACTATCACATCATTTAATGAAGACGAAAAAATAGAGTTTCCCAAAAAATGGTAGAGGAGCGATCACTCCTTGTTAAATGGAGCGGTTGCTCCAGTGCAAAAAGGCCAAACAATGACTTTGGAGCGGGATAGGAGTGACCAAAGACAAGTCGCTCTAGATCGCTCCTGATGAATTGGAGCGCGTGTTCCTTTGAGCTGACAACCCAACTTCGAACGAGCACATATATCTTGTTCTATATCGAAATTGGGATTATGACTAGCCGTTTGAAATCTCTCTAGACAACATTTCATCTCCAACTAGGATCCTAAAAAATGTTAAACAAGCTGAAATGTATGTCCATAAGTCCATTTGAAGTTGACCCTTGTGCCCAAACACTACCAAAACGTGTTATTTTGCTCCAAACATTTCGTCTATGCTTGTTGTACAGAATGGAGACCTTCGAGGTCGATCCTAAAATATTAAACACAAAAGGAATCAATATTTAACCCTAAAAAGATAGTCACAATAACTATTATTCACAAATGGGCTACTCCCTCCGTGCCATAGTAGTTGCAACACTTTCCATATATGGTTGTCCCTTATTAATTAATTATTGCAATACTTCTGTTCTAGGCATAGACCCACCAATATTTTATTATATATCACTCAACTAATATACCCTACTCATTGATTGATTTATGTGAAAAACATTAAAATATTACATTCCTACTCGATAAACTTCCTAAAAGTACTAAATTACTTCAATCACATCAACTTTTACAATAAATTAATATAACCTACACCCTACTCTACTAACTTTCTAGAACTATGTGAAAAGCTATTGTTGCGATTAATATGGGAAAGAGGGAGTATAGTTTACTCAATTATTCTAAAATAAGCAAGATGAGTTAGAAAATTAATGCAAAAAGAAGAGGATAAAGAGATTGTGAACAAGGGAAAATAAGGGGTTTAAATTGGTATAAAGATCACATATGTTTTCCTAACCTCCATATAAAGTTGGTTTATGATTCTAATTTTCAGTGTAAAGAAAAAGTAAGTCAAGTTTGGAGAGTGCTATGTTGGGAGAGCATTAAAGATTGTTGCTTATAGAATTTGCAATTTGGGTAAAGTGAGTTTTTCTTTACTTAATTATTGAGGGATTTTTCTAACACATTATTTGGCAGTTTTTTACTCTCAAAGTTCGCACCTTCTAATACAAAGTATTTTTCTTCCGCCATAACTTACTATTGGTATAAAGAGCTTGGTTCGAAAATATGGACAAATTCTATAAGTGGAAAGTTTGAGTTGAAATTGTTCAAAGGCAGGAAACATTTTGCGTTATAGAAAACCATGATTCAAGATATAATCACACAACAAAAAATGTATGATACCCTAGAAGACAAGAATTAAGCCCCAAGATGTCACCCTCATCAAAGTGGGAAGATTTGTAGCGACATGTGAACAATCCGATTATCACTTGCAGCGGAGATTAAGTGTGGATTTCTTCTGTGACAAGGCTAAAGCAGTCATGGGATAATCTTGAAAAGAGTTTCAATTGAAGTCTCTAACAAGTATGCTTTTTTCTCTTGAGAAGTATTTTTTTAGCTTGGATATGAAGGGCGATTATGACTTGAGAAATCATGAGAACAAGTTCATTAGATTGATTACTTGTTTAGCAAGGATGGAGGAAACTTTCAAGAGTTTAAAGAAAGCAATTATCATCTCATGGTATCGCTACCACAAAGGTAGAATAATATTAATACTTCCTTGTTGGTAGGAAATACGATATTTACTTTCTGTAGCCGAGTAAAGAAAAGGATTCACAAGGCAAAATAAAATCTTAGTTAGGTAGGCACATGGCAAGAGGAAGGGAAAGAAGCAATAAAACTCTAAGTAGCCTACCACTAATTAAACGAAAGGGGCACTATCAATTCAAAAATTCTAAGGATAGAGAGGATTTGAAGAAGTAAAAGAGGCAAAAGAAGATGTGAATCTTGTTGATCGTGAGGAGTATTTGCATGATGCTTTGTTAATTAAAAATAAAGTAGAATCAACAAAAACATGGGTCTTGGATCGGAAAGCCCGATTCATATTTACCACAAGTAACAAGATTTGAGTTTTTTAAAAAGCGTGAAGGAGAATCGGTCAATCTACCTAATGGGGATACGGTAGGTTGATGGCCCTTTGGTGATGTCATGTTTGCAATCTAGGAAGGTTATAGGTGTCACAAAAGTGAGGTACATCCCACACATAATTAGAAGCACTTAGTCTATGAGGAGGCTTGTTCAAGATGGATGTACTATTGAGATTACAACAAAGAATAATCTTGATGGTAGAATGCAATGAGACAAGCATGAAGTTTTCACGTAATCCAAGAAGCATCTTCATGTTGAAGCATGTGTTAGTCACAAAAAGGTTAATTTTGGTTCTAAGAGAGGCATTGGAGCCCCAAAAATGATGCAAAGTTATTGTTTGTTGATCAAGAGCTGGTCATGTGGGAGTAGTATCGGGTATGTGCCATTCCAATAAGTCCTACATAGTTTGCGGCTCGGGATGCATTGCAGTTCATTGAGAAAAAGAGTCGAAGACAAGACAAAGAGGAAGTGCCCCTGACCTAGGTCGCGGAACGAGACCAAGTTGAACGGGTGATTTATCCTTGTTTTGATATGTTATCTTTTTTTCTTAGTTTAGTTCAAGAAGGATTTTATATTATGTTTTCCTTGTTTAGGATATTATTATTTCCCATTTTAATTATATCTATATCTAGATTAGAGTTTAGAATATATTCTATTTGAAAAGGATTTTCCTTATGTTTATATAAAGGGGGTTTGGGATCCTAACTTTAAGAGTGCAAAAAAGTGAGTCAAATTTGGAAAATGCTTTGTTCGGAGAGATTGCTTAGGGTTGTTGATCATTAAAATAGCAAACTGTGTAAGGAGGTTCTTTCTCTACTTGATTATTCAGAGATTTCCTAATAGAAAATACACGTTTTTATTCATAAAGTTCGCGCATCTATTTTTAATAATATTATTGTCATTATTGATGGTATTATTCTTCCGCTATAACTTACATTGTTTCATACATGGATTCTCTTTGCAATTTTATAGGCCTGTGAAAAAAATGGGCCCTTTAATAATGAAGCAATATAATAATAAATATCAAAAAATGAGCAAATACATAAAACAATTTTCTTAGAGATTTATATATTCTTATTGCACCATGCACTAAATAAAATACCAAGTCCCAATGCAAAAACAAAGTTAAAAATGTAGTAATATCCTCATTTATTCTTATCGCAATCCTTTAACTTTAAACTAGTAATTCAATTGTAAGATTGAAGAATTTTTCTTTATTTGAATCGAAACCTATCCGGCAACCCTTCAATAAAGTTTGTATAGTGTGGAACATTTATAGGGCAATACAAATTCTTAAGACCATCTCCTTCAAGAGATCCAATATGTGATTTAGAAGCCTTCGATGAGCCTTATAGTTTGAGAGGTGGAAAATCGGCAATGTCTAGTATAGTGCCCTACATAACCACTCTTTTTGCAAAATTGACAAACACCTTCATAGCGAAAATATATCCAGATTACCTAATCATCATAGAAAGGGAGATAACACTCTGGAATCAGCGTCTTTGATAGATCTACCAGAATGCATGCCCTAAATTCCGGTTCCTCGGGTAGCTCACCCCGTAAGTATTCGAGAAATCTATACAACTGATGTTTCGAAGATTCTTAGCTTGTAGTGCGCAGTTTGAAGATAAGTAGCCTAGAGGGGCGCCAACCACTCTTACCCATATTTGAGCTAAATCAAAGTTGATATTTTGAGGAATAAGAGACCAGTGCCTTCTCGAAAAGTTATGATTCTTCCGTCAAGGATATATAGTAGTGTGTTGGCTCAATAAGCTTTCCCCATCTTCCCTATTTGACCATGTGTAGATATCCTAGAATCATGTTTTTTAACAGTAATGGCACCGCTTCTTCTCCACTGTGTGCTGACAATTCCTTGAACAAGAGTGATAGGTGGAGGGTGGGGGGCAATGAAAACCCCACTACTTAGCTATTTCAATTAATATCCCCCGGAAAATGGATTTTATGGTGGGTTTACTAAAGACCCCATTTGCAAGGTTCGAAAATTGTGTTTGGTTGTTATTGGGAGTGAATGACCAAAAGTTTTAATGTGTAAAAGTAGAAGTGAAAAAAACAGTAGAAAGTGACGAGCTAGTATGTTTAACTAAAAGAGTAATTGTTATATCAAACGAAATTCTTCTTGCTTCAGTGAATGCTAGTGAGCATTAATGGTGGAGAGAAGAACGACTTGTTGCTTTGTATTTAAAGCTCTAATTTGAGTTGAGTTTGAATGTTGGTAGCCGAAAGTGCGAAAAATTGATTGGTTGGAATTTGCATGAAGAACATATGTAAAAGCTAGTGATAGAAACCTAGTGTAAAATCCTTTTCGAAGACAAGCGAAGGTTGGGATTTCCAAAAGGTGATCGGAGAAATCTCCACTTAGATATTGAGTAAAGAGACAAGCAAAGAGGAGTTGCAGAATCTTTGCATGCTACAATAAGAATGCTGAAGTACTCACTTTTAGTGATAGAGACTCTCGGTTTTAGAGAGAGAAAATTACTTTGACCATATTGTTACCTCATTTCGAGATATTTTCCAAATGCCATCTTTCTAAGTAACACATATTTTGTAAGCATGAATAATATTAATAGCATAAAAGCATTGAAATATACTCTAATTGCAACACTTTTCATATATGGTTGTACCATATTAATTGCGTGCAAGACTTTTATTTTAGGCATGCTCCCACCAATATTTTATTATATATCACCCAACTAATATATCTCACTCATCATTGATTGATGTGAAAACATTAAGAAATTACTCCCCTACTATATTAACTTCGCAAACTATCACATCACTTTCTATCACATTAAATTTTACGATAAATTAATGATATTATCTACACCCTGCTCTATTAACTTCCTAAATTTATGTGCACAACCTAATGTTGCAATTAATATGAAACGGAGAGAGTAGTATATAAGTAAATAGCTACGAATTTTCTTCTCTTACATTTCATTGCCTCTCAATATATATATAAGGTGAAAGCATTATTTTCCTTAACCATAAATGATTTACAACCTAATCGTATATACTAGAGAGATACACTAGATTACATGAGATATTATCTCCTAAATTATCTTAACCACTATAACAAATATAAAAATAATATCTACATGCCTAAAATATGAATAATGAAAATACATACAAGCTTCAGTAGGTACAATGGAAGTAGAAAACCTAGCCAACTCAGTGTAACGGTCCGTATACTCCTAAATACCCAAGCTTCCCTGAGTCAAGGAAAAGAATTCCTCCTGTTTCTGCCAACGGAGTTCATTAGGATAGAAAATCTCTTTCAGCTTAGCAGAGAACTTAGACCACTCAAGACCAGAGCAAGCGTCTCTGACCGTGCTCCACCAATTATCGGCTTCCTTCTTCAGGTAATAGGAACCGATAGATACCCGTTCAGCAGCAGGGCAATTAGTAGCAATGAACAACTTTTCCATCTCCCTCAACCAGTTTTCTAGAACCACAGGGTCAGTAGTACCCTCGTAAGTTGGTGGTCTATGACGATCAAAACGATCGAAAGCTGATTGTCCAGAAGAGGAACCATAAGACTTGTTGGCCAAGGAAATGAAAGCACCCTCTAGCGCTCGGCGACGACGGCCCGCAGCCTCCTTTCGGACACAACGGTTATGTTGTCGTGAATGCATTTTACAAAACAAGAGATCAAGTTAGACAATAAGGCATACGTTAGCAACTTAAATGCAGAAATAGATAAGTCAAAACGATTCCCAAGGCTTTCTTCCTACCCAATTAACTCTCACTAAGTACTTTACTTGAAGCCTAAGACACTAGTAATCTTAGTTACAATGACTACACATTTCTCATGAAACATGTAGCAACTCAATGAGAGTTTTTGGAACGTTTGGCTCTGATACCAACTGTAACATCCGGTCCTTTAACAATACTAAAAATAAAGATAAATTAAAATAAAAGAAATAAATCTATTAAATAAAATATCAATGGCAGCGGAAATACCACTGCGACGAAAATATTATTCTAAACAATGAAATAGAATAAAATCCCAAGTCAATAATATCCTCAAAAATAAATAAGGAAATGAGGTCCCATACCCTCATTCCATAAACATACTAAAAATCCCAAATAAAACATCAAAACCATAATTTAACTAATAAGATAGGAACAATCATAATAAAACTACTTAAGATCCACTAGAAAGGTGGTCTTAATCTTCCTATCATAGTGTTTATCTACAACTACTAGGACCATATCCTTCCTCACGGGACCATGTCTCACAGTCCCACTCCAAACGGTAACGATCCTAAACTTTCACATCTGCAAAGATATACAACAAAAATCCACAATCAGTGGGGAGTAACTAACAGCTCTCCCAGTCCAATCAGAATTCAATTAAAAATTTAAAATATGAAGAATAATGTCTGGGATACACAATAATCATACAAGACATAAGGAAAAACATACAACATACGAAGTAGGAAATAGTAAGACAAGTTAACAACAATAATATTCATCAAACATTATACAGGATAAAGAAAGGAAAGTAATTCCATAAATAGATCGTTAAAAGAGGAAAAACACTTCAAAATTAGTAAGTGAAATAAATAAATAAATAAATGAATAAATAAATAATTTAAAATGAGTGAGATGAACGCTAGTGACCCGCAGCCTACTTCCTAAGAGTATGTCAGATCGCAACCTCCAGAACGGCCTATGGGTTACGTTCCCTACCGTCTGTGTCTAAGAATAGCCAAACCCTCGATGCGGGACACTACGCGCAGTATCTCCCGACCTCTCGGACGATAACATATCCTAAGTTTCTCCGATGCAGGGTAGCACCCTGCTCAGTGCCCCCTCACCTCTCGGAGTGCATGTTCAGTATCCTTGGAAATAAATAATTCCTTAGACTACTCAACTCAAAGTAAAACGATTAAAACCAGTAAAGTTCTTCGAATTTAACACTCGTCAAATCATCAAAAATACTTCAAATCATCAAATAATTATAAAAATCGCAATTCTTCAAAAATAATACTCCAAAATCAATTATTCAAAAATAAATAAAGCAACTAAATTAAATGCTCTTCAAAAATCAAGATTTCAAAATATAAATTAAAACTTCTTCAAATTCTAATTTCCAAAACATAAATCCATCAAAGTCGTTATCTGAGTTTGGGTACGAAGTCGATTATAAATTAAATTATAAATCTTCCCCGTACATAACTCTTGGCGAAATAATGCTAAGGGCAGTATTATTCTCCCCCGAGCATTACGACATCGATAACTCAAAATTTATCAAAGTACTCAAGACGGTTTCACAATAACATGCATCATCACAATAGTTCAACATTTCAAGATTTAACAATCAAACATACTTTCATAATTAAATACGACAAAACTGCATAAATAAAATAATTAAAATAATATACACAACAAAGCGAAACAGTAAGCCAAAAAGGAAAAAGGGAAGGGCAGCGCTGGGTCGCGAGCAGCCACTGTCTCCCCTTCGTCCGTTTTGGTACTTTACGTACCCAAATAAATTCACATTAAACATGCTCACAAAAATTCATGGAAAATTAAAATATAACTATAACATCAAATAGGCATGCTTGAATTAATACTCCAAAGAAATTAAAGGAACAAAAGAATCACAAGTCTTTTAAATCATGAAACTCAACTTATTAACATAAAATAATAATTTCCAATTAACCCAACTAAAATTCCAGCATTATAATACTCATGATAATTCATTTAAAAATATTAAAGAACAACCACAAAAGCATATATATCATACTATAAAAATTAGGGCATGTTTATGAGTTAAAAACCACTCAAATGAATTAATATACTTCATGAAAAATAATTCCAGCAATATTAAAAATAATAAAAGGGCCAATAGAACATCCAAATTCATGCTAAATCATATTCCAAGTTACTACAATAAATCCATCATAATTCACACTTCAACCAAAACATTAAAAAAGATAATTCCATTAAACTAAAAATAATTCCACCATTAATAAAATTAATAAAATCATGAATTAAACATACTAATCAATAAAATAAATAAAGAGTAACAACCATAAGATGATACTAATCAATACTAACAATACTAACTTCATAAATAACGGTTTTAAGTACTCTAAAATATATATTAAAACAACAAAACTAACCCTAACATGAATTCTAATAATTATAACATTAACATCACAGATCTAATAGATAAAATACATCCTAACATGATTCTAACATAATTAAATAATTAATTAAATAATAAAGTACTAGAAGGGATGTTAGTTACTTCGATCTACCCGTAGAGTATATAAAAACCGAAAATTAAGAGTAATAAATAGCTAAGAAAAACGTCCCCTTGAGAGAAATACGAAGAAGAGAAATAAATCCGAACTTGAGTCTTGAATTAACCCTTGAATATGAATTTAAAATCACTAGGAAGTAAGAATTTATGAAGAACAAGTGGGAAAACCTTTTCCCCTTTTTCTTGTGAAGTAGGCGTGTGATAGGGATGAATAGAGGAGAGTTTAATTGCTGTAATTTTTAGTTTAGAACAACAATAATAATATAAGGAGTATGAATATATAATTGCTAAAATAGAGTAGACATATAGGAGTGATTGACTCTCATTGGAGGAAGGGATTAACTACCAAAATTAGTTGATACCAGCTTCAAAATTCAAAAATAAAATCCCCTCCAAAACTCCCCCATGGCCGGCCACCCTACTACTCACACAACAAGTGGGTTGGCCCACTTAAGTGGTAAATGAAGCATCCTATAAGTTTGGCCCAAAAATAAAATAATAAGTCTCAAACTAAAAATAAATACTAAGTACTAACAATACTAAAATATAAATAATAATACTACCTCTTTAAAAATATATAACTCAAATAACCACACCACAATAATCACAATCACTTAAACACAACAATTAAATATAAACATCCAACACTTATGAAAAATAATATTAAATTATACTATAAGTTTAGTTTCAAAATATAAACATATATAATTATACACAAAAACACTTAAAATAATTATATATATAAATAAAGAATATATGAATAAATCAAGGATATAAATAAATATAACGTAATAAATAAATAATTAACAAGCAAAATTTCTAGTGAAATCACGGGGTGTTACACATATTCAGCACTGGAACGAGACAAGGTCATCTGTCGTTTATTAGATATTTTCATTATCTCTATT
This sequence comes from Patellifolia procumbens, assembly GCA_947645195.1. Taxonomy (NCBI): domain Eukaryota; kingdom Viridiplantae; phylum Streptophyta; class Magnoliopsida; order Caryophyllales; family Amaranthaceae; genus Patellifolia; species Patellifolia procumbens. Next base: position 270,158 of record CANSGD010001359.1, read on the forward strand.
ATACAAAGGAACGGCTGGGGGACACCAAAAATAGAAAAAGAAAAAAAAAGAAAAAAAGCCAACCTACTAATAGAAATTTTAAAAAAACGAAATTTAAAGAGAAACACAATTTTCACTCAGGCACTCACCCACTATTTGCTCACACTCTTCCACTAACCTTCACAATTTCACTCACCAATCACCACTAGCATTTTGGTACCATTTATCTAGAATTATAGTTTGATATTTTGATAGTTTTCCAATTTGATTTTCCTGACACCCATATTTTATTTGGGCCACAAACCGCTTTTTCTTTCTTTTCTCGATCTCATAACTTCCATCTTCCCTTTCCAATCATTTTCATGTCATCTATCAATTCATCATACAGTCTGCAGCATCAGAACTAAAAAGAAGGATCAGGTAATTGTAAAGGATAAACATTATGTAATTTTAAATCCGTGCAAATTAGATGTATATGAAAAAAAACCATTAATTTGTTTGCTTATATAAGTTACTGTGCATTTGACAAGCATGTGAAATCAAGAGGAGTACAAAGAGCAAACTCAAGCTCTTCCGCCAAATTAGTAATTAAGGTAAATGTACTCTATTAATTTTGTAATTCATCCATCTTTTACAAACTTAATTTTGTTATCATTCCACATTACACGTACTAAACTCTTCCAACCAAAACCTTAAATCTAATGACAAACACAATAATAGCCTCTAAGAAAGCTTGGCCTTTTTTCTTTTTAGTTTGTTTAGTTCCATTAGTTAACCTTTTTTTTAAAACATTTAGTTAAGTTTAGGTAAATTCCATTAATTTTAGTTTGTGGATACGCAAACACAATAGTAGCATTCAATATGAGTTAAAAACCAAATATTATCGATCACAAAAATATTTCATAGTAGGTGTCTGAAAATTACAATAATCATGTGAAATTTTATAGTAATATGTAATTATAAATTGTAATACATTATCGCACTCATTTTTACAACGTTAACTATTATGTGCTAAAAGTTGGTTGAGCTGGATTATACATGTGGTTATACAAGATAATCTAAAGTGATTAAAGATTTGCATAAACAATGTCGTAGATTATTAATATTTGATATGTACGTCATATACAAAATTAAAATTATTTGTATTGAGATCTTTTTTTTAATGAATATGATAAGTCTATCTACTTTTATTCTGATGGGATAAGCCTATTTATATCATTCATTATGTTAATATTAAAATCAATTTGGCGCACACATCGCGTGCATATAAGACTAGTTCTAACTGAAGGAATTGTGTCCTCGACTCTAATGCAATTACTAAATATAATACGGATCGTATTATGGAGATAATAATTCGTTTAATTGGGTCGTCTTTACGTCTTGCTAGAGAACGCTATAGACCTTTAGGTTAGTAAATAATAAACCCGAAGCCCACTTAAATGGATCCTACAAAGTCACACATAATATTTGGATTAACAAAAGAGAAACCCATAGCCCATAAAGGCTATAGGGTAGTCGGCCCAAGAAGGAGATGAGAGGAGATTATTTGACCTAATTATTCCTATATAAAGGTCATGCAGTCAGAAAATAAGATACAGTATCTCTCATTATTTTCTCCTGCTCTTTCTCTCTCTCAACTGACATTACTCCATAAAAGAAAAACGCTTTCTTTCTTCCTTCCAACTAGCATTGGTGGAGTGTTGATCCAAATTGGTGGACTAAGTAGAGGAATCACGTTTGGGATTCTTTCTCCAAGATCGTTGGCTATACTTTGAAGTATTCAATCCCGCCATACCAGTTGAAATCACGCATCAAGAGGTTAGTAATTAATTATTATATGATCCTTAATTATATGTGCATGAGATCCTGTTTTAGGTGCTTATGAATTAGATTCATGAAATTCCGCTTATAGTACATATAATCATACAGTGGTATCAGTTTAGCCTCTTGCATATATTCTTTTGGTCATTATATTATGATTTATTTTGATGCGTCTATCACTATTTTTAATTTGATTAGAGGAGGAATTGAATTATGGATTAAAAAAAATTGGAATTAATTAAATGAGATTAATTGCTTAATTTTTTTTTAATTTGGCCGAAAATAATCAAAATTTCGAACCCTAATTGTTTTTGTTCGAAAATTGGGTTTTTGGTCGAATTTTAAGGCTCAAATTCGTCAATTTGATCAAAGATTTTGGGAAATTTATTTAGGGCTTTGGTTTCTTTAGATTCGAATTGCAAAATCATGTATTTGATTGTTGTTTTCGTTTTGTAATCAAAGAGTTTGATTAGAAACAATCAAAACCCTAAGTTTTTCCCCAAACCAATCTAATTGGGTGTTAAATGGAGATTTAACACTCCAATTTGTTTGAAACGTTCAAATTGAAGGATTTAAAAGCATTTATGATACATTTTATGCTCAAATCCACCCAGAAAGTGTTCAATTTTTCGAAAAATAGCCACGAATTTTCGAAAATAGCTTGAAAAATTCTGGGCAATGATGTTGCGTTTTCCGGCGGGCTGGCGGTGCAAAGGTTGCGCATGGCTGGCCTACCGATTTCCGGCGAACGCCGGCGCTGCTGCGGTGGTCCACCGTGGGCAGTCAGCCTGGTGTGGCTGTGCGTGGCTGCTACGTGGTGGCGAGCAGTGCTGCTGGCTGCGTGGCTCAGCCACTAATTGAAAAAAAAAAAATTTGTTTTTCCTTTTATTTTAATCAGAAAATCTTTTATGTTTTAAGGTCATATCTTTTGGTTATTTTAATATGATTTTAATAACCGAAAATTTGGTTGATTTGATCTTTTGGTTATTGAATATTTTTTAATAACCAAAATCATAAAATCTTTTGATGTATATCTTTTGGTTATTGAAATATGATTTTAATAACTAAAGGTATTCCATGGTTTTAAAAGTTAATATCTTTTGGTTATTGAAATATGATTTTAATAACCGAAAATCTTTAATGATTTTAAAGTTATATCTTTTGGTTATTAAAATATGATTTTAATAACCGAAAATCTTATGAGATTTAATGATTAAAATCTTTTGGTGATTAAAATATGATTTTAATAAGCGAAAAATCATAAAATCTTTTAATTAATATCTTTTGATTATTAAAAATCAAACAAATATGATTTGTTTGAGAATATTAAGCAATTCCAATTATATTTTATTTTGACTAGGTCATAAATTAAATCCATAATCTGATTATTTAATCTAATTAAAATTAGTTGGGAAAAGATAATATCTTTTAAGTTAGTTAGATTTACTAGCTTAAATGTTTTATCTGATATTTGATATTTTAATTATTGGCAAGCATGATATGTGATATTATTATTTGGCAATTAATATGTGATATTTTGATTATTGCAATGATATTATGTGATACCATTTTGAATTTGTAATATGTGATATTATAAAATGGAAATTCATTTTGATTATTCGATTATTGGCATGTATAATATATGGTTTTATTATATGGCAATTTAATATATTAGATATAATTGCTATTATAACTAGTAAGATGACTATATGAGCCAATAAAATAATCAAAATGGTTTTGGACTTTAAGCAAAGTTGACGGGTGTATGTGAGGTGATAAGCTCTGTCTAGGATTAGGAAGGCTCTCCCCAATGTCGTGGGTAACTTCCTTACCTGGGAGCTATAATCTCCTTGGCAATCACTCATCAACTAAGAATTACAATTGTTGTAATTAGTAAAATTTTATGTTAAGGTGATGAACTCTGTCTAGGATTAGGAAGGCTATCCCCAACGTCGTGGGTAACTTCCTTACCTGGGAGATATAATCAACTTGGCAGTATTATTTTACAATGCTTATAAGTTTATAGTATGTTGGTTATTAATATTGAAGAGTTCACTCATTAATAACAACATAATAAACTTACGTCCCATAAATATTGAGGTTAGCTTTTCCAAATATAAAGTACTTATTAACCCTTAATTAATGATAATAGGTCATGCCTCCGCAGGGTATTGTCATTAATTTTGGGAGATAAGGTGAAATTGCGAATTTTGCATACTTAGTTTGGTTGTCCTCAACAAAATCATCAAAAGCGTTTTGGATTTTGAATCAAGAGATAGTTAAGCATGTGATGTTTTCCTATCTAACAAGAATTATAAAGTGTTATAATTAGTAAAGAGTTTACTTACCTTGAGAATGTAACTTTAAGATAAGGCCTCCGTCTGCTTAGCGTTGCATGTTGATAGGATCTTGTACTCACTTATTCAAATTGGGACATTAAAATTGAATGAGGTGTCAAACCTAGAAATCATTGCATGTTTTAAGGTTGTTTCATAAACATAAATTGAACTTTGCCTTTTATTTTTCTGTCTAGAGGTACTATGAATAACAACAACAACAACTCTGTTTTCAACATTCGTCCTTTCCTTGAGAAGGATAGGTTGAATGGAGAAAATTTCCTCAATTGGGAAAGGACCCTAAAACTCTTTCAAAAGGGAAAGGGTTTTAAGGATAAATGGGCAGGCAAGAAGGACAAAGGCAAGAAAGTTGTCGTTGCTCCTGAAAAACCTAAGCTAACCGCTAAGCCAAAAGCATCCGCGGAAAGCAAGTGCTTCTATTGTGAAAAGATAGGTCACTGGAAGAAAAACTGCCCCAGATACTTGGAGGAAAAGAAGTCGGGGGCTTCCTCCTCAAGTATTTATGTTATAGAAATCAATTTGACTTCCACTTCTTTATGGGTATTAGATACCGGTTGTGGTTCTCACATTGTTAACGATGTGCAAGGACTAAAAAGAAGTAGAAGGCTAGCAAAGGGCGAGGTAGAGCTCCGCGTTGGAAATGGAGCAAGAGTTGCTGCACTTGCCATTGGAAGTTATAGTCTACATTTACCCTCTGGATTGATTATAGAACTAAATAATTGTTATGAACTAAATAATTGTTATTTTGTTCCATCAATTACTAAGAACATTATTTCTGTTTCCGTTTTGGATGATGAAGGTTTTTGTTTTGAAATAAAGAACAAGTGTTGTTCCATTTCTTACAATAATATGTTCTATGCTAGCGCAAAATTGATTAATGGCTTGTATGTATTAGATAGGTCAGTACAGGTCTATAACATAGATAGCAAGAAACAAAAATCGAATGATTCAAACCTAACTTACATTTGGCATTGCCGAATGGGTCATATAAACCAAAAGCGCATCCAAAAGTTACAACAGGATGGAATCCTTCCATCATTTGATTTCGAATCATTTGATGTATGTGAGTCATGCTTGTTGGGGAAAATGACTAAATCACCTTTTACTGGAAAGGGTGAAAAGGCTGGTGATCTCTTGGGCCTCATACATACAAATGTTTGTGGGCCTATGAGCACAAAAGCTAGGGGGAGGGTTTGTGTACTTCATCACCTTTACTGACGATTTAAGTAGATATGGGTATGTCTATTTAATGAAACATGAGTCGGAATCATTTGAAAAGTTCAAAGAATTCCAAAATGAAGTACAAAATCAACTTGGTAAGACAATAAAGGCATTGCGATCGGATCGTGGTGGCGAATATTTGAGCCAAGAATTCGATGATCATTTGAAAGATTGTGGAATACTTTCACAATTGACTCCACCAGGAACTCCACAATTAAATGGTGTCTCTGAAAGGAGGAATCGAACTCTATTAGATATGGTTCGATCAATGATGAGTCTTGCTGATCTTCCGATTTCCTTTTGGGGATATGCTCTCGAAACAGCTGCACACACACTAAATAGGAGCCCGTCAAAGGCTGTAGAAAAGACTCCATATGAGATATGGAATGGAAAGGTTCCAAACTTATCTTTTCTTAAAATCTGGGGTTGTGAGGTCTATGTAAAGCGTTTACTGTCAGACAAACTTGCACCCAAATCAGATAAATGTCTCTTTGTGGGATGCCCAAAAGAGACAAGGGGTTATTACTTCTATAACCGTCAAGAGAATAAGGTATTTTTTGCTCGTGATGGTGTCTTTCTTGAAAATGAATTTATTTCCAGGAAGACAAGTGGGAGTAAAATAGTTCTCGCAGAAATTCGAGATGAGCAACAACTGGACGTGGTTCACACCATGTCAGAGACGGCCCGACAAGACGAAAGTCAAGTTCAGGAGATGACGTATTCAACGCGTGAACCTCCTACCGTCCCACTTGAATCTAATTCAAGCGAAAATCTTCAAGATGTTGAAGAGAACATTTCTATTGATGCTTAGGCCCCGCTTAGGTCTAGTAGACCCAGGATTCCAAACAAAAGGTTGGTTGATTTCCTGTTAACTGAAAACAATGAAATAATGATTTTGGAGAATTCAGAGCCTACTACCTACAAACAAGCTTTGACGAGCCCAGACTCTGAGAAATGGCTTGAGGCCATGAAATCCGAATTAGACTCCATGTCTGAGAATAAAGTGTGGACCCTAGTCGACTTGCCTGATGGGGTTACACCTATTGGATGTAAGTGGGTGTTCAAATTGAAAACAGACAAAGATGGAAACGTCTATGTCTATAAAGCAAGACTGGTCGCAAAAGGATTCAGACAAGTTCATGGTATAGACTATGACGAGACCTTTTCTCCAGTAGCAATGCTTAAATCGATTCGGATACTTTTAGCGATTGCTGCATATTACGATTACGAAATTTGGCAGATGGATGTCAAAACCGCATTCTTGAATGGGTTCTTGAATGAGGATGTGTATATGACACAACCTGAGGGTTTTGAGGATCTAGAAAACCCTAAAAAGGTTTGCAAGCTTCAGAGATCCATTTATGGATTGAAGCAAGCATCTCGGAGCTGGAATCTTCGATTTGATGAGGCAATAAAACAGTTTGGTTTTCTCAAAAGCGAAGAAGAATCTTGTGTCTACAAGAAATTTAGTGGGAGTAGCTTAGTCTTCTTGGTTCTGTATGTAGGTGACATACTACTCATGGGAAATGACATATCAATGCTTGAGTCAGTTAAGGAATGGTTGAAAAGTTGTTTCTCTATGAAGGACCTTGGAGAGGCTGAGTACATATTGGGAATAAAATGCTTGAGTCAGTTAAGGAATGGTTGAAAAGTTGTTTCTCTATGAAGGACCTTGGAGAGGCTGAGTACATATTGGGAATAAAAATCCATAGAGATAGGTCTCGAAGGATGATTGGACTAAGTCAAGAAACTTATATTGATAAAGTTCTTGCAAGGTTCAACATGGAAAACTCGAAGAGAGGATTCGTTCCCAAGTCACATGGCATATCACTTAGCAAGAGTCAGTGCCCGACTGAGCCTGATGAGTTGAAGCGAATGAATAGCATACCTTATGCCTCGGCTATAGGATCTATCATGTATGCCATGATAAGTACTCGACCAGATGTTGCATATGCCTTAAGCATGTGCAGCAGATTCCAAGCAAATCCAGGTGAAGCACACTGCACTGCAGCTAAGAGCATCCTTAAGTACTTGAGAAGAACTAAAGGCATGTTCTTAGTCTATGGAGGTGAAAATGAGTTGGTTGTTAAAGCTTATACTGATGCGAGCTTCCAAACCGACAGAGATGATTACCGCTCTCAGTCAGGGTACATCTTTTGTCTAAATGGAGGAGCAGTGAGCTGGAAGAGTTCAAAGCAAAGCACTGTAGCAGACTCTACGACAGAATCAGAATACTTAGCAGCGGTTGAAGCAGCTAAGGAAGCTGTTTGGATAAAGAAGTTCTTGACAGAGCTAGGGGTCGTACCTAGTGCTCTTGAAGGGATTGAGCTATTATGTGATAATAATGGTGCTATTGCACAAGCAAAAGAACCAAGGTCACATAACAAATCCAAACATGTAATGAGGAAGTATCACCTTATTCGCGAGATAGTTGACAGAAAGGATGTCAAGATCTGCAAAGTTCACACGGATGAGAATGTGGCTGATCCGCTTACTAAACCTCTGCCTCAACCCAAGCATGAAAGTCACGCTAGGGTTATAGGCTTGAAGCAAATGTTAGAATGGCTTTAGATTGTATTATGTTTGAAGAAACTTGTTACAATGTAAAGACATGGTTTTGCTATTTTATGTTTATGAGAAATAAAGTTTTATCTTATTTAATTTTGGTTTAGTATTAAATAAAATGTCCAAAAATATTCTTGAATTCAATGGTTTTGTCAAATATGTGATTTGATGAATGAAACACCATAAGCGAACTGAATTCATAGAATATTCATGTTCCTAATCCAAGTCATTAAATTGGACATAAATGACTTAGTGAAGGATTAGCATATAAGATTGATTGATAGCGCTATTTCATGGGCTATAGGAACATAGAGATGTTTAGTCAATCATATGGATATGTATATTTGATACATGATCGAACTGACCTACTTAGAAGTTTGAATAACTTCGTAATTATATTAGTGGATTCCTAAGACATGAGTGGAACACTACTTAGCTTGATAATTGGTATAACTTTGATGTTGTCAAACGTCATGCCGTAAAAGGGGACTATAAAGGCAGCATTCGGGTTGTGCTAAAAGTTGAGTGGGAGTTTTGGTTGCCACAAGATTGAAAAGGTCCTCCTATATAAGATAGGATGGGTGTCTTGGCCTCTTGAAGAGTGAGAATTGAAAATGCATGGCCGTGCTCAATTGGATTATAAGATAATCATTTGTTTAGCAATTCGAACTCGGATTTCAAGGAATAATTTGAAGATTAGTATGGATAACATAGAGATGTGATCATACTATCAAATTAGACACTAAGAGACTTTAGGAATTTGAATATTGCACACTCGTCTCGGACCAGTGGGAGATTGAAGGAATTGTGTCCTCGACTCTAATGCAATTACTAAATATAATATGGATCGTATTATGGAGATAATAATTCGTTTAATTGGGTCGTCTTTACGTCTTGCTAGAGAACGCTATAGACCTTTGGGTTAGTAAATAATAAACCCGAAGCCCACTTAAATGGATCCTACAAGGTCACACATAATATTTGGATCAACAAAAGAGAAACCCATAGCCCATAAAGGCTATAGGGTAGTCGGCCCAAGAGGGAGATGAGAGGAGATTATTTGACCTAATTATTCCTATATAAAGGTCATGCAGTCAGAAAATAAGATACATTATCTCTCATTATTTTCTCCTGCTCTTTCTCTCTCTCAACTGACATTAATCCATAAAAGAAGAACACTTTCTTTCTTCCTTCCAACTAGCATTGGTGGAGTGTTGATCCAAATTGGTGGACTAAGTAGAGGAATCACGTTTGGGATTCTTTCTCCAAGATCGTTGGCTATACTTTGAAGTATTCAATCCCGCCATACCAGTTGAAATCACGCATCAAGAGGTTGGTAATTAATTATTATATGATCCTTAATTATATGTGCATGAGATCCTGTTTTAGGTGTTTATGAATTAGATTCATGAAATTCCGCTTATAGTACCTATAAGCATACACTAACATAAGGAAAGAGAGAGTGAACACCCAAAATATTGTATTCTAACTGGTTTATTGTTTGATAATTAACTATTTTTAAAATATAATCTCATTTATAAGTATGAAATTATATTAAGGTAATAAGAATTAATAATTCTCTTGGCTATCCTCGCAAAGAGCCCCCACCTATAGGCCCATTACAAGTTATACACCCCTAACCCTCTTCCCCCAAATATCAAGCAAATATTTGGCATAAGAATTGATCCCCATATCAAATTAGGAGATAAGAAAAGACTCACCACTTGAACCAACCTTTATCCTTATTTAAAACTTGTGTATAGTATGTAAGTAAATAGGTACACTTTTTCTTCTCTTTCATTTCATTGTCCCCCCAAAACAAATATGAAATTAATTTTAAATACTCGTGAGATAATGATTTTATATTTGGGATTCAGCCATCATATGATGGTCGTTGACAAGGTTACACATCAAGAATTTTCTAGCCGCACAGTTGGTAAAGGCGAAAACAGGGAGATTTCGATGCAAACAAAACACATAAAAACATATTTCACATTTTGGATAAACCATTAGTACACGTTGCAGTTTTTACCCCTCATATTCTCCATCATTTCGAATGCTACAAAGCATCGTACTATTTGCATTTAATACATAAAGCTAAAGTCGGCAATTCTAATTGCGACATTCCAATATTAATAAATGTTTGATTCAGATTTTTACGTCTATATATATATATACTCTTTTCGTTGTATTAACTTACACACTTACTAATATATAATTTTGATTATCAATATATGTTATTACAAATAATATATTTTAAAAATAGAAATTGAGAATAACTCACTAACGAGACCATGCACCGTAGACCCACGGTGCACCCGGTGGCATTATGGTAATTTTCGCGAACTTCAGCAAAACAGCTCTAATACTATTTCCTTCCATTTTACATCACTAAATGGAAGCTACCTCAGTGGTTGGGTCTCTATACTCTCTCCGCGTTAGAGAGTTGTGGGTTCGAATCCCCCTCTACCACTCTTTGTTGTTTTTTTTTCCCTCCTTCAACTCATTTTTTTATTAATCTTCTTTTTATTCCTATTTTTTTAAAAGAAATATATTATTGCTCATTTAAAATTTATATTGCTCATTTGAAAGTTACGATGAGTTATTTTTCAAGTTCAAGTATAATCTATTTGTTCATTCGAAAACAATATTGCTCATTTACTTGTATTATAAGTTTATATTCGATTACTCTATTTGGTATTTATTTTAACACATTAGAAAATATATTTTCTCATTTTAAGATATATTTCTCATTTGAAATATATAATGCTCATTTTAGTAATATATTCGTCAATGTGAAACAGTATATACAAGTTTACTAATCAATAAATAATTATATAATTGCTCATTTAAAAGATAAATTACTCATTTATTTATTTTCCACGTACCAGTGTTAAGCTACTAAAAATTAGAAAATAATATTGTTTATTTTCTTCTTTTTAATGACTATTTATTTTTTATTTTAAGACATTAGAAATAGACATTTAATTTGCTCATTTAAGATACATCGCTCATTCGAACTATGTATTGTTCATTCTAGTGATATATTAGAAGCTTAAAAATTAAAGTGAATTTAAAGTAATTATATATTCTACACCGTAAAATAAGACAATGTTTGCTCACTATAAAGATGTTTTACTCATTTAAATTATTTTTTGCTCCATAAATATTCAGTGGTATTGTTAATAATTTCATTAAATGAGCAATATTCTAAGAGTTTTTTGCTCATTTAAGGACCTTTTTGCACTAAGTAACATATTTACTCATTTCAAAGCTATATTTCTTATTTCATTAATTTTTCAATGGGTACCTTATTGTTTGTTTAGTTTTTATTTCTCCACATTCACAAAAGAATTGGAAAAAGTTAGAGAGTGGAAAAGAAAAGAAGAATACAATAAGAAAAAAATAAGTCATAGTAACAGCTCATTTTGTGAATGAGCAAATTTATTACCTCACTCAAGATCAAAATGTTTACTGATCTTCCTGTGTAAAAAACATTGCTCATTCGAATGAGTAAACTAAAACTGCTCATTTGATCAAATGAGTAAAATAAAACTGCTCATTTTGTGAATGAGCAGATCTATTTTACCTCACTTGAGATTTTAGAATGTTTACTTATCAAAACAAACATGCTCATTTGTCAAAATGAGCATATTGATTTCTCTCCAAGATAAAATAAACTGCTCATTTGATCAAAATGTGTAAAATAAAACTGTTCATTTTGTAAATGAGTAGAGTTAATTTAACTCACTCAGTATCAAATTATAATGTGAACTACTATATCAAACATATTTTTCCATGTTTTCCTTTGAAAATCATGTTGCTCATTTCCTTATTTTTTACTCTCTCTGTTTTTTTTAATTGTTACAAAATGAGTAGATTTATTTTATTTCACTCAAGATCAAAATCTTTATTGATCTTCCTTTGCAGATAGATTGTTCATTTGATCAAATGAGTAAAATAAACCGCTCAATTATGATCAGAATGTTTACTGATCTTGCTGCACAAAAATGATTGTTCATTTGATCAAATGAGTAAAATAAAATCGCTCGATTGGGATCAGAATGTTTACTGATCTTGCTGCATAAAAACGATTGCTCATTTGTTTAAATGAGTGAAATATATTGTAAAAAATGGAAAAAGTTAGTGAGTGCAGAAGAAAAGAAGAATATAAAAAGATTTTATTTAAAATTTTTTAAAAAATATATTGTAACAGAGTATGGAAAATATTAAAAAGAAAAAACCGTGTTATAATAATTATATATTCTACCCGTAAAATAAATTTTTTAGAACCAATTATAGTACATCATCCCTCAAAAAAAATAATTATAGTACAACAATATGCAAAATAATTGAAAAAGATAAAATAAAAAAATCTAAAATAAAAACTAAGACTATGGAAGAAATATGAAAAACCAAAAAAAATTAAACAATGAGATTCAAAGCCAAAAGAGGAGGAAATGGTTGGTATGGAAGTCGAACCTATGACCCCTGCCATGCACATAAACCTCAAGACCAACTGAGCTAAGCTACTTACATGGTATAGTGGCACGCGTTTAATACTTATACTGTTGTCCAGGATTTCGCGAAAATTACCATAATGCCACTAGGTGCACCATGCGCATGGTGCACCCGGGTGCATGATAATACTTGTACTCACTAACAGTCAAAATTATATCATTTATCTTTGCATAATACTAGTATTTAGCTACATATGGTGAAAGTCGAAATCTAAATAGTGTTAAAATGTAAATGTGATCCATTTATGTAGGATCGGATGAAGTATATTAGAAAGTTTGGACAAACTTTGTACTCCATCATGTGTTATCGTCCCATTACGTCATTTTCACATATTAAATACAAATATCATCAAAATGGAGATTTGCTCACAACCTCACATATGTAAGAAAGAGATCTTACCATCACTCAACCACACTATTATTATATCTACAAAAATGATGATGATATACGCTTTTTTAGTGGATTTTTTTTTTGGCAAGAAGAAGTGACCCGGACTCTCCCTCGGGTCCTGATGAGCCAGACAATTTGAGACAGAGACAAATGATAAGGGAAATCCTACTTTTAAAGTGCCCCTGAACCCCCAACCTCTTAGTTGGAAGGCTCTCTCTTTTTTTCACTAGACAAAGTATTGCTTGGTATTTTTAGTGAAAATTGAAAACCACCGGACCAAATTACAAATTTTTAAATCCATATCATAAATAAGAAGTCTCATTCCCTTATTTTTACTAACTTAACTTGTCTTTAACTAGTAAATTATGCTGCCTCCGTTATTTAATAATCACTACATATAGAGTTTTACGCCTCCCAATGCACAACTTTGAATGCTAATAACTCTAATTATGCTCAAGTAAAAATTATAAAAAGTTAATTTTAATTAAGTATGTACCGCGACGAATCTAACAAGATCCCACATGACTATGTTTATCCTTGTACATAAATCATTATAGTTGATTAAAGGGAGATGGATGAATAGTGTAAACAAAGAAATATAGTGATTAAAAAAGAAGGGAGGAAGTATCATACATGATACAAAAACCAAGAGGTCGAGTATCAAAACTAGTTGTATTTCAGGAATTTAAGGGTTTGTTATCTTTAGCATAAATAAGCTGAATTGAACTAAATTGGAGTAATCTAAACTAAAAGATAAATAGTGAAATGTGAGAGTAAAAGTATCATCAGAAGCTGAACTAAACTGAAAATAAATTGACGAGGACATGCTATAAGTTAGAATATCAAGGTGGATTCCCTTATGCATGACCAATATATATTAAAGTATGTTTTTTCAAACTAAATTAAATTAAATTAAATTAAATTAAATTAAATGAAATATTCAATATTAAATTAAATTTTTAACACTTCAGTCCCACACGATTTAATCAACAAATTGTGAGCATTCAAATCTGGTTACGTTCGTTATCCCTTACCATTCAAAAAGAAAAGTTATGATAGCGATGTTCCAACTACATTTTGCTTATAAAAGCCACCACTTTCGCTTCTTTACCATAACATCTCAACAAGTTAAACATCATCTTTTCCAATCTCCAAGTTCCTCTCAAACATTAACCACAATCTTACCCTTCTTCCTCTTTATCAAATTCCAAGTTCCAAAATTCAATGGCATCTTCAAGAGTAGCAAGGATAGCAATAGAAGTTGCACCACCACAATTTGTGAATATCATCAAGTTTAGAAGAACTTCTAACAAAGCTTTGGATACAATTTATGAAGATCAAGAGAAAGAGATGAACCATTCCAACTCTTTCTCCTCCCTAAATTTGAAAAATTATGGGAATAATGCTTCATCATCAATTATGTCCAAGTATTTTTCTTCAAGAAATTGAATTAGTTAAGGAGAGTTCTCTTTTTTTTTATCTCATTTTTTGTTAAATTTAAGTTGAATGTAGTTCAGCAAAGAAGGTACGGTTTTTGATGGGCCTGTTGCTGCTTTACAAATTCTCTTTTCTATCTCTTTATGTATGTATGTAAGTTTATTGAGATTGAGCTTTTGAGCCTCTCCAGGAACTTATGATATATATAATTATGTTGGTTATCTTTTTGATGTTTTTCCTTGTAATATTAGTGAGTTTACACATTGTAACTTCCTTTTGATTATTAAAATCAGTTTTGCCTCAATCAATAAGATGTTCGGAAGCCAAATATTCATAGTATTTTATATGCATATAATATGAGTGATAAATGACTACATATATTAATAATGTTGTAAGCTTGTTTCTGAGCTCAACTCTTTGTACTAGTAAAATAAAAAACTGACACTTGACTTAAGTTCGAATGTCAGTATAATGAGCCAAGCTGAATATTCTCAAGTTCGAATGTTAAGTATAACTAGCCAAATTGAATTTTCTCAAGTTCAAGCTTAGAACTCAACTTGTCAATCATTCAATCAATGTGTAAGAAAGGTTAAAGTCGTTTAATGCAATGCTTGGATACTAAGCCCTCGTTTGGTTCTCTAATTTCAGGTATCAGGTATGGGTTTAGAATGGACTAAACCCATACCACTTGTTTGGATAGTAAATTTATGATTTTAAAATCCATACCTCAAACCCATGAGGTATAGGGTTTAGAAACCCAAGGGGGGAGGTGGGTATGGCTCATTCCATCCCCCTAGGTATCAAAAATCACTAAAGACACGACCACATATATGATATATCTGTCGTCCTCTTCCTGGAGTGAGTGGCTTCTTCCATAGTTGTCTTCTTCAAGCTTTCTTCCAGGTAAATTTCCCTCTCTTTTCTCACTGGAACTATTCACAAAAGTAGATAACACTTGCCTAAAACACAGCAGCAATGTCGCAGGGATTAATCTTCAAATTACGCCTCAAATTACCCAATTTCATGCGTGTAAAACAAAAATCATAGATATCCCACTATTAGCCTTTTTTTGTATTGCTGGTTATTACTTTTGGTTTTGTCATTTTGATTGTTTATAACCAGTACCCATTTCGTTTCCAACTTAGAGATTTTTTTTTGCTGGATAAATGAAGTGTTCATGTATTAACCCATGTGATGTTAACAATTTAGAGAATAATTATTTAGTTTCCAACTTTATGTTGTTAGAAATAATACATGAATAATTTTTTTTGCTCGACAAAGTTGCTGAAATGAATGTTCTTGTGTTTGATCTTCTGTTTGCTCTATAATTTTTACAAATCTGTTTTGAGAAAAGAAAATTAGGATTACTCAAATCAGTTTGGTTCTGATCAGTTGCTATCACAAACTTATTTCAGAGGGGAAAAAGATTAAGAACCAGCAAATTTTCTGTTTTTTTGGAAGAACAATTCTATTATAGAGAATGACTTGTTTTTAGGTGTTTATTTTTCAAATTATTAGTCATTGATATAATATGAATAATAACTTATGTCTACATGATTGTACACAGAAATGGATGAATCTGGATTATATTTGATAATGAGGAGGAGGAGGAGACAAAAGGAATTATTTGTTACGTTATTGGTTATCATTCATAGTGCAATTATCATGTATCTAGTATTACGTACCATGGGTGTAACTTTGCATAGAATGCACCTATGTAGAGATAAGAAACGTCGCAGAATAGATAACCTAAATACATTGATAAGAGATAGTGATGCTGCTTGCAGGAGTGAATTACGAATGAATAGACAAACCTTTTATATACTTTGTGAGATGGTTAGGGATATAGGTGGATTGAGAGGTACTCGAAATACGAGTTTAGAAGAGATTTTAGCTATGTTCCTATATACATTGGCACATCATAAAAAAAATAGGTCGATGGGGACATATTTTTTTAGGAGCGGAGAAAGTATTAGTAGGCATTTCAATCTTTGTCTCCTAGCGGTTTTAAAGTTATACCATCATTTGCTCAAAAAGCCTACGCCCATCCCAGAAGATTGCGAGGAAAATAGATGGAAATGCTTCAAGGTATATTTGAAAATAGTGACAACTGATTTTTTTTAATAAGATTAAAAAATAAATTGCATACCTAAGTTTACATATCTTTATATTGTAGAATTGCTTAGGAGCCCTCGATGGTACGTTTGTTAAAGTCCATGTGGAAAATGAGGTGAGGGGAAGGTATCGAACAAGAAAAGGCAACCTTGCAATGAACGTCTTAGGTGTTTGTACGCCAAATATGGAATTTGTTTTCGTTTTACCCGGTTGGGAAGGCTCTGCACATGATGGTCGTGTTTTACGAGATGCAATTTCTAGGCCTAATGGTTTAAAGGTGCCCCAAGGTAATAATAATAATATTAAATAATAAATATAGTATGAAACTACTTTATTAAATTAGTAATCAATTTTTTGTTGCATTTGAAGGTTCTTACTATTTGGTAGATACTGGCTACACTAATTGTGAGGGTTTTCTTACCCCTTATAGAGGGCACCGGTATCACTTGAAAGAATGGGGGGATCGACAACCAATAAGTGCAGAGGAGTACTTCAACATGAAACATTCTAAAGCGAGGAATGTAATCGAGAGAAGTTTTGGCTTGTTGAAAGGAAGATGGGGAGTTTTAAGAAGTCCTTCATTTTTTCCAATCCGCACCCAAGGTCGTATAGTTACAGCATGTGCTTTATTACATAATCTATTACGAAAGTACATGCCCACAGATACTGAGGTTAGCGATACAGATGATAGTGCTAGCGAGAGTGATGAAAGTGATGACGAAGTTGAATACATTACTCATATTCAGTCATCAGATGCTTGGACAGCTTTTAGGAATAACTTAGCACAAACTTCATTTAACACATGGAGAGCTAGATTGTGATAATTTTTTCTCGTTATATTTTTCTTGTTATACTTTTGTTGAACTTAATAATGTATTGTTGGACTATGTATTTTGTTTTTATAATCAAAGTTGTTTGTTTGTTTATCTTTTTGCTATTGTTAGGATGAATACAAATAGTCAATGTTCTATTGGTGGAATGGGAAAGAATAAGAGATTTTGGAAAAAAGAGGAAGAAGAAGCTTTAATTGATTGTTTGTTGGAGTTGAGTACTAACCAGCAATGGAAAGGAGAGGGAGGTTTTAAAAATGGCTATCTAAATCAATTGGAGTTAATGTTGAATACCAAGTTTCCTGGTTGTGGTTTGAAAGCTATTCCTCATATCGAATCAAAGTTCAAATGGTTCAAGGACAAGTATGCTGTTGTTTCTGAAATGTTGAACAAAACATCAGGCTTTCAGTGGGATGATCAAAGCAAAATGATACAATGTGAAAGACAAGCTTATGAGGATTTTTGCAAGGTAGAGAATATGTTGATTAAATTAAATATTTATTTAAACGTTTACAATATCATCTTTACTAACATATTTCTTTGTAGACTCATCCTAAAGCTGGAGGATTATGGAAGACTCCTTTTCCTTATCTTGACAAGTTAGATGATATCTTTGGTCTTGATAGAGCTAATGGCCTTGCATCTGAGTTGCCAGACGACTCTATCAACAATCTTGAGAAGGAGACAGTCAACCTTGATAATGATAACAGTGATGATGACACTACATTTGTAGCGGACACACCTTTTCCAGCTGCATTTGATACTCCGCCACAACCTCCTCCTACTAAGAGAATAAAGAGAGAAAAACTCCAAGAAGCAATGAGAAACGAAAATCTCCTCAAGTTGTAGATCTAACTTCCATTGATCATATGGCTAATGGATTCACTGGATTTATGAAGGATATGAGTAGTCACTTAGCCACGATTGCGAATGCCATGAGTTCAACTCAGGAACGTGAAATAGAGGTAGTTGAGCAAAAGAAGAATTTGCTTTCAGAGATAGCTAGCTTACCTGGTATTACTCAGTCTGAAGCAATTAGAGCTGCACGTTTGTTTTCATCAAATCCAAGCCAAATGGATGTTTTCTTCTCAAGTCCAATGATGATTGGAAGAAAGAAGTGGTGCTCGATCTATTAAGTCGCAATATCTAATAATTTTATTTACGAGTTCTAATTTTTGTATTACATTTTGGGTAATAACATGAATAATGTTGCAAGACGTTTTGTTCTTTATTTTAGTAAAGGGTTTGTTTTAGTTTTTGATATGGAATAATTTATTTGAAATTTTATGCTCTAATTTTGTACATTACAATAATATTGACATGTTGTAAATCTTGAAATAAAAAAGAACAAAAAATGACAATTGCATTTGAAAATATTTTTCATAAAAAAAATTAAAGTTATAAAATAATGTGACATATGTGAGGATTGTTTAAATTAAATAAGAGAAACATGGAAAAAATTGATTTGATTCCTGATTCCAACATATGATTAACCAAACAGCAAGTAAGAGTATCATTTTCATTCCTAAACTAAAACCAAACACATGGTATGAGGAATCAAGTTCCAACCCCATACCACCCTGGTTTGATTCCTGATTCCAAACCCATACCACTTTGTGAACCAAACGAGGGCTAAGAGATTTCATTTGCATTCCTCGAACAATCAAGTATTTGGATGACTCGTAATTCATCCAAAAAATAGATTTACCCAACTCAAAAATATAAAGGAAACTCTATATCCAAACTATCCATAACGTATTTTCTAAAAATGGATATTAAAGTATACATGTGCATTCACTTATCTTTATATGAGAAAAAGTAAATTAAAAAGTTCCAATACAAACCGAATACTTCCTCCGTTCCAAATTAAATGCAACAGTCAATATTTTGCACTATTCACACTAGTTACTTTGACTAAAATTTGAGCTTTATACATAATGAAAAACATAGTCAAGTGGGATCTTGTTAGATTCGTCTCGTTAAATATTTTCGTAATATCAACTTTTTATAATTTTTACTTATATATTATAGTGGATATTAACCGTTAAAGTTATGTCTCGGCAAGCGTAAAAGGTGAATTGTTGCATTTAATTTGGAACGGAGGAAGTATATGATATGCTTCAAGAATCTCAAAAAAAATGCTTCAAGAATATTCTTTGATGTGGTGATGCCATCCGAACCGGGTCAGCCCATCCAACCCAATCTCATTACCAACCCACCCACCCTGTTACCTTATTTGACTCGCAATGGGTCAATAATTCACTTCACAAGTACACCCATCAAACACTTGTGTAGTCAGACCCATGCACCCAACCCATCGAGTCAAACTCCAACTAAAAAAATGAGAGTTCTGCTTACGCCCTCCCTCAACCCACTCAGCCCCTTTGAGTTGTCCAACTCGTACTAGGCTAGTCCCCAAACCAAATTGCTCGTCCGTGTAGCCCGAGCTACACCGAGCTAGTTCCGCTTGGCCAAAAGTACATTGCTCCTGCCCAAGCTCAACCCGACTTGCCTAAATGCTATCATTACTTTGATGTGTGCCTCATACTCCTTAGGGTCTTTACTTGTACCACTTTGATTTTTACTGTTTGTAAAAGCATAGTTTATATCATATTAAAAAGTTGGTAGTTTTTCATATAAAGATATCTTCTTTGACATTCGATAGTCTACCACAGTTTAGGACCAACTTGTCTACATAGGTTCGAGCTTCTTTGTACATTACCTTCTCATATTAAGTATTAGAACATATTGATATATTCGATAAATAAATTATAGATTCTCGTTTTACTTATAAAAGTTATAGGAGGGCCCTATAACATTAAGGTATATCACAATTTATCATTATGGACACCTTTTTGTTAGATTTTGGCTAAAAAGTCAAACTTTTGGACATTGACCCTCCAACTTTTCGTTCATCTTTGCACACCAGATTTTGACCCTTATTTTAATGCGTGTGACTCCCGCATACATAAAGGAGGGCGGAAAAATTGAGAGGTTCAATGACTGAAAGTTTGACTTTTAACTAAAATTTGAGAATAAAGTATGCATTTTGATAAAAAAAAATGATATTAAAGGTGTTTTCTCACAAATATATAAGGTAATGTTTCACAAAAACTGTAACAAATAAGGTACTTTTTTTGCAAATTACCAAAATTTAATTCAGATCAGCTCTATTAATTTTAGTTTGTTCAATTCAATTTATCACTAACAACACTTTTGTTATCATCTTTAGTATTATTCTTAGTTTATTATCATTGTTATAATAATTATTATTGTGTTGATATATGAAATTCAATTTAAAGTTTTATAGTTTTGACATCCATTTATGTTCTTTAATATTATTATCGATCTTTCTAATATTATCGCTATACTTATTAGACATTATTATTGTAGTATATTACATCCTTTTAAATAATCATCTTCTACTTTCGATTTCCTAATCATGTTCTTGCATATGATCTCCATCTCTTTATTATCTTTTACATGATCATCGTTAACGTTTTCACATCTATCATTTACTAACATATTAACGGCCAACTTGACGTGCATTAATCGGTTTCATCATGGTTATTAAAATCACGATTTAAGTCTTAAAATCTTACGATTTTACGTTCTTAATTTGCAAAACGATTTAAATCGCAACTAGAATCTTAATTTGTTAAAATCTTAGTTAGATTCTTAGAAGATCATTAAAAACTTAAAATCATCATTAAAATCTTACGATTTTAACGATTCTATCAAAACTTTGATATTTTTTTAAAATAATGGGTCAAGCCTATTGATATAATGTTTCTCTCTTTCTAAATAAGTAACATTCACATATTCAATACAATCGTTATTAAGCTTACTCAATTCACTCAAACTCGTCTTTTTCATCAACAATAATACTAGTTATAGCTCTTTAATACACGATTAGTGGCCTTGCACTTCTAATCTTAACCGTGTTTAAATTTTAATGATTAATCGTATAATAAAAGGATCAAATAACTAAATAATATTTTTTAAAATTCATTTAATGATAAAAAACGGCTAAATAAGTTATACAGTTCCATCCTAAAACTCTATTTTCGCAAAATTTGTAGAATCTTACGATTTTACGATTCGATTCTATGATCCGATTTTAACAAACCTTTCCGATTCAAGTTAGAATCTCGATTTTAACAACCTTGGGTTTCATATCTTTCCAAATTATCTTAACTATTGTTTTTCTTCTTTCAAACATGCATGAAAAATTTTCAATCTTCATCAAACATGTTAATATCAATTTTTCCTTCAACATTTGCTTCATTTTGCACAATTGATATTCTAAGCTTGTACATTCTTATGAAATTACGAAGTACTATGCAAGTATTCAACAGTAAGACATTTATACTTTTCGGGCATATAAAGCATATGAAACACCCCCAACATTTCCTTTAACTAACCAAATGCACCTTCAATGGATATTCTAAATGACGAATATCAATAATAGTGGAAATGTTCTCTAGCATTCATTTGGGTGATTTCCTTTAAATGCCAACATGTTATTTGTATTAGAATAATTATCATCTATTAATATTAGTGTTATTACAATCTTTAAAATTACTATTAGTCATATAATAATAATAATTATTATTATTAATATTTAAAATTAAAATTTTATTATTATTATTGTTTATATGAATTTAATATTATAAGTTATATTATCATCATTATTATTAGGATTAATTATATTAAGTTATATTATAAATATTATAATTATCATTTAATTTTATCAATTAATATTAATAACATCACTTATTTCATAAAATATTAGTTCAGTTCAGTTCAGTTCAACTCAATTCAGTTCATCTCCATAATTTCAGCTAGTTCCACTCAGTTCGAAAGAGTAGAGCTTAAGTATTATATATACATATTCAACTATTATTTTTTTTATGTTCAAGAAACATTACAAAAAATAGTAAATTATTACATTTCGTTTTTATATACCAACTTATTAGTTTATTACTTGAAGAATTTAGTACAAACGATGATATAAACAAATTTTTACTAATAAATACTTTGTTAAGGATCTGATCAAATGAAATACCACATGTGAAAAGTCTCCCAGTGATATAATTGGAAAAATAGGTTCACCTAATAAGGCTAGGGGGTTACTCCCTTGGTTGTCATATGGTTTTAAGGTGGAAACTCCATTGCTCTTGTGAAGTGGACTATATCTCCTTATGGGTGAGGCTCAGGTCTATACTTAACATGGTATCCGTATTAGATCTGCAGGCTACAACTATGGATAATCCTCGTCCTTTAATTTATACTTTGGGCCAATTAAAAAAAGACTTCACGTCGGAGGGGAGTATTAAGGATTTGAGTCATTTGACCATATGCATGTGAGAGTCTCACATTGATATTATGAGAGATGGGTTGACCTAATAACGATAAGGAACTACACTCATTATTGCCATATAGTTTTAGAGTGCAGATCATCTGCCTCACAAGATGTCCCATTTGGTGTCCCATTTGTTATTATTTTGTCCTAAAACTCAAATTAAATAATTTTTTGTTGCGATTCTATGTGCTCCCTATTAGTAAATCCTCCAAGAATACAAAAAAGTGACAAAACTTCACTTAGTAAAATAAATGCCGAAAACGATTTATTTTGTTTTTGCTCATTATTTTACTAAGCGAAGTTTATTTTCTAATTTTTTGTTTTGGAAGAGTATTTACTAAAGGGACCACGTGGAAAATAAGAAAAATAAAAAAATTTATTTAAGATACGGAAAAAATAATAGCAAGTGAGATACCAAATGGGATATCATGTGGGACGGATAATACAGACTTCGATTCTCTCTCTCTTCGTTATAGGTTCAGACCAAACTCATAATTGACATACTCAATTATAAAAAATGACGTTTTCGTATTTTGATAGCTTACTTTCAGTCTTTGCCCATTATTCATTGATATCTTGTAAAAAGTGTTTAAAAAAATTATGAAAATATACTTTTAAGAGTATTTAATGATATCAACCTAACAATATGATTTTTGACACAACAATTTTATGTTAATTTGAAAGCCAAAGGTCGGCTTGAAATGTGAGGATGATAATTATTTTAAAACTGAGAGTATAGTTGGAAATTTCAATATTGTAAAGTAATGAAAGACAAGTATGAAAATTTAAATGAAACAACTAATCACAAAGGGATGAAATAGAAAGGAGTAAACAATGTAGATCGATGTGAAATCCAATAGGATAATTGCCATTGCTAGCAGACGAACCGCTTTCACTGCATTCGTCCTTCGTGCTACCGTAAATTCATCAGGAAGCACACCACTTCAGCATTTAATTCGAAACGTTAAAACGCCGGCAATTGTGATGGGAACTAGTGAACTAATTTAGACCGCTGTAATTAGGAAATTGGCTCTTCAAAGAGCGAGAAGGTAACCTACATTGAAGGGGATTTTGAAAGATCTTTATTGAGATTTGAGAGAGAAGATAGATCTGTTAAATATTCCCTCTTTTAGAAAAAAATTTGTAAGTGTTTGATTTGTAAACAAGTTCAAATAAAATTAGTGTTTGCAAAGTAGAAAGGTCCCATATGAAATGGGAAAAGGAGTTTTTATTTACTTTAATTGATACTTCCTACCTTTGCAATACTCGCAACATTGTATACATGTTTTTAATACAATGATAAGTAAAAAATATAAATACTACCTCTGTTTTTTTTAGTTGCAATGTTTTGACCAAAAAGCTCTCACAGTTTTGGTCAAAACATTGCAACTAAAAACAAACGGATGTAGTAATTGATATCATAAAACGCATAAACGAATCAAACAAGACTTCATTTGGCTAATTTTTTTTCTCTTATATACTTGCAATAAAATATGGCATAAGATTGATAGATGAATAGTGGTTGCTATGCTAATGATACAAAGTGTTGAGAAATGTAAGAAGTATATACTATCTCGTGATATTAATAGTCTATCCATAATGTTTATCAATAGATTGTAAAAGAAAAAAGGAACCTCCCCAGCGGGAATATCCAACCCAAGCGCAAACCACTTGCTCCTCCTTTCCAGATAGGGGAGCGTAGTAGTTCTCGTCCGGCTTCTACCTCCTCCACCTTGTT
Source organism: Patellifolia procumbens (assembly GCA_947645195.1). Lineage (NCBI taxonomy): Eukaryota > Viridiplantae > Streptophyta > Magnoliopsida > Caryophyllales > Amaranthaceae > Patellifolia > Patellifolia procumbens. Next base: position 294,497 of record CANSGD010001359.1, read on the forward strand.
TAACTTTAAGGGGGCCTTTTACCCGTCTTCCCTCAACCAAGATCGCATGATGAGGAAGGACCTGAATGGATGATGGTTCAAATAAATGTCATTTATCACCATCATGTCAATAGCGACAATGTTGAACCATATGTTAATTATCCCAATTGGCCCCCTCAACAAGGGTCGGTGCCGAGTTGGAATGAGCACCAACCCACATACCCCGACCAACTCGTGACCCTCCCTATGATTGGCGGGGACCCATGAGCGTGAACCCATGGGAGATACTGCCTATTCCCACCCTTATGATGCTTGGCCAATGCTCTACTCATGTGGTTGGGGAACCTCATGATCCCGCCCCCTTGGCTTTTATGGCTCGATGCCATAGCCTCTCCCCCGTGAGGATCCATCGCATATGGATGAGGACTACATTCTCTTGTTGCGCTCCTCCATGTGTGTTTGATATGTTTGCATCGACGACGGTGCATTGATAGTTTGGGGGTGCTTTATATTGCATATGCTGGGGGATGTGACTTTTTGAGGGTTTGAGGTACTATTTCGGCGCAAGTTTAGTGGAGGATGCATGATAGTTTGGATACCGGGGACATGATAAGGGAATGTGCTTGATTGTTGATGCTTGGAGAGTTTGGAGAGTAGTTGATGATTAATTCCCTTTGTAACATATGTATATATCTTTCTTTTGCTTTCAAATTGTATATGATGTATGTATGATCTTTGATTCTTTTCTTTTAATTTTCAACTTTTTTAGTTGTTAGTTTTGCATGTAGTGTAATTGCATAACATGTTAGACTTGCATGTAGTTTTATTGAGTTGTATCTAGGATTTTCTTTTTTAGGTTGCATATAGGGTAAAAAAAATCCAAATAGATTTTGCATCACTAGATCAAGGGATGTATCTATAAGTGTGTCTTATGTGCTTGTTAGGAGAATTAGGGTGCTTTAAGTTAAGATGCCTAGGTCTTGTTACAGATAAACCCCTCAATTGTCTGAAACTTGCCTTTAGCGTGAAAAAGTGTCTCCATTTCCCAATAAAAGTATTTATTCTCTCCTTTGACCTTAGATAAGTCCCTTAGTGACCTTGACAACCTATCGAGCTTAATAACAAGCAAGGCTGGTAGCCTATTATCACTATTAGAATTAACATCAATAACGAAAAAAATTCGTCGTTAAAAGGGTGAAAATTCGTCGGTTAAAGCCTTTAATGACAAACTCGTTTCGTCGTTATGATTGTCGTTACTAGTCTCGTCGTTATTGGTATTTACGACGAAATCAACATGTTCGTCGTCTTATTTACACGACCATTATAATGTTCGTCGTTATAATAATAACGATGGACTAACTATAATAACGACCAAAATTTTCGTCGTAAATGTTTTTTATAACAACTACGTTATAATTTAAATTGTCTCCAACAATGACGAAAAACTTCTTCGTTATAAACAACTCTGTTTCGTCGCAAATCATAATTTCATACGACTTTCATCAACGACACATCTATGCAAAAATAAATTATATTTAGTTATATAGATAACAGAAACATAGAAAGCAAGATAACTTTATTGAGAAATAAATATAAATAAGATTACAAATTGTTCATTTATGTCTAAACCAAAAGTAGCGTAACATCAATCTAAAATTTATCTATAATTCTTGATGCAACTAACACTTTTTCTTTTGAAATAAAAAAAACAAGAGAAAGCTCGCAACACTTGAACTGTGAGCTCCGTATGTTCCACAATGACAATATTAGACGACATCGAAAAGTAATCTCGATATGCTCCACTTTTTCAAATCAAAGGTCTGCCAAAATAAAAATAAAAAAACAAAATAAACTTCAGAATATAATTAGATCCAAGAAATGAACCTCAAATCAAGATAGCTTCAAGTACAAACAGATTCTTAAAGAAGAAATTACAACACAGAAGATATCATTAAGGATCACACATATTGGACATATTTATAGATTACAAAGGATATCAACTACTAGTTTCAATTACAACTAACTCTGAAATACACCAACTCAAAGAGGTCAGATCAAATGCACTACTTAAGCATGATACATAAGATCAAATTGGAGCAAGAAAATCTAGTGGAGGGTAAACATTCATTCATAGATTCAAACAGGAACTTCCATTTCATGATAAACGATAGTAGTTGAATTTTCTGGAAACTGAACCATAACACCAATTGATTTGATTATGGCAATTCAGGTCAAGAAAAAATGATACTCCCTCCATCCAAAAATAATAACCATGTATATTAAGGGAAATCCAAAAAATATTCACATTTAACAAAGATAGAAATTGATAATGGTAAAACTCTAAATACCCCACTTAAAAGAAATGTGAACTACGAAACATGAGAAGAAGACAATAATTATACACGGTACTTATGAATTCTAAGTAATAAGAGGTGACAATCAATTCTAGAGGGAGTATTTACTTGCTTGGAAAGTCTCCAAACACTTAGCAAAAATAGTATCTTGAAGAGTGCATTAGCTTAAACAATTACCTAATCCATGAACATTATTTTCCTTGGCGGAAAGCGAATACTAAAATGCCAAATGCATCGAGATGTTTAGGCCCACATGGAACTGATTCTACATCATTTCGGCTCAATCATCGGACATATTGTCTAGTGTTTCTTCTCTTCTGAAAACAATTTCTTCGTAAGATCATCTTCCCCAAGTGTCTACATGGAGAAATAGTCGTTTAGTGGAAAATACGTACATTTAGCTTTAGGTTGAAATATACTAAATCAAAATGGTTAATTGTAAATTACCAAGCGAAGATTTCAAGTAAAAGGTCCAATTAAAGCAACCTCTCCTGCATACAACCAAACCCCCTTAACAATGCCCGCTAAGGACCCATAGATGACTCACTAATCCTGCCATATTATGGAACAAAATAGTTTAATTTGGCTTTTTAAGTATGAAGCAGAAAAGGAAAGCTACTAAAGAACCTTCCTAGCAGAACATATAACCATTGGGTAAAGTAGAGCACATAGTAAAAGCATTGTGATAGTAGGAAAGCACTCAAAACATATTCAACATTTTCATTATCCATACTATTTTCAAGAGCTACTTGAAGTTCGTCCTCACCACCCATCTCGAACACTTCCTGTAAAACAACATCAACCACATCTATGGAATAACACGAGTGATCATAACTCGGGAATTTCATGGAATCATTAATATTAAACTCTACCATATTTCCATCAAATTCCATAGTCAAGCATCCACTATGCACATCAATTTTAGTCCTTGCGGTTTTCAAAAATGGCCTACCTAACAAAATAGGGGTTGCATGTTTATCATGTTCCATGTCAAGGACCTAAAAATCAGCAGGAAAGATTAACTTATCAACTTTTAACTAACAGTCCTCCACTATTACCTTAGGATAAGCATTGGAACGGTCAGCTAACTGAATCACAACACCTGTTTCATGTAAGATACCAAGCTTTAAGGACTCATATAAAGAATAAGGAATCACATTAATTGAGGCACCTAAATCAAGCATGGCTCTTTGAAATGTGGTGTTTCCTATCACACATGGTATAGTGAACATGCCCGGATCACTGCATTTTGGAGGTAGTTTCTTTTGAAACATCGCGGATACATGTTCACTTATCTTTACCTTATGCACTCCCCCTTAATCTTTGCTTCCTTTTGAGGTACACATTTCTTTGAGGAATTTAGCATACCTAGGAATTTGTTTTAAAGCATCTAAAAAGGGGAATGTTTACCTCACACTTACGAAAAACTTTGTAAATGTCCTTGTCACCTTCCTTCTATCGAGTATCTTTTAGTGCCTCGGGAAATGGTGGAACTGGCTCATAGGGTGGAAGTGGTTGTTTCTTCTCTTGCTCTCCTGATGTGGATGGCAATGGCTCGGCTGCAGGCAACGACTCATCAACAACTACCTCTTCCTCTATCTCCTTCTCGCTCACATTTGCCTTTTCATTGCCTTTTAACTCCTTACCACTCCGTAGAGTGATGGAACTTGCATTTTGCTTAGGGTTAAGCTCCGTTTTTGACGGTAGCTTACCCGAATCACGAGCCTCTAGCCTTCCCACCGCTCCCGAGACTTGGCTCAGTTGCTTCTCTAAAATTTTTATACTCGATCAGGTTTCCTCCTGAAATTGGACCATATTTCCCTGCATGTTAGTCACATTTTTTAGTTAAAGCATTAATCAGATCCTATGTTGACATGACGGAACTTGATTCCTGTGCTTGGCCTTGTGGCCGGAAATATGGAGCTCCTTGCTCCAGTGGTCTTTGGTAAGGTGGTGGTGGACGGTTGAACTGATGGTGTGGCGGTTGGTTCCCAGATGTACTTCCAGACCCTAAATTAGGATGATCTTGCCACCCCGGATTATAGGTGTTGGAATATGGATCATAACGCTTTTGGAAACCTTGGCCTTGAAAACCGACCGCCTTTACCTCCTCACTAGCTTCTTCCCGCAGATGTGGACAGAATCAGTTGGATGATCTGATGAAAAAATACGACAAGCCTTCACGTGGTCTGTCTTCTCTTTAACTAGGTACTCCCTCATCATGGATGTCAAAGCTTTTGCTTGATCCTCCAACTTAGAAGAAATGGAACCCTCGGATACCACTCGACGAGCCCCTGATTATGTAGTAAACTGCCTCGAGCCTTCAGCCAGCTCATTTATCAAATCTTTAGCAGCTTGTGTAGTTTTATTAATGATAGAGCCACCACTCGCTGCATTTACCATCCTAGCATCTTCATCACAAAGCCCATTATAGAAGTAAAGTACTAGATCTTCATCAGAATAACCGTGGTATGAACTACTAGCACATAACATCCTGCATCTCGCCCAATACTCATAAAAGGTTTCATTATTATTTTGCTCGATGTTACTCAACATAGAAGACATTGAAGTTGGGAAGTAAGCCCCGAGAAAAGCTTTCTTTAAATCAGCCCATGTGGATATGCTACCTGGTGGAAGGTAGTATAACCAATCATTTGCTGCTCCTTTTAATGAGAACGGGAAGCCTTTGAGTTTCACCTTCTCTTCCGACACCCCACTAGGCTTCATCCTGCTGCATACCACATGGAACTCTGAAAGATGCTTATTCGGATCCTCATCATTTAGCCCATAGAATGTTGGAAGTATATGTATCAACCCCAATTTCAGCTCAAAAGTTTCCCTACTTCTTCTTCTGGGAAGGTTATGCATAGGGGTTGTTGATCAAGGTTCGGAGCTGTAACCTCCTTTAAGGTGTGTTTCTCAACTCTCGGAGGCATCTCTTCTTCTACTTCAATAGCAAAAGGAAGATCCCTAAAGTTTTCACGCAATTCCCTCCTCAACCTGAAAAGAGTTAATTCTAAATCTGGATCGTACTGCAAGGGTTTTTGGTTAGTAGCACGAGTAATAACCATAAACATAAAACAAGCAATACAACCAATAATAAAATACGCTAAACACAAACTAGTACACCCTTTCTCCCGCAACGGCGCCAAAATTTGGTGTGAAGTTGTCGTATACTCCTAACCAAATATAATTAACATTCTTTCCTTAACAACTGAATGTGTAGTGGAAGTAAGGATCATATCCATAGGGAGCAAAGTACGAGTCTATAAGTAGCGAAATCAAACCCCTAGAGTCTTTTAGGAGTCACGTAACAAATGGGGGGTTTGCTTAGGAACACGTACTACAATTATAGAGAATAAACAAGATATGTTGTAAGTTAAATCAATGAAAAAGGATCTTGGACTCGATTAATATCCACTTTCAACCAAAGTATCGATCATGGAACTCATAAACATTTCTCCCCCTTTTGGTCACCTATTGAGGAAGTCTAAGCTTCTAACCTCCTAGATCGTGGTTAAACAAACACAATCAGCGTGGTTTGAACCCCCTCTTACTATCACCTAACTCAAACAAATAGCGTTTAAGTTCAAACCAATAGTAGCATTAGAACCGAGGCACAATAGGATTGCTAATGATAATGAAGCATTAACATTCAAGCAATAAGTAAAGCTCTCTAAGTACTTGAAGCAAAAATCAGCATTACATAAAACACATAGTGTGCTACCAAAGAACTAAGAACATAACTAACCGATTATGTTCTTAACTTTAGCATTTGATCATTTACACAACTACACTAGTAGTACTCCTAGCAAGATTATGCAAATATCAATGAAATAAGCTCAAGAGACCTTACAATAACCAAGGGAGATGAGAAGAACAAGAGTTCTCACATATAAGAGTTGAAAGCTTCAACTAACCGGATCCAAGAACAAGTTTATGCTAGAACATACATGATTTACACCAAAGATTTTTAAGATATGTTAGTGACTTAGTGTTTCAAACCCTAGAAATGGAACCTAAGTACTCTGTTGTTCTTCTTCTCTAGAAATAAAAACAATCTAAAAACATCTGGCAAAACATCCGTAGAAGGAAAGATAAAAGAAAAGAGAGGTGGGCGGCAGTGCTAGGTCGCGACCCGCGACTGGCTACTTGCCCCCCTTCTCAAAAGCTCTAACATAAAGGGGAAGAAAGAAAGGCTTGGATAGCCCTGCAAGATCCTCCTTGGTGGCTTGGCCGCTACAATGGCTCGATGCTTGGAGCTCAGAATCGGAAGACCTGGAGCTTGGCTCGGAAGCTTCAAAAGACTTCAGAAGGCTTCGAGATGACGTGCTGCTAGGAAGTTGGATGACTTGATGCTTCGGAGAATGATAGAATGCTGCACGATCAAGACAAACACCAAAACTTGCGACATGACTCTCTAGATCTCTTTAACACCAAACCAAACCAAAACCCGAACTCTAAACACAAACCGACACACAAAACCATCCAAAAATCGCCTAAGATTGACGAATAACTTCGACGCATCAAGCTACCCTACCCTCTTATTGCATCTCACATCGATTGCTCGGTATCGTGCCTTAGAAACATGACTATCGAGCGAGTGATGGACCGCATGAGGAGTAGTCTATGGCCTTTGCAATTAACAATTAGATAATAAATTAAAAAATTGGCTAGGTTGGGGAATCTTGTGAGCTTGTGGGGCGTGATAGGTACACGGTTTGAGCTTTCTCATTTTGTGGGAGAATGTTTCACTTGGGAGCAATAAGGGCTTTGTGTGATAGTTGAGGGACCTCTAGGATGATCATTGCTTTTGCACACTAGTTTAGACAACCCCTCTGTCCCCTAACTTGTGGATAAGAAAGGATGGTTATTTTCTTTAAAAGATGGTCGAGATTTCTCTTTACCTTGATGCCTTTCTTGAGATGAGAACTTTGATTTAGTGATTCTCTTTCTAGTTTTCAATACATGCATGGTTTCTATGGATTGTTGATTGCTCAAGGATAAGCAATTGGAAAGCTTGGGGAATTTGATAAGTAAGCTCTAGCCTCACTAATTAGGATTAGATTAGTGTCATTTAGTTTCATTTAGGTCATGTAGCAACCCTTTATTCCCTTTTTCATCCTTCTTCATGCACTGCATGTTTTGCATTAGCTTATAAAGCATTTACATTGAAGTTAGGATTGCATGTAGTTCATTTCATTGCATATGCATCCCCTCCCCCTATCTAATCTTTCCTTTGACGTAACTTTTAAGAGCTTGAAGAAGAGAGCAAGAACATGGGAGGGGTTGTTCCAATTACAAAGGAAGGCTGTAAAGTGGAGATGGCATGGAGCGACCCTAGAGCGGGGCTCTATGGTTGTGGAGCAATCGCTCCACTACTGTTGGGCTTGATTCTCTGTTTTATTTTTTACGCCTTTACCCCTATTATCTCAAGGGTATTTAAGCTCGTACATTTAAATAATCAGCACCTAATTTCTATTTTGGAAAAAATTTACATTGAATTAGATGGAATCTTGAGAGAGAAGTTGAACTTTAGGGAGAGAAACTAAATCTAAGAATGTTTATGAAAGATTTGAGCTTGCTTTAATGGAGAATTTTGCTTGATGATCTTCTTTTATTGAGTATTATTCCTTTCCCTCTTGTTAATTATCTTAATTCTTCAGCTTTTCATTTGATCATCGGTTGATTAGCTAAAATTTAGCATGATTAGTATGATTTCCACCATTGATAATGTTCTAATACTGATTCAAGCTTTCTCTCTCATGTTTGCCATGTCTAGTGAGTAGTTTACTAGTTAGGGGGAAGGGGATGATCTTATTGATCAACAAGCTGGGGGTTGGATAGGTTAGCTTGCTTATTCTATTGACATGTTTAATTGATTGATCATCATTTGAGCATGATTTGGGAATTCAAGGTGAAGGATTGAGAGATGAAGCATGGAGTTGAGTTTAGGCTAATCAATAAGTTGATTTTCCCTTGAGAATAGGTCTGGGACTTCCTCAAACACCATTTGATTCACTATGATTTATGGAAATACTTGCTTGATTGATAGATTGATTTTACCTTGAGAATAGGAGACATTTGAGTGAATTGTCACTTAATTGACCTTAATGACTCCCCTATGCTTGATGATTGGTTAATACATGCTTGATTTGCGATTTTTGTATCCCTAGTGTTTTTTTATACTTTTAAATTGATCATTTAGTTCATTAATTGGTTAATTTAGTTTGTAGAATCATAGTTGTTAATTAAACTCAAAGTTCAAAAAAACATAGACTTAGCTCTCCTTAATCAAAATTAGTTGATGCTTATTAACTTAATTTCCTCGTGGATTCAACTCTTGCTTACCGTTTTCTAAGCTAAATTAGGTTGGTAATTTGGCATGTACAATGAGCGTGTTACTTAGCCATCTTTGCTTTTCAAATCCACCAAAAAAGGAGGTTGCAAAAGGAGCGAAAGGGGTGTGGAGGAGAGAGAGGGGCCGAAAAATGGAGATGAGAAAAGAAGTTTGTAAGAAAGGGAGAGGAGACGAAAAAAGGTGAAATCACTGAGAGAGAGGCGCCGGAATGAATGGAGGCTAGAGAGAGAAAAAAAGGTATAGTACATTGTTGGGTACTGGTAGTTGAGTGGCATTTTAATTGGAGGTTGGTGAGATGAGGAGGGTGAGGATGGAGAAGAGAAAGGGGTGGGGGATTTAAGTTGGGGATTGGGTTGATAAGCTTGGATGAGATTAAATTCGGTGGAGAAATAAAAATTGGGCATGTTTAATATAGTTGAGTAAGGACAATTTTGCAACTTTGTCATTAAAACCTTTCCATGTTGAACTTGCTATGATTCATTGTGACATTTTCATATTAGGGAAGATAGTAGCTTATAAAGAAATGGAAGAAGTCCCTTTATACATAGACAAGATATTGTTGGATTTCGTGTTTCAAAATCAATACCAAAGCACGTCTAACTTTTGATGAGAGAGTCTATACTTACACTGGGTGTAAGTGGGCCAAATATATACTATGACGTGGTAGTGTATGAGTGGTCTTTAATTTAGGCCCCCAAATATGATATTTTCATAATTTTCATTCAAATTCAAATTTCATTTCAAATTTCAAATCTGATTTTTATTTTCAAGGCACAATTAATGCTCTCAATCTCTCAACTACCCAATTCTCTCCTCTCTTATTTTTTTGTCAGTAATTTTTAATGAGGGGACAAAGTGGCACTAATGACAAGCATGAAATTCAAACTTGAGACCTAGTACTAAAAAACGCGCTTTCATTGCTGCTGCTGTAACCAAATGGGCAGGATATTCCCTATGATAAGAAGTGGATACATTAAATAATTATAATACATAATCGTTTCTGCATACTATAATAAAGGTTTTGATTAGTAATTAAATATACGTTGTTACTAGAAAATTTACAAGCTTAAAATTGTTTGAAAGCAGGTTGAAGAAAAGTGTTTTATGTTTGAATCTCAAAAGCATTCTTTTTCATTTGGGCCTACATTTTCTCTAACCTTCATTTTCCCTTTTATGGGTAAACCATTCCTACAAAATCAAAACCTGTACTGCAGTTTGAAAGTTGGTAGAAGTAATAAACACTAAATGTAGGTTGGGCGCCAACAACAATTCGTCCCACCATGCCATTCTTTATGGCGCAATCAGCCAAATTATCCCCCCCACCTATATTTCCCTCTTTTTGGCCAACAATCATGTGGCAACTTCTTATTAGAAGTATATGCATGTTTGGCCCACATACACCCAATGTATGTATATCACCTCTTACTTTTGATGGTATTTAATTTTTCTAATGTCGCATGCAGCTTTATAAAAAAATATAATTATTCTTTTAGATCCTTAATATCCTATATAGTTTACGGAAGACGCACCGAATGCATATGATACTAGTGTAAATAGTGCATAAGGTAAAAATAAACGAGAAAAGATGTAGTATGTCAAAGTGTTAAAAGACCAAATTAAAAAAATGTATTATGTCTAGTGTTAAAAATCCATATTAAAAGGAGTGTATTATGTCTAAATGTTCAAAATTATGTTCCTTAACTTCCACATTGTTGGAGTCATTTTCACTTTGCATGTCAGGCGTTTACATCTCAAATTGTTCAATCAAATTTAGCTACCATAATAAAACTAATATAATGTTGTGTTCATAACTTTTCCTAATGTATTAGCAAAGAAAAACAAACATCACAATTTGATGTAAAAAAAACAGCTAGTATTGAAAGGAAAAATTCGGCAAGTATTGAAACAAAAGGGTTGCAAGCAGTAGTAATTACCTAGTAAAGATTCACTTGTGTCAAAATTTGAGTATCCATTGAGAAAACTAAAGGGAACTATATCAACAACATACAGTTAAAGGTCGTGTGATTGAGACGGATTCTCATCCTGCATCTATAGCTCTATACACTATAAAAAACATCCACTTAAGAAGACATGGCATTGGCTAATCCTTGACACTATCGTTGCCTTCGCTTTCCGTGGCTTTGAAGACTTGAAGTTGACCTTACGTTTTTTAGATGCTTCAGATTCGACACTCTCTTTCAACTTACCAAATGCTGCAACAATAAAAAAAAGCGGTTTCGCATCAGCTACTCGAGCAGAATCATATTTATATCAAAGCATATCAGAATCAGATTACAAAATGACGAACTGCACTTCATAGACACCCGTTATTAATAGAGACGATCAATATATGATAAGGATGCTATCAAAAGGAGCAGTAAACAAAGTGCAAACTACAAAATCTTATATGGACGTGGTTCATCATGTTCATGTTTGCAAATGTATTTTTTTCAACGTTGAAGTCGGACGACATATTTGGTAGACGATACTAAATCAAGAAAGTCTCCCTTATTATCATAGGATTGAAAGTGCATCCTACCAATTGACCCAATATAGTTTTAATGACGACAAACTAAAGTAATTAACTAACTTGGTTTTAAGTTTTATGTGTGCAGGCAATGGGCGAAAAACTAGTTACCTTAAATTTATTACCATTTGATGTCATCGATCACTACCTACTAATCTGGACGAAGTTACCTTTTTAAAATTGAGACTTTTAACACATAAAAGTTACTTAAACACGGTTACCTTAGAACGTAAAAGGGTAACTTTAGCATGGGTCTATAATAGACATCTATTGTGGACCCGGTCAACAGAAGAGTTTCTGAGTTTAAAAATATCATCACTTTGGTGGTACATGGGTAGGTGACAGAATTACCAGATATGTAAGCTGACTGAAGGGACTCAATTGACTCGGAAGAAATTGGGAAGAAGGTCGAGCTGATTTCTGCTTTCCGTTGCAGTGCATTGAACTTCCTTGCCTGAATCAAGAAGTAATTACTTACATGAGCTTATGCAGAGATTCTCCTTAGGAAAAGGGGTATTTTACATGTATAAATAATTACATCCAAATCATAGTTCTCATCCTTATCAACAAAAACAAGATGTTACAAGGATTGGCGAAGGACAAATGGCTACTTCAGTAATAAGCGATTATGATACTTAGAACCCCGTAGCTATTCTAGATAGAAAACATATTCCAGGACAAAACAACTTCTCTCTTCTCTTCTCTCTTCTCTCATTGCATCTCTATGCATGAAAAACTAATTTTTATAGATAATTTCAAATACTTATTCAATTAGTCTAAATGCAAAAATAATAAATGAAACCATAAGAAACGTTACATGGTAATAAACTATGGTTCTGAATGACAATTATGAAGACTTGAGTAGCCATCTACGTCAACTTTCCACCCGCATTACCTGGATCCACTAATGTATACTACAATACCTACTCACAACTAGAAATGCTAATCATTTGAAGACGGCAAAGGACATTTCTAGGAATGAAGAAGTACAAGAAAAAAAGTAGAAGAATGAGGAGGGGTAAACCAATTTCCAAACTAAGTGAGAGTTAGTTTTGGAGTCTTTGGGAAAGGGGTAAGAATCAACTAAGCTGTCCATCTAATGATTTCCTTTATCCCCTTCCTTACTTCCGCCCCAAGTCTCTACTCACATTCCCCACCCCACCCCCCAACCCCTAGGTTTGAGTCACCCTTTCTCTCATCTATCCATGGTCATCATGATTCATGACCGATTATTAACCACCACCCAAACCACCGCCCAAAACACCGACTAAATCGTCAACCTTAGCGACCATAGCCACCGACCTTCACCTCCTCCACCGCCGATCCAGCACTAGCCACTGCCCATAAACCCAACGGATTCTACCTTCAATCGCCAACCAAATATGCTGCCCCACCCCACAAAATTCCACCCTCGGCCTCCCATGCCCCAGAAAACGCTGTCCCAACCCTACAAACCTTCATTCTCAACCCCCGAAACCCCACCGTCAACTCTAAAACCCAACCCAAACCCACCTCATTCCCAACCTGAAACACAACCCCACCAGACCGAAACCCTAACCCAGCCCAAAACTCCAACCCGACACTATTGAACCCTGGTCCCCCAAATGTGGAGCGAAACTGCCGCCAAGCCAGGTGGGGTTGAAGGTCTCTGTGCTGGAGTGAGATGCCACACAGAGAGGTAGAAGATTTACCTTTTTCTAACCATTTACTTTGTCTTACTAAACACATGTTTGAATGTAGGGGTTTAGACGTCTGTTTCCCTCTTAACCTTTTTTTTAATTCCTTTCCCTTTCCCTTTCCCCTCTTCCAACCAAACGGCCCTAAATAATTTTCGCCACATTGCTTCATCTAAAAGAGAATTCCACGCCTAGACTATACTTGCATCAACATAAGTTAAGTTTAAAAGAGTACTGAAAAAGGAGAGGAGAAAATAGATTGACCACAAATTGGAAAACAAACCCTGTAAGAAGTCATTGTAATCCTAAGATGGTTGAGGCAAGCAATCAAGCAAATCTCAGGAATTCTGCCGTTAGTCCATCTTTGACAACGCAACTCAGTACACACCTTTATATATCAAGACAACATATAGACATCTTGAGAAGCAGATCATTTCCAAGGAATGTATATCTACTCAAACTTAGACTAAAATGAACTTCCATATAACTATATTTGGATGTTCCGAAAAGCTTCCTATTTCCCTTTTGAGTAAAAGACGACGGCTTAGATATTTTTCTTTACTATTCTCTCTCCATCAGAACCTTTCATAACACTCACTTTTCTCTTTTTCTATCTCGTTTAATTTTATTGAATAGTTATTCTTAAAACCGTTGCCCAAGCCATCCATGTACTTCTTTCCGAAACAGACGGAGTAATCCATATTTATAACTTGGGATATATGTGATTTCATTTTGCAAGTAGCGTATTTCTTTTGCTATTCTTCGAGGGTGTCAGACTATGACAATCAGGTGATTTTGAGAAACAAAAAGTTTTCATTACATAACTAGACAGAGATAAATGTATGTCAAAGAGCAACATACTTCATCTCGTAGAAGCAATGTGAAGCAGCGACCAATTTGAAATGCTCTTGCAGTCCTTCCAGCACGATGAAGATACGCTTTGATATAACGTGGCACGTCATAGATAATGACATTTGCTACCGCTTCAACATCTGTTCCCCGTGATAGATTATCAGAAGAAACAAGCACTTCCACTTCCCCTTTGCGGAATGCATCTAGTATTTTGCTGCAATGAAAGAGAAACTTCTATTTGAATTAATTGCATGATATCCACATTACGCATCAATGAGACAAGCTGACAAACACAAGTTTTCAGTAAAGAGCAGAGATCATATCAAACACAAAGCAGGTATGAACCTTGTGCAAACAAGGAAGCAAGCCTTAGTTTTATGCCTGAAAATTTTAATTGCCAAGCGATATTGAAACAACAAATCTACGGATAATAAATGTCCACTTTTAATTTAAAACCAGAAGTAGATCTATCAGCATCAATTGCAAACCCCATATGCTGAAGAAAAGAAAAATTAGCTGAAAGTCTGGAACTCAACAAAAGAGAGATGCATGGTCATCTTCATGTCAGGTATAGAGGGGAATCGGTTTCGGGTAAATTACATATACGATGCTTGTTTTATTGAATAGATTATAAATATATAAACACCATATCACAACTAACTCTGTAACATTCAAACATTAGTAAAAGAGGTATGAAACACAAGCATCCCAATTCTATTTTTTTTTTATCAATATCTTGTTGGATAATTTAGAGTATTTGGTTGATTATTCTTCATGAGGTTGTGTTGTCTAACGGATTATTTGAATAATTCGGACAAGTGCGTATATAGCAAATTTGATGACTTAGGTCATGGTGTAATGATTTGTCTATATGTAGATGACATGTTGATTTTTGGGACTGATTTGTCACAAGTTGAGCGGGCAAAGGCTTTCTTATCATCAATGTTCTCCATGAAAGATTTAGGAGAAGCGGATGTCATTCTGGGCATAAGAATTAAAAGAAGCAATGGAAAATTGAATTTATCTCGGACACACTACATTGAAAAAGTACTTAGGAAGTTCAATGTTAGTGATTGCTCTTTTGTATCAACTCCTATTGATCCAAGTGAGAAATTAATGCCAAATGATGGTAGTGCGGTATCTCAACTTGATTATGCACGGGTCATAGGTTGTTTGATGTATGCTATAACGAGTACTAGGCCGGATATCGCATTTGCGGTAGGCAAGCTTAGTAGGTATACTAGTAACCCTAGTATGAAGCATTGGTATGCTATTCGTCGTGTCTTAAGGTATTTGGGGGAAAACCAAAGATTATGGTTTATCCTACAGTGGATATCCTTAGTGGATATCCTTCGGTTTTAGAAGGTTATTTGGATGCAAGTTGGATCTCTAATAGAGAGGATCACTCTTCCACAAGTGGGTTCGTTTTTCTACTTGGGGGAGGTGCTATCTCTTGGGTTTCTAAGAAGCAAACTTGTATTGCGGACTTCTCCATGACTTCGAAGTTCATTGCTTTGTCCTCAGCTAGTAAAGAGGCGGAGTGGTTAAAGAATCTCATGATTGAGATTCCTTTGTTCCAAAACCAATGTCGCCCATAGCGATACATTGTGATAACGATGCAACTTTGGCAATGACGTATAGTCAAGTTTATAATGGTAAGTCAAGTCACATTGGTGTAAGGCATTCATATATCCAAGGACTTATCAAGGATAGTGTTATCACTGTTGACTATGTGCGGACTATGTATAATCTAGCGGATTGTTTCACTAAGGCCTTGGCCAGAGATACGGTGAAGAGGATGGCAATCGGTCTTGGATTGGAGCCCTAAGTTAATCACGAGTGAGGGAATCTTAACTTAACGCCCAATAAGACGTTTGGTCTTAAGTTCAATAAGATTAATTCCTTCATTTGATAATTGAAGAACATTTGTAAGTATCCTTTGTTCTTGTTTGACTATGATGTTGTAAAGAGGTTGTGAATCTTAATAGTTCTCTTGTTATGCCTTGTCATAGTGGCATGTTTATTTAAGAGTTCTACCTATGTAAGTGTGAAGTTTAGTCGCTTCAAATAGCTATAGGGGCATAACTATGATACACTTATGAATGATACGGACACATGGCTTAAAGTGTCAAGTTTAATGAGTTCAAGTAGTTGATCTTATGTGTATGGTATCTTCAAGCTTTCCACTATGTATTGAGATTGGTTCAATCGCTTGCGACACCTTTCGTACACGGATACTTGGAATGTATATTATACTAGGTGGAAGTTCAAGTCTTGGTACACTTTCATTGATGCAGGGTTGTTTGCTTTGATGATATTTTGGTGCTTATTATCTTTTAGAATACTCTAAATGGGGGATGATTGTTGGATAATTTAGAGTATTTGGTTGATTATTCTTCATGTAACGTTAACTTGAATTACTTGGTTACGGTGTCGTTGTTAAAGCTACGTTAGAATGCACATTGCTTGTTTACGGTATTATAGTAAACATATACGTGGAATTGAACGTGGAAAAGAGGTGAAGCAAACGAGCCAAAGAAGACGGAGGAGCAGCAGCCTCTCGCGACTCGCGAGGGAGGTCGCGACACGCGACGAGCAACTCGGGACTCGCGACAGAGCATCGCTCCTGTTTTGGGTTTTGCCTTTTGGGCGGTTATTGACCGTTTTCTTGTTTTGACGTGCATATATGTGGTGATTTACCACAGATGAAGGTATAGATATTCATTCACATTCTCTCAAAAGCACTCACTCTAAGTTTCTCTCTAAATTAATCATCAAAGCAAAATCACAAACACATTTGTGCTCATTTGGTGATTCTCATACGGCGTGATAATCACTGTTTTCTTCTTTGTATCTCGGAGGTGAATTCCGTGCAAACCGTGCCTCGTACAGGGGTTGGAATATCGCTTTTGGGAAAGTGTTCCCTTACACGCCTAGAGGATCGTTTGTTCGTTGTTATAATTGTTGTGTTCATCTTGTTTTCCCGGTTACGAGTTTTAACATATCTTACTTTTATCCCGTAGTATATGATAAATGTGGGACTTGAGTTGCATACACGGACCGTAGCATTCCACCAAGCTCCGGCAGTCAGGTTGCTTATGGGCTAGCCTTGCGCTAGAAATTTCTAAGCGGACATCACCACCCACATGAACGAGGACTTAAACGGGGAACGCATTATTGTGATACCACTTTGTAATGAACCACAAGCGAAGAGAAGAAGAGAAGAATTGCACATAATAAAAATGAAGACGAACAAGATATCGGGAAATGGAAAAATATAGTAGTAGTATTGTACTACTGGTTCTCACATTATAACAAACTCTACATCTATAGGGTGGCTGGGTCACTTCCAGTATATAAGGAATAATCACAAAATTTCTAAATAAATTCCCCTTCCCTCATCCTCACTATTTAATTATCTCTGTAGATTTCTTATCTCATTTCTAACTAAATCTCCATGCCACAATGCTTCCTAAGAAACTTAAGTTATGCTGGCCATTATACCCTTCTTGTGGCACCTAAAACCAAAAGCTAGCAACAATCATTAACTCATTTCACCACATACTCTGTGACCTCTCTGATCGTTACATCAAGTTCTCTGATATGTGCCCCTATTTGACTAAGGGGGACAATTATCTTACAAAAGAAATAGGTTTTTTAGGACTTTTTGTTAGAATATTATCGAATATACTTCAAAAGACAAACTCTCATACGCAATAGTGATGCACATAGGATAATGTACGATCTTTACAGATAGTGAGATCAGGAGAGTGCAAAGCAATCTTCTTCCAATGGGCATGTCAATTTAGATTTCCTAATGTTCAAAAGAAATACACACAACACATCCACTTGCAACAACTTCACCGAAAAGAATATTTATGGATAGGATGGGACACATACACATATAACAGCTCATAATTCCAATCAATAACACCATAAAGAAGTTGCCGCTAACCAGCAGAATATTTGCAGGACACGCGAACCAAATCCGTGAGAGAAGGAAAAGGTGAATCTTACAGTTCAAAAGCGGAATTAAAATGCATCTGTGTGGAAAAGAAGGAGCAGAGAGGAACAGAGAAAACACCTTCTCACAGCCTGGTGTTGACAACTTGAGTATCCCTTGATCCTCATTTGAAGATCCCCAAAGATTTCAGCAAGCTGCAGAGCCTGTGGGTCATCTGTTTGGATGATGTAAAAACAATGCATTTCTCGCCTCTCAACTTTTGTAGAAGGGCCACTAGATACAGGGCTTTGTCATTTGATTCACAAATCTGTATTAGATAATGTTCAACCTCAGTAAGCACAACTAATTACTTTAGAGATACTATTCAATTTGATAAGAGAACTCAACAACATATTATGAATCGCTTTAAGACTGCAATGGAATTCAAATGGCACATCTAAAAGTGTTTCTATTCCTTGTTCACATACAATAGTTCCAATGACAATGCTTCACCAGCTAAAAGTCTACTATGTTGGGTCCAGGCATGTCTCTCTATTTTTACATACATTTCAGATGGTGACGGATTCATTCATACGCGCGCACAGGGCATCACACTATCGGAGCTTTCCATGCTCCAAGTCATTACCATACTGACAAGGAGGCATGCCGAAGGAAGCAGTAGTAACTCAAGTGAAGTCATAACAAGTGGAAGGTGTGGCTGAATTGACAATGCCTCATAGTTCATACCCCAAAATAAAATGAGTGAGGAGGAAATCTTCTTTTGTTTCGGATGATTAAGTAAGAAAAAGACCATGCGGCGATTATCCTAGACTTACCATCCATTTTTGTCTACATCCCACCACATGGGGGGACGTGAAAATGTAGTTAAGAAAAGCAAGGTTAGCTTTTTGTAGCTCAAAACATGATCTTCAATATTTTAGCATCAATCATATCATTTTAACAATTTCTCGTAGTTCCCTATAATTACTAATATAGGAGAATGTTATGTTACTTGAACTTGAGGACTCGTATCAGACACATGTGGTTGTTTCAAGCTATGAGAATTTTCAGGTTTTTGGCCCAAAGTAAAGCCTCAAATCCATACCCGTGTGAGAGTTCCAAGGATCTACATGTCCTCAAAATGCTTCGTACATTTGCTTTTATTTCTAATTTGGTACATACATATCCCCTTCCCACCTAACCTTACCTCGTTTTTTAGCCCCATTGTATACCACATTCTCCCACAACCACATTCTCTCTCCTATTTTGAGATAAAAGGATTCTTGTATACAATCTCTCCTCCTAGTCTTGGTTTCTATTGCCATGGTGGAAGATTTTCAAGGAACGGGAGGGATAACAAATAACAACTGTTACATAATAATATACACATAAAAATACTAGATTGTGGAGCTAAAAGTTATTTGGAATTCAACCCGTTGCATAAATGAGGAAGATTAGAATCAAGAAAGTTTCAGAAAATTCAATACAAGATTCGATTCCAGTTATATCAATTCTTTGATCCATAATGAAAACATTAGAATAATCAGAGATTCGGAGTAACAGAAAGTACGATGACCTATAGCAGAAAATTTTAAATAACCACTTACATTGATGAAAGATGAACTCCGGATCATAATAACATATTCTTGTACATTTAGAGTGGAAAATAAATATATGGCCTCTTATGTACTAACAATAAAATAATAAATGGCCTCTTAAGTACTTATAATTGAATAGGAAATTATCACGGTGATTGATATACAAGTTATAAATTCCAATTGCATTAGATTGTTGATATACAACCACAACAACAATTGATGATCTAGGGTCCGCTAACATGAATCGTCATGCAGAAACCGCTGGAAAAAAAAGCGAGAGAAAAAAGAAGAGAGCATTGACCAATGTAAAAAAATTTGAAAATAAAGCAAACACAATGACGAACAAACACAATGAAAAGAAACATATAAATAAGGGGAATTGAATGAGAACAATTTCCCTTTTCGTTCTTATCTTGTACTTCTCCATTTTCTTTCTACCACTATATTTTTCTTTTGATGATCTGGAGGTTAGTTCGTCCTATTAACATTGGCATTGACAAAAGGATTTTTCCATTGAGCCACATATCAAAAGCAGAGTAGATAAGGAATTTCATTTAGATCCTAACAAATCTAGAGCCAAAGAGAATGTGGACTAGCCTTAATATATAGGCCAAAAATCACTATCCTCAATTATGATCTAAGGGATCTGCCTGACAATCATACCAAAAGAGTTGCAAAGGAAGCCCCGCAACTTAATTCATTCACCGCTCCTTGGCTCCATCAAAGACATATTTGTTAGTTAAGCATATTCCAATGCACAATTTCTAATTATAGAACATGTAGACATTGATTATGAAGTTCTTAAAATGGATTTTATCTCTAGAAATGCAAAATTAAAGCAATGAAGCTAAATAATCTGAAATTACAATCCACATGCATAGAGTAAACTATAAGGTGAAGGATCCTTCACTCTTAAAATGCCAGGGGTCAAAAACGCAGGCCACTGAAAGCTATGATCCTCAGACTCGTCATTTTACCTCAAGTAACATGTCGGGTACTCGACATTAAATGGGTGCGGACTAAGGATACTTCCACACTTGATTTTAGGCTAAAATCATGAGTTGGACACTTCCCATCTGACTATAGCCCACAAAGATTTAAAATAATTTTATTTTTATGTTAATCAATTATAGTAGAGAAGCACCCCAAAGCCATCAAAGAATAGGAAATTCTAATTACCCACTAAATTTTTAATCCACAAAACCAATCCAACCATTTCGTCTTGCCAAAGTAACACTAACTTCAATACAATAACCTATTGTATGTGCATCAATCGTTGATGGTTAAAATAAGTTCCAATGACCTATAGTAATATAGTATGTTGAGGAGTGACTTTAATTTAAATGGCAGGACGACTTCTTGGCTGAATATTAGACTATCCATCAATTAGTTTGCTAAACTCTTATTAAATTATGTTCATGCAAGTAGCTGACGTGAATCTACAGATAACCGCAATCATGGGAGATCACTTCAAGTACATTACAGTTTTCCTTAGTTTACGAATAAGTTGAGTGGATTGCTCTCCTGGCATAAATGACCCAAAAGAAAAGATTTTAG
Organism: Patellifolia procumbens; assembly: GCA_947645195.1. NCBI lineage: Eukaryota > Viridiplantae > Streptophyta > Magnoliopsida > Caryophyllales > Amaranthaceae > Patellifolia > Patellifolia procumbens. The sequence goes on from CANSGD010001359.1 coordinate 315,344, forward strand.
GCAGCCAATGATCTAGTAATTAGAATACATTATTTAAAACATTCTTGCCCATGCCTTGAATTAATGACATGCAAATGGGAACCAATAGTGAACAAGATGAGCACTGCACAAGCACATCATTATTTAATACTTTCACTTTTAAGAAATAAACATATTGACATAGCAATAAGACCAGAAGTATAGATAATTAGCCATACCACTTTGAAAAACTCCAATTTTTCGGGAAACGCATAACGTGATTGACCAGTCGTCAAGAATAAAGGATGATGAAGATCAAGCAAACCAAGTTTGCTTGGATTCCGAGTCAGTGTAGCAGAAAATAGCATCTTAACAAGCCTGGGATAAGCTTTATCCTTGAAACCCCTCTCAACTCCACTGCAATAGAATGAAGATGAAGTCGTTGAAAAGCCTGTAACATAAAGCAATAATTGTGTATACTGAAATCTTACAAAATGTTAGCTCAAAGTGCAACCACCCACACATATGCATATATCTATAGATGAAATTTTGACAGCAGAATAGTTCATGTAGGGATATATGCACCTAATTTCTGTTACATCAACCATATGTAAATTTCAATCACACAACAAATGACCTTCGCTAGAACAGAACCATGTTTGTAAACCATATTTATAACTGGCTCAACAGAAACACGTCAAAAACAGAAAAACAAAGCAACAGGAACAGCCAAGAAATAAAGGTTACAAGAGCTAATAAACTGCACATAGTAAAATACATAGTTACGAATGGAAAAAATAAAGTTATAATCCTTACAATCTCCGAATGGTTTTGAAAGAACCACAAACTGAAGGGGAAAACGCTTGAACACAAGGTGCAGGAACCTCATCACTAGGACGGGACAACTTGAGCACAGTTGGCAGCCACGACTGATAGGCCTCCCTAGTAACCGGTCAGTTTCATCAACTACCTGCATCATTAACAAAGCAACATTATAACTCCGTACAGGGTTTAGGCGGCGTATAATTAACCAGGGATGAGCATTATATGAGCATTGAGATTGCGACTTCAGAAAGGTTGCTCCTCAATTCAAACAACTTGCGAAGAAAGTTTCTATTAGATTCTGAAAACATATCCCAAGTCCTTCAAGTTGGCTACAGGAAATAGTAAAATATAAGATATATCATGTTTATTCTAAGAGCTTCTCGATTGGGGAAGTTCAAAGAGATTCAACTAATTTGTAATATAATTTTATGTTTGAAAGGCAGATTGCCCTCTTTCTCAATGCTCCTTCTCAGCCGCTAATATAATCTCCTTTTCAGTCCAGCACAATATGTATCAGGGTCTATGTTACTTCAACACCCTCATTTACCTCAAAAGTTGTATATCGTATTGTGTTGTGTCGGACACGACACTTGGATACTAAGTAACATAGATCAGGATTATTGTCCCTTCTACTTCTTAGTGCTTGAATCACTTGTCTGCTTCCCCCTCCCCCAACCAAAAATTAGAAAAAAGGCATCAGGATCAAAGTTAGTCTAAAAAGATAGAAGTACAATAGAAATACAAAAAATAAAATAAAAGCCCAAGACAATATCTCCCATATTCCCCAATTTAAAACGATGATAGGATAGCTCCACATTTCTAGTAATGCCATGAAAACTTTTGTCCTCCCAAATGAGCTGGCTCTAGCTAAGTGCATCAGTCATCAGATTCCTTTAATACTATTAACGTGTCTGTGAGCACAGCCGCACATGCATCGTGGGTTCATGTGTGTGGGTGCGTGTGTTACTTGCTTGAAAATAAGGCAGCATGGGAATTTATGCCACTACGATGCACATGCACAAAGGTCTCTAGGCATGATGTTGGCGCATTTTGCATCCTAATCATGTTCCTTAAATGTGCCTCAAGCCCCTGAAAACACAGCACCAAGGAAGCTTTTCTAACAAGGAATCTGAGGAGAATGAGTCATTGGCTTACGGAAGTGTCAAACTGGAGCCTGTTAACAATGTGGTAATGCCCTTGGAAAAAAAGAAACTAGAGTATCCTCGTTTTCACCAAGAATTTAAGGTTTGAAGTTCCCAATTTTGGAGGCTTTATTAAAGCTTAGTATTGGATCATTTTGATTTGTAAAAATATTTCTTACATATGCTAGTAAGTCAGAACCTGAACCATGAACCAAATCACGCATCTTGATATGTGAAGGCAAACATTAGTAGGCCAATACGCTAGCCAACCCCCCTAGCCATCCAAACTCTCACTGAAATTCATGCACCATGGAAAGTTCAATAATTGTTATCATCATCTGTCGTCGTACATCATAGTCACTTTGACCGCAGCAAAGTACAGACATAGACACATTTTTTTTATATACAACATCTAAAAAATAGTTCGATTTTAATCCTGTGGTTTATACATGAAAATGTTGCCAAGCACAACCTATTCAATAGGCCACTATGTAACTTGGATCCTCTCCTAAAGACGTAAATTACTACATTTTAAATACTTCACATTCACTATTGCTACCTCTTGCTAAATTCCGGTAAATGTTTTTGGCTATCAATGACGTATAATGTCTATTTAAATTTATGGTCCAGTGGTTTTGGCTCCAAATTTGTCAAACGGTAGCAATAGTAAATGTGAAAGGTTTCAAAAAGTGGTAACTCAGGGTTCCCGAAAAAAAAATTCCTCGTCTTCTCCTAAAAAAAGAGAATGGTGGGAGATGTAACATGTATTCAATTTCAACTCTACCAATCAGCAACAGAAATACAAAGCATTATCTCCCCATTATCTAGGTTCTTAGTTTAATCACCCAAAGGCCAAAGCTAGGAGTTCAGAGACATACAAAATGTAGTTCATGAAATCACCAACTTCTTCACCAGCTGATTTATGCAAAGCCATGAAGGGGACCTTTTATAGTGTTATTTCCATTACCCGGCAGTATAAAAGGCTCCCAGTACAGAAGACTTTAGTGTATCAATTTCTTCAACGAACGAGCAAACTGATATACCAGGAAAAAACAAAGAGCTAGCAAAGTAATATACCAGGGGAAAAAAGGAACAAACAAACTAATATACCAGGAAAGAAACAAACAGGCAAACAAACCACCAAGGAGAGAAAGGGGACATTAAATGCCTGAAACTAGTCGGCTCGAGCAAAACTTTGCAGTTAAATCGTACTAACTCCGTCCAATTATACTTGACACTCACTTGTGCACATAGTTTTAAGTGAGAAGTTGTTTGGTTTTCAATTGTTATTTTATTATAAAATTAGATGTGATGGGAGTTAGTAATATTATTTTATTAGAGAGTGGATGCAAATTGTACGAGTAGATGTGATAAGAGTTATGGAGGTGTTAATAAAATATAATAGTGGTAGGCCACCTTTTGTAAAGGTAGAAGTATTAAAAACATGTGGGTCATGTCCAAAAATAGAGGTGTAAAGAGTAATATGGGACAAACGAAAAGGAATGAGAAAAGAGTATTCCGGAGAGAGGAAGTATCAAAAAAGAGCTGGCAGTACTCATAGAGCCCAAAGTTATCATATGAAGAGCTTTTAGAAAAAAACAGCTACCTACAAGATACCGTAGATGCTCAAGTGTGAAGCCTTTGGTAGTATTAATATGGTCCATAAGCCTTCCAGGAGTTGCTACCAGTATGTCCACTGCACTTTTTGCTCTGTTTGCAACAATCTTCAGGGTCATAACAAAAGCCAGCATCAAGTCTCGGTACTTTGATCAGTGCTGAAATTTCATCAGCCAGTGAGGACTGTCCAACAGCCAAACCAACAGATAAGCCAACAGCTGGAGCAATATCATCAAAACTTTTTTAACCTGAAATTTAAGAAAGAAAAAGGTCAAATAAATGCAACTAAATTACATGATCTCACATTTTTATTTTTATTATTTCGATTAATAACGAATTAGATTAGAGAGCACCAAGGGAGTGTCACCCATTTCCAAAGGAGGCAAATAACAAAAGGCACAAGCTCTCTAGCTATAGTGGAGCAATTTATCTACAAAGGCAAAGAACGTCAAAGTGTCATTCAATTGTCGAAACTTGGCTTCAGCTATACAAAAGTCTCAAAATAATGGAATTTCAAGCTTCGTGAGAGGAAGCAAAACCCTTAAAAATCCGTTTGTTTCTTTCTTTACAAGTGTACCGCCAAATTGCAAACAAAATCGTCTTCGAAACCTGGGGGAGCCAACCTTTTTTCACCTTCCAAGGTTGGAGGCAGCACAGGCGCCAAAAATGGGTAAAGATAAGTGCTAATTTGATAGAACCCAAGCACAAAAGAAGTGGAGATGGTGAATGAATTCCTCCTTCTTGAGGCACAAACTGCAATGACTAGGAATGAAAAAGCTCCTTCTCTCATGAATATCCATGGTAAGAATGTTATATTTAACCGCTGCCCATTGTTTGGAAATACGAATCCGGTTACAATTGCGGAAACAGGCGTGGTGTCTGGGACAGATCTGAACTGTCAATACACACGCTGTCGCCTGTCAATACACACGCTGTCGCGATTCTCAGTTTCTCACGGGAATTTAGTTTTATAGTCCTTTTAAGTATTTTTAATCTTATACCCAATTATTAACAATTAGCGTAACAAAGATTTAGTAACACTAACAAAAATGTTAAGCATTGTCAAATATGTGCACTAATTGCCGACAAATGTTATAACTAGTGATTAAAATTAGGGGAAATTCTCAATGGGGGCCGCTTAGGTCTTAGGAATTCTCAGTGGTGGAAATTTTAAAAAACTTTCCCATTGGTAGCCCTACTTTACAAATTATTCCCAAATATAGCCTTAATGAAAAATATTCCGTTAATAATAAAGCATATTCCATTAGTTAACCATTAAGACGGTCACTCGCACGTAAAAACAGGTCTCTTGGGCTTTTTTGCCAATTTTGACATCAAAACGAATGTTGAAGGCTAAACTAACCCCTAAACTTAACTTTAAGAATCGATTTTGAGGTCGAAATTGAAAAAAAAAACAATCCGAAGTGTCTCGTTTTATGTGCGAATGTCCACTTTAACGGCTCACTAGTGGAATATGCTTTATTATTAACGAATATTTTTCAATAAGGTTATGCTTGGGAATAATTTGTGAAGCAGGGCTACCAATGGGAAAGTTTTTTTAAATTTCCACCACTGGGAATTTCTACTTAAGGGCCACCATTGGGAATTTCCCTAAAATTAAGATCTAGGGGGTTGTCCAAAGTGTTTAAAGTGATTCCACAAAATGTAAGCTACTAACTAGAAAAATACTCCATTGAAAAATACTTCATATGAATTGAGTAATAAATGAAAGGAATGGGTGGGTGGGTAGGCTCCAAGTAGAAAATGATTGTTAAAATCATGGACAAAATCCACCAACCTCCACTACTAGAGCATTGTTAAGAAATTAAAATAAGAAATTTTCACTCGAAGCCCTTAATAAAACCTCAATTCAGAAACCACTAAAGCAATATAGGCTTATCTTCATTCCCTCTCCTCCCTCCTCTCGCTTTCTTGTGGCCTGACAAAATCATGGGGTTTCACTCTCACTTCATTTTTACACTAGAAGCTTCAAAATCTGGCAGAAAGTTTCAACCTTGAAGCTGTTGCAACAATATAGCTTCACTATCACGCTAATTGGGATCAAAATGGTTGGACCAAAGGAGATTCCAGTGGTTTAAAAACGCTGTACTGCACCAGTCAATCTCGGTTCGCTAAAATTCCTCTATAAAACGAGTAAGCGTACAACTCAGCCATTAAAAGTTAAACTTTACTCCAAACTTTAGGAGGAGCTCAACTTCTAGATATCAAGAGTCAACAAATTCAAGCCAAATTTTTCTCAAGGATCAAGCACACACTCGACACAAAAGGAGCCACTCTTCCTATGACGCCAAACCATCTCATCATTTCCCTCCAAAGGCATTTTTTGAAAGAAAGACATTCTAAAATCTTTTTGAGCGTGCAGCCTGAATATTCTTCCTAATCATTAGCATGTCTCATGAAGGTAACATTCCAATGCTCATGGTCACCATTTCAAGTAGCATCTCGGATACAGAGGTCTCCTTAGATAATGCAAACCTGAATATATCTGGAAACTTTAAGAGATGATCTCGACGCCAAATATCGCGCCAAATGGAAAATCTTGAACCGCAAGGACTTAAATTTATGCAGCCCACTTATAATGGATTTCCAAATACCTACACAATCATGGGAAGAGATCTTCTAACTTCATAGTCCTATCTTCTCCATTCCATGATGGTTTTCCATAAAGCATTATCTTCATTTGGAAACCTCCCAAACCATTTCCCTCCGAGAGCATCAGTCATCAAACATATAGGCCTAATGCCATAATGTGACTTGGGATGGCAAATGTCTTCATGTATCATGTATCAGAATTGTTCTTCGCCCATTGGAAGTTTCTTTTAACTTTTCAAACTTTGACGCCACACTTATCCAGGGAAACAAAACTCGGCCGTTACGTAACGTAACGGCCGTTATGTAACGGATTTTGAACTTGCCGTTGCGCGAAATGCCGTTACGTAACCCCGCGATGAAATTCACGTCCAACTCGCCGCGTTGTCCATTACGTAACGGTGACTCGCCGCATTAGAACATTTTTTTACCCGTTACATCCGTTACTATATGAAAATTGGTCAAAAAAGAAAGGGAATATACGCATAGTAGCACAAAAACTATAGGGTCACACCAACTAAAGGAGAAAAACTTACCATGGGCTTCCAAGTTGAGTAATATATATGATTTAGTATCAATTTTTATATATAATATGACATAAATCTCATGTTTAAAGTAATCTTTTATTCACCATATGTGTGATCCACCCATATGATTTGCTTTGGTCAAAAGAAGTTATAAGAATACTTATAAAACTTCAAAAATGCCATTTGAGGTTAAAATTCTAATTGTGTGAATTTTTTGAAAATATTCACGCCGCGTCAACCGCGATTTGTCTTTTTTCGACCGTTACAAGCCGTTACCGCGAACGCGACGATATCCGCGATTTTCTTCCCTGCACTTATCTCACACTTGTAGAGACAATGAGCATGGACATGAGAAAAATAGGCAAGCTGGAAAGGGTGCTTTTAACAAAACTAGCTTTGAGTTCTGTGCGACAAATCTTTTTCTAGAAACTCCCGATGAAGAGATATCGGAAACAGAGATGCCCTTGCAAGGAGCACCAAGAGGAAGGTCAATATAAAGAGGAAGATGCTCTAATCCTAAGCGAAAAAAGTTCCCAAATTCTCCAAGTATTACCAAAAAGGAGATGAGAAGCTATGGTAATTAGAATTATGGTTTTCAAAGCATAAGCCATTTACAAAGCCCAAACCTAATAAAAGCTTACTCCAAGACTTCAACACGCAATGATGAGAGAAGAGGGGAAAAGCGATAGCCTTAACGCAATCCACGAGAGCTAGGGAAGAATCTTGGTGACCATTAACTAGGCAGTGACGATTGACTAAGACTGAAAATCATTGACAAACAACACTAAAAACAGGCAGTAGAAATACAAACTTATATATTTAAGTTCTCCATTTGCTAGGAAAGTATCCCCCCATGGTTGACATGAAACATGATCGAAACCCCTTTCTAGATCAATCAACAAGCAATTTTGGTTATATTTCATAAGTAGTAAAGATAGCAATGAGTATCGGATCCAAAAATTTGAGGAAGGGGGACAAATGCATGAAAACAAAGGTATTAGCAGCTTCTCTTAATGTTACAATTTTTCGTAGTAATTTGCTAACTGATGACACATGAGGAAAAAATCATCTCTTCCACTTGAATGTCATCGATGAAAGAGAATTTTTTTCTCCTAGTGGCCACGAGATGAAAATTATTTGTGTCACGAAACCTTCTGCAAACCACGTTGCTAAGTTGTTTGCCTAAGAACGGTGTTAAAAAGTTGCTTCTTGGCGTCCAACTAGAGAAAAAAGTTGTAACTCTGCCAATTCAAAATTTCAATCTGATTCACGGGATTGTCCATTCTCCTATCTAAGTTCCCAAACACATCTCTTTTCCTTTTTGCGATGTTTTCTTTCAAAATTAATTACTTCTTTACCAATACAAACTATGAGGACCACCAACAAGAAAATTCTCCTATCAAGATTATTTAACCATGTCCTTGAAACGATCAATTTCAAGCCATATATTTTCAAATTTGAAAGGCCTTACCTCGTATGCAAAAAGATAAGAAAATGTTTTGAGGTGATTTTGGGAACAATGGATTGGTATATACCAAAACAATGATCCTCTTACTTCGTATAGAAAAGAAAACTATGGCAACAAGATAACATATGATTCTCTAAATGGCTCAAACCATGTAAAATGATAGCACATGATTCTCCACTTGAAGGTAAGACACCAATTTAACTAATGGAAGTCTCCACAAAATCAAGGCAATAGGTCTGCTAATTACTTCCACTTTAGATTCATCCAGATTTGCAACATCTCAAGAATATTGTCTTAAAATCAATTTCACCAAACCACTCCCTTTAGTCCCTCATGAAAAATTATCTTTCCACTAGACATTTGTGATATGCTCTCCCCCCTCCACGGCTCCTTTGCCGGTGCTAGTCTCAATTCTCCATATATCTTTCTCTTTCTATTAGTTTCAACGAGGTTAGGAAAGCCAACAATTCTGCCTCACAACCTTCAATACTTTTGCAAAAGGAACCAATCTGATCAACAATCTTTTGTTTCCCATACATCAAAGAACCTACTGACTTTCTCAGACCTCCAATTTGCATATCATTGCCTACTATTACTAGGAAACAGCCAAGACGCAAGATTTGTGACTAAAAGAAGCATAAGATAAAATATCAAGTGGAGGATTAGAAGCATAAACAAAACAAGAGCAAGTTTAGTGTTCAATGGCGAAAAACCTGCACAGCTAAATCACGAGTAGGCAACACCACCAAAGCACGCACACATTTCACAGAGCGATTAGCTAGCCTTTGCACAACTGGCAGAGCATAAGACAAAGTCTTTCCACTTCCAGTTGGTGAGTTTACACATAAGTCACGCTCAAAAGCACCAGGACCAAGAGTTTCTTGCCAAACTGCAACTTGCACTGGGAAAAGTGAAGAGATATGCACATTCTTCAAAGCCTTATCCAATCTGAAGTAGAAAAGATACCCTACACCATCAATTAAGCCTGTAGAATATATGCCTTGATTAAAAGTATAAAGATAAAGAGTCTCAAAAGACTAATAAAAAACAAAGTCCTATAATATAATCCATGCATTACAATCACTGAGCACCTCTACCCCTGTCTTCATTCTAGGTGTCCCCTTCCCCTTTTTTCAGTGAGCACAGATGCATTTCCGCATCACAGCCCAAAAATCCTAGTTGTACATCTTCGATGCGTTCACACCAATAACCACCAGCACCCTCAAAGGCTCCCGGGTAGTCCAGCTGCTGTACGTAGTCTTGCCAATAAGCAGAAAAGGCTATTAAGATACTGTTGCTAAATTCAATAGAGAAAACTCCCATGAAATTTGAGGTGACAAAAACTCAACAACTTAATAATGTTCACTCTCTCCCCCCCCCCTATTTTCACTATATGTAGCACAAGAGAGGGAATGACAACAAAATGATATGGGGTCGGCTAACATGAATCGTCATCAGTAACCGTCGGAAAAAGAGATGGCATCAACAAGTATGAAAAGATGAAAGATAGAGCAAACACAATAAAGAACAAACACAAGAATTCTAACTGACAAAAAACAAGAATTCTAATTGAAGACCACAATCAAGGAGAGAGGGAAAGGGAGGAAGAAAATGAGACTCAAACCGTCTCTTCGTTTCAGAAATGCGAATTGCAATAAAGCAATTTGATATGAAACAAGAAGCGCTAGATACGTATATGAATCTTTTATGAAGGACTTCCACTTAAAACATGTTCACCCAACCTTCTTAAAATAATACGCAGTTACATGAGTTCTAATCACTAATAGCTATTTACATGCATATTATGACAAGAGAAGAGAGAGTGTAAGTGGGTGCATGTGGGGCAGAAAACAATGGAAAAACCAGAAACATCTAGCATAAATGAGTGAGACTGTAAGAGTGTGCAAGTGGGTACAAGTTGGTTGGTAACTTTTATATGGGGTAAGGAGGTATATAATCGTAAGAAAATGTGAGCGAAAATGTGTAACCAATTCAAAGGATGGACTAAAATGGAAAAGCGTAACCAACTCAAAGAAATGAAGGAAGTAGTAATAACAGTAAAAACAGTTATAAATACACCATATCCATCAAATTCGCAAAACTAACCCGTATCCAGTTGCTAAAACTGGATTACCACAATAAAGATTAGACTGTGACTAAATAATGAAATTTTAGTCACAAAATCTCTGATCCATAAACACCTTCCTTGTTAATGTAGATTAAGAACCAAAGACTTTGACATCAAGGTAACCAACCTCTGGTTCTTTCAAGATATACCAAAACCCTTAATTTCAGATGTACAGAAGAAGCAATTAGAATCTGCTGAAAATTATAAGTTTCTGTTCCCCAACAGATTTTCTCAAACTGCCTAAAACATCGGGCAGATTACATGCCGCTAGTTCACCCCCAGAGTTGTAGCACTTGCAACATCAGTTTTTAAGGCTGATATTCCGTCAGATCTCCACATTTCCATCAACTATGTGTGTCACTGAAAAGATTCAATTAGTGCAGGAAAGAATTTATGACTACCAACTACCAAGACAATGAGCACTAGTTGATGAAAAAGATTTGACATAAAAACGTAAGTTACGTAACACTCTACATAAACATCTGACAACAGCAAACTTATCAAGTTATCAACCAAACAACTTCAGCAAGTCACCATGCACACATTTAGCCAAAACTATGCACGGGAGAAGAAATTGGACACATATTTAACAATCATAATAGAAACATACACAAATAGAAACTAACAAAATCTCATAACAAACACAGGAACTAGTTTTATAGAAGATCATATTTATACCAAGAAACTGAAAGGAGTAATTGAATTGTACCTAGGATCAAGACCAGGGAGCAGACTTAAAGGAGTTTCCTTAAAGTCAATAATGTCAACTGGGTTTCTCATCCATGGCAGCACCGGTACGCTCTTCGGAACTTGGACTGTTCCATCCATTGCTAGTACCTGCAGGCATGATGAAGTAAAAAGAGTTGTATAACCGAGAGAATAACCTATCTGTATTGAATTAGTCAAAACTTCTCAAAATTTGTACATTCAATTAGTAAACAAACATGTTACATCGTTACAGAAAACAGTGACGCATCCAGAAGGATTCAGTTCAGCTGAATCCCCAAATCTAAAAATCTATTTTTAGCTGCCAGAGTAAAAATAAATAAACAGAACCCTTGTTTGGGAACGCAGCAAGAGAGAGAGGATTGTCTGTGTGAGTGTGTGTGAGTGTGTGAGTGTGTGTGTGTGTGAGGGAGTAAAGGTGGTATTCATACTCTTCAATTTACTACATGTCTACTAGTATTGGTGTCAAATCCTCGAAACTCCAACATGGTATGGACACTTCAATACTAAATCATGGAAATTTTCATAAAATCACGATTAGGACTGAGACACATACGTACCCTTGTCCGAGATGGATACTATGAGTCTGCGTGACATAGAAGTTAAGCAATGAAACAGAGTAACAGAGCCGTTTATTTACCTGAGTGATCTCAATTGACCAATTCTGAATTAGAATTTTCCGGGAGCTAGACAAATTTGCTAGGAATCATTTTCTCTATATGCTCGAGAAATTCAAAATACAAAAAGAAAGATGATGAGAGAATGGCCTCAATTTGGTTCAACTTCTCATAGATATTACTTCAAAAGATAAAATTGGAGGACGTGGGGAGCCGAAAATTGTGAGGAATTGAATAAAATTGATACCAAAATAATGAAAAGAAAAAGAAACAAGAAATGGTGAACGCACTACAGGTTGGAGGCGTAGCCGGGGTGGACGTTGGTGCATACCGGTTTTTATCTAAAAGCAGGTGACGGTTCTCAGTGGTGTGGTTCAATGTAAGTGTGGAAGACACTGGAGGATCCAAAAATTGACATGCGTAGGTTTGGAGTTTTTTCGAAAAAAGATCAAGAACAATTGGTTAAAAATCCAAAACATTAGTAAACCTTTCCGATAAGTAATAAAGATTTTTTTTTTATTTTTATAAGCTACAAGTAATAAAGAATGTGATCAGAAAGACACCAATGGGATGTCGCCCATTCAGAAGAAAGGAGGGCTGATGACAGAAAAACTCAAACCCTCAAGCTATCATGGAGGAATCTATCTACAAAATAAAGATAAGTCAAGTGATTTTCATGACTTAAACTTGACACTATTATTCAAACTCCAAACTTTTTATCATTCCCAGTTCATGGTCTAACAATACACCTGAAATTCACGGACAAACAATTGCCAATGTATGATAACGAATTAGGCTTACACATTTTACACTATTCTCGTCCGATCAAGGGCTCTTTCAGTATCACACTATCACTATCAGTTTTGTGTTATGGTTTCCCATTATTATGATTTTAAAGTCATAACTAATTTTCTAGTTTTCATAATTTGGTTTTTGATGTTAAGAAAACAAAAACCGAAAACAAATAAAAACGACAAGGAACGGACCCAAAGCTATTAATTTAGTGAGGAATAGAATACATTGTTAATTTGTTATTCTGATTTATACGATATCCTCCTATCAATAAACATTTGATAGGTATTAATCTACAACTGAAGTAAACAAAGTAATAACAAACAAAATACTGAGCATTGGCAAACAAAAAATGAATTGACAGGAATGATTGAAGTACAGTAATAGTACATTATGAAAATTGGAAAAGAAATACAATCGTCAGTAAAACAGTAATTGCTCAGTTATTAGAAAAAACAGGGTAATTACCAAAAGGCAATCAAAAACGAAAATTGAAAAGAAAAAAAGTTTGAGAATAAAACTTAACACTCATGAGAATCATTAATTGGTCCACAAAAGAGATAATTCCAGTATGAATGAATAAAAGTACTAGAAAAATGGAGAAGAAAGAAATAGAAAAGACTCACTTGAGCAGTCAACAATCCGCAGAACAAGGCTCGTGAGCAACAGGAGCAGTGCTGCAGTAGCCGGAACTCAATGGCGGACAAGGAGGCGAGGCTTTTGGTGCGGAGGTAATGGCAGAGGTAGTGGAAATGGCGGTGAAGTTAGGGTTGGATGGCTGTGGCGGTTAGAAACCCAGCAGCCCGTATAGTTAATTAGTTGTGCGTAAAACTTTGTTTGGGACTTTTGGTGAGGACGTGAAAGCCTGAAAGGGTTTTAGGGTGTTGGACAAGGGATAAATCAGTTCAACACTAGTGCTTCAACACTACACTCTACTATCGCTCGTGTTACAAGATACCGCCTAATTATTATAATATTATAATTATATTTTATGTGTCGAACAATGTCGCAAGTTAATTTTATTTTTGTTGTGAAAGAATGAGAACGGAAGCTAGATATATACTAAGCAGAAGAGAGAAATACAGGGAGAATTTTACTCGGTGCAATTTACATTTATACCACATAACTTTTGATTTCTAAACCTTAACTTTTAATTACAAAATCTTAACTTTTGTTAAAGAAAACTAACTTTTAATTCATAACACTTAACTTTTGAATGCAAAATCTTAACTTTTGATTGTTAAACCTTAACTTTTAATTACAAAATCTTAACTTTTGTTACAAGAAGCCTTAACTTTTGGTCACTACATTTAACTTTTGGGCTTTGTACTGGGTATACAATAAATATAGTGTAAACCGGGTGTAATTCCCGTAATTTTATGAATTTTATAAATATATTTATAGTATATTTATAATTATTTTCATATTTATTTCATATAATTATTTAAGTATTGACTATTTTGAAAGTCAAATGGTTGTTTAAACATTTTAACTAATCATTAATATTTATTGGGTTGGATTTTAAGTATTAAATATTTATAAAAGGTTTTGAGTCGTGTTTAAAATGATTTTTAATATTGGGATGAGGAGCCCAAACCATTTACTAAAGTTCGATGTTCAACTTAAGCTCAAACCAAAAACCTAAACCTATTCACCGTAGGTTTTAGGCAAAACCTATAAATACCCCCCTAAACCCCAAGTTGCACACTTTATTTTCTCTCTTTTTCTCTCTCAAAACCGGTGATAAGTGGGTTTTAGACCCATTAATTAGGATTAGTTTTAGGTTATATAGTTGCATTTTACACCATGTAGTTCCCTTTTCTTTCCCTTTTACACTCTTTTTCATAATTTTATGTTTTGCGTTAGTTTTTAGAGCATTTGTATCCTCTCTCCCCTTTATCTAACCTCGTTTTAAGTATTGCTTGCTTAGGCATGTTGAAATGGTCAAGAACAGGGGAGCGGTCGCTCCATTTGCTAAGGAGAGACCACTCCGTAGCCCAAAAATCAAAGCAGGGGCAGCAAGTTGGAGCGGGGTTGGAGCGACCTTGGAGCGCGCGCTCCAAGGATGGAACGGGCGCTCCATTGTTTTTGGAGCGGGTCGCTCCATTGTTTTTGGAGCGGGTCGCTCCATTGCTATTTCGGTTTTGTTTCTGTCGATTTCGGTTTTGTTTCGGTTTTTTTTTACGATTTTGGTTTTGTGTTTTATTGCTTTGCCCTTAGTACTTTGGGGTATAAAACCCATTTTTGTAATAATAATGAACCAATAATCTGAATTTTAATTATCTTTAGTTAGAGAGAAGCTGAATGTTTAGAGAGAGAAAGTAGATCTAGAAGTTGAACATTGAAGTTTGAAGCTATTTCAATGGAGTCTTTGCAATTGTTTTCCATCCATTTTTGAGTATTGCTTCTATTTGCTTTTTATACTTGTTTTACCTTCATTTAGCATTGATTAGTAGTAATTAGTTAATGATTAGCTTGTTTAATATGATTTCCACCATTGTTGGATCATCATTGTTGATTCAAGCTTTTTATTTCATGCTTTTCATGGCTAGTGAATAGTTTACTAGTTAGGGGAAGGGGATGATCTAGGTGTTCATTAGTTGGCCCTAAAAGTCAAACTTGAGGGTTATACCTACGTGAAATTAGGTTGTCTAGCATATTTATTGCCTTGTATAATTGATTGATCACCATTTGAACTTGATTTGGGAATCCAAGGTGAAGGATTGACAAATGAAGCCTTGGATTGACCTTAGGCTAGTTAATAGGTTGACTTCATCGTGAGAATAGGTGATTGATTTCATAGGACCTTATTTGGATCACTATGAGTTGTGGAAAAACTTGATTAATTGATTTTACCATGAGAATAGGTAAAATCGGTCGATTAAGTCCTCCTAATTAGCTCGAAAGAGTAATTAGAAAACTTTTGAGTGACTTAGTCCCTTATTGATCCTAATGAATCCCCTTGGCTTGACAAATAGGGTAGTTAATGGTTAACTAGTGATTCCCCTACCCCTAGTGTCCCTTTATATAGTTTAATTCGAACCATTTAGTCTATTTGCTAGTTACTTAGTTCCTATTTTCTTAGTTGATCATTAATCTCAAAAAACCCCAAAAATAGGCTTAGCTCACTAAATCACATTCAAACCTTGATTAATCATTGCTTCCTCGTGGATTCAACCCCTTCTTACCCTATATTAGGCTAAGTTAGGTTATTAATTTGGCACGTGCAACAACCGTGTCAACCGGCGCTCCTACTCCCCCTCTCTCTTCTCCTCGTTATTCTGGCGCCGAGCACCACACTCACCCTCACTCACTCATTTTCCGGCAAGCACCCCACACCCCCTTGCCTCCTTCTCGGTTTGCGTGCTGCCGCCAGCCACGCAACACTCCCCCTCACTTTTCTCTTCGCCGCCAGCAGCAACACGCAGCAGCAGCTGCACATGATGCCACGTGCCGCCCATCGTCAGTCACGCGCCTCCCCACGCGTGTTTTTGTCGTGTTTTTGTGGTTTTTTTTGGTTATTTCTTAACCCTTATTCTCTGTTGAATGTTTCATTATGTTTTGAATGTTTAAGTTATGATTTTTATGAGTTTAATATGTTTAATTTATAAATAAAGTTGAAAACTTTATTATTCGAATTATTAAAAATCTAATTTTTAGTTATTGTGAATATAAATTAAAATTTCAGATTTATTATTTATTAATTAAAGTGAGTTTTGAGTGTGAAAGTAATTGTTTTTGAGGTTTTCAAAGCCTAGACTTGTAGTATTATATTAAAGGTTGGAACTTTGATTTTTTAAAGTATTTTAAAACGAGTTTTGAAGCGTTTTACAATAATTTATATTTCTGTGAATTAATAAGGTCATTAATTCATTTATGTATTATTGTTTTGGTAGGCGGAGAATTCACTTTAGGCGATTTCTAGAGTTTTAAAGTGGCCTCTCACTTTGTCTACACAAGGTAAATACATGTCCTTATTTGCCTTTATGATTTATTACATGATAGAATGGATGTTTGGTTCAAGCATCTTGTTTAGAAATATTTATATTTTGATCCATCGTGTGATATGGGTTAATAATATTTTATTATTGGATTATAAATTTTGGTATTGTTCCCCTTAGTGGATATTTTATTACTTCTCAAAGGCCGAGAACTTTGCGAGCAAGTTGGATTATTATTGGTTATTATTTTACTACTTTGCAAAGACCGAGGGCTTTGTAGAGTATGTGTATATATTGTCATTGAACATTCGATTGTTGATTTAGTCAACAAATAAATTTAGAGGATTAACTTTTGGTCAATTGGAATTATTTGATCACTTATTGAATCCTAAGATAAAAGAGGAATATTTTTGTATTCATGTTATATGTTGGTGTTCTGTTTAGAGTCCAACATCGAATAACTTACTAATACTTAAAGTGGAAGTGAATAGCAATAGGTTTAGACTTGTGCACGTTTGAAGTTCTGGACTAGTATGAGTTGGAGTACATGGTGGTAGCCCATGACTTTTCTTGGGGTCGGATTGATCACCGTACCCTATTTTTATTTCTTAAGGTTCCTCGATATTGTCGGTCAAGGGGTTATGGATTCGCGCCCGTAACTCGGTCTTTCATTTTGAAGACTGGTTTTGGTTGGACAACTCGATCCATTGTCTATTCAATTTACTAAATGATTATCATGTTATATGTCTTGTGGAGTCAAGTCTAATTTTACGAGTTGAAGTCTTGAAGTACATTTATTGATCATGTTCTATTGCTTAGTAGTATCATGATTAGGTTTCGTGTTCTATTTTATTTATGTATGTACTCAGCTTTGCTGATTACGTGCTTCTCTATGTGTCGATCATGGATGTGCCTATTGATCCTGTGATTACCCTTTATTGGCGAGCAATTTTCAATTGAGTATTTGCCTACAGGTTTGGAAGGCATGATGCATCGTCTCAATTACTCATTTGGGACTTGGGAAGCGTTGTTGAGAGATCGTTTTACTACTTTTATTGCTTTTTACCTTTACGTTAATTTAATTAAGTTGATTTATGGATTATTTATTTTAAATGTTTTAAATTGATTTTGAATTATCCTTCGAGGTTTGGATAATGGTATGAATGGTATGAAAATTATTATGTCCTAAGTATTTAATAAGGTATATTTAATATTTTTCCGCTGAAATAATCTGAGTAAGCCGATATGTTTTCACACAAGTGATAATGCCTTGATAATTCTCAGTTTTAGTTGGGAAAAATATATGTTTTATAAAGAGAGAATTGTCGGGGTGTTACACCGAGTCTATATTATACTTGATACTATACACAAAGCATGTTATATCTATGTCTATATGTTGTAGCATAGAGGGGTGATTTTTCTGCATGCATTTAATGTATGCATGGTACATGGTGGACTAGATTGTCATTCAAAATTGATCATAACACTCCCCCTTGAATGTCCATATATTCTAATGATGCTTCTTACAACTATATTACTTTATATGCTTACACATACTACCTCATTAAAAACCTTATCAGGAAAAATTGGTGGGATAAAAATCTAATCGAAAGGAAAAAAGAGTGTAGTGCATATAAAAACTATAATACTCCCCCGTGAATCTAACAGTGGTCAGGAATGTGACGCATTCCGATCTTGTACACCAATTGTTAAAATTTCTTTGAGGGAAGGGACTTGGTAAATAGATCCGCAAGATTTTCACATGACTGAATTTGTTGAGTGTCTATTTTTCCTTCCTTCTGGAGATCATGTGTACAAAAGAGTTTCGGTGATAAATGCTTAGTTCAATCTCCTTTGATATATCTTCACTGACTTGGGTGATGCAAGTAGTAATATCTTCATAAATCAATGTTGGACTGTTTTTGACTGAATTCATCACGCGTTCTTCTTAAATATGGCTATCCATTGATCTAAGCCAAACACATTCTCTTCCAACTTCATATAGAGTGTTATTCTAGTATGAACACTAAATCAACTACAAGGGGGGGGAAATTGTAGTTGTGGGGATTTTAGACAATTTTTACGGGATATAAAAGCTCTTAAATAAACAAAAGAGAATAAGCTATAAAGAGTAAAAACACAAGACAAGGTATTCTTCCAAACTTTTTTAGGAAGAAACCCTGTTGTCTTTCATTTATAATAGCGTTTACAACTCAGTACAACCTATTACAAATCCTCACTCTGTTACTCTAGGAACCTGTTCCCAGTCACCATGTTCCCCAAAACACGTGGCTTTTCTCACTCGACTTCACTCGAAGTCTACTATTTCTCTTTCTACCTTTCTTGATTACACAAGTTTCTCACTTAATTTCTCTCACCCAACACTCAAAAACGAATACAGATATATTTGCTTATGAAGAGGAGTAAATAGAACGAAAACTTTCTAAGTATTTGTGAAGTTGAATAAGCTGGATAGTCTTAGTCTTCATTGTGCAGCCTTCTCAGTATTTATAGGAGATTTAAAAAGTCTCCTATTGTTGCTCTTCAAGGTAGTTATGGGCTGGATAATTATAGGCCATAACCACCACGTTATGTAGCCATTACTCCCATGAATTGTGCACGCTCAGTCAACACGTTCAGTTAGCACTTCCTCCATAACCGTAGCATGTTGTTGGCAGCTGGAGATTGTTGGCGTAGTTGGTTGTTGAACCTCCTAGATTCTAGGAACTGACATGAGTTTCTAGACTTCTTAGATTGTAGGAACCACCTGGGCAGTCATTTTTGGACTCCCTAGAATTTAAGAACAAAGTGGGCAGTTGGAGCTTTGTATGCGCGTTGGTTATTATGGTTGTTATGCTTGCATTTGACTCGTTCAACCTACAAAAATCAACAAGTAATACTCCTATCTAATTGCAGGTATTTATTTTATTCAAAATAGAAATCCCATGTTATTAGATTAATTCAAGGAAAATAATATATAAAAATTTTCGAGTGTAAAATATAATCCCTAAATTAATAACTTGATTAGGTTAAACTGTTAACCATTTCTCCAACAAGTCATATAATAAGAAGATTATAAACAATTATAAAATTAGGAAAAACGAATTATATACACTTTAATATAAAGTATAAAAACATTATTTGTCATTATTTAAATAGTGAATACAACATAGAGCGATCAATTCGGCATGACTGATGATGTATCAGTTAATGTTTGTTTCGTTGATCTCCATCATATTGTTGTATCTCCATAAGTGAATACATACCCAGAGACTTGGCCTTTTGAGGGTCTAATAAGTATGCAGCATCTGCATAACCAATGAGTGAAGCATTTTACTTTGATTAATACAATAGTCCAAGGTCATGTGTTCCTCGGAGATAACAGAATAGGTTCTTAATTTCATTCCAATGCCTCTTTGTTGGTGCATTACAGTATCTAGCTAAAAGGTTTACTGAAAAAGCTATGCTAGACCGAGTACTGTTACCTAGGTACATTAAAGCGCCAATTGCACTTAAGTATGGTACTTCAGGACCAAGAATTTTTTCGTTTTCCTCTCGAGGCTGGTCGAAATGGATCGTCTTTCATATTCAACGATCGCACAACCATTAGAGAATTTAATGGATGTAATTTATCCATATAAAAAGTTTCAAGACCTTTCCTGTATAATTTTATTGATGAACAAAGATCACATCTTTTAAATGTTCCATTTGTAAACGAAGGCAGAATTTTGTCCTCCTAAGATCTTTCATTTCGAATTTTTGCATCAAGCATTTTGCAGTTTCTTTATGAGGTCCAATTAGAGATGGCAATGGGTGGGATTTTTGTCGGGTGAGCCATCACCCTCATCCATCACCCGGTTAGGCTGTCTCTCATCCATCCATCTGTCACCAGCTTTACCTATCACCCGAAATCCATCCATCCATCACAACCGGGTGATTCGGGTGGGTCGGTGATTAACGGGTGATTAACGGGTGAAAAATCTAAATATCAAATTTAGATTATTAACTATTAAAAAATAATGTACCCAATTTCACCTACAACATAAATTATAATAACGTTTCGAAATCATAAATAAACACAGAACGATGTCTGATGGCCGATGTTTAACATAAAGAAAAGGTGACGTCGCACCATACAAGTTTCTAGAAGTCCTCTTCACAGCAATAAAGTCTCGACCACAATACTTCAACAATACAAGTTTCAACAATACATCAGCAATACAAGTTTGAACAATACTTAGCTAATAAAACTTAAATGTTCATGACAAGTTACGGCGTGCAGCAGCACAACATGACAGAACGACAACAACAGAAGCACCAGCAGCACAACATGACAGCAACAACAGCAACAATACAAGTCACGACAGCAGCACAGCAACGACAACATAATAGCACAACAAGGGCATCACAGCAGCACAGCAACAGAAGCACAGCAGTACAACGACACATCACGACAACATCAGTATTAGCAGAAGCACATCAACGCAGCAACGGTAGCAACAATATTGAAGCAATAAACAACAAAGACATACAAAGATGATTAGTAAAACATTGGCATTAATAGAAAATCAGCGGCAGGTGTTTGATAACATTTGACAACAAGTGTTTTAGTACATATAAAAATTCTATTGAATCATTCATTGACCATCATATCGCATAACATCAACTCCTATTGAATCATTCATTGACCATCACAACAACAAATTAGAAAACTACATAATCTACATATATCTCATATATGTCAGCAAACATTAATAGAAGAATGTAATGAAAGAAGGGAAACAAACATTAACAACAACAAATTTACACTTCCAACAACAAGTTTTAACTAGTGCAAAAGAAACATAAAACTAAAATAATTCTAGTCTCTTAAAGAATTCCACATTGGATAAGTCTAAGCTTTTTTTTTTGACAGAATTTACCAAGGACTTAATGTGAATTGTATTGATGAAGCTATCTTTAATGTGATCTTTTACACAATCGTAATTCAAGAATACTAACAAAAATGGGTTTATATACCCCGTAATTAGGTTGACTTCACCATGAGAATAGGTGATTGACTTCCTAGGACGTTAATCGAATCGCTATGAGTTGTAGACATACTTGGTTGATTGATTTTACCATGAGAATAGGTAAAATTGGTTAATTAGGTTCTCCTAATTAGCTCGAGAGAGTAATTAGGATTCATTTGAGTGACTTAGTCTCCTAATCGACCCTAATGAATCCCATTGGCTTGACGAATTAGTTAATTAATGGTTAACTTGTGATTCCTCTACCCCTAGTGTCTTGTTATTACAGTTTAAACCCAATCATTTAGTGTAACACCCCCAAAATCATCGTTTATTTGATAAAACACCCAGCCCTTAAAACAATAATTCAGAGGTGTTACCGCCGCGGTGAAACGCAAGGCATAGTTAAAAAACTTAAATCTTCAATAATCAAATGCAGCGGAAGAAAAATAACACTCCTTTAAAATCCTACAATTATTGGGAATCTCACAGACCCCTCAACTTCAATCCAAAACAGTTGATAGCAATGGCAACGGTTTCAACCGTTAACATGCAAAATGCATTTATTTAAAACTTTGAAAAGTGTTCAAAAAGTCCCCTAGCGCAAATGCATGCTCTGTCGATCATGTACCTGTCAGCTTAGAATCCGCTCGCCAAAAGGGTCATCACAGGTCCGAGTGATGAGTCATATTGATATATAGGTCTTTATGATGCATTTAGGTTGCATTTTAATCCATAATTGCCTATAGTTACTTAAGTTGAGAAAATATTACTCTTGTGTGTGTTTTCGGTGTTTTGGATAGTTTTCAGGTATTGAGAGCACAATTGGAGTATTATTGTACAAGCTTAAGCATGAGGAGGATCTAGGAAGGTTACATCAAATGAGAAGTCCAAAGGGCATCTTCAAGTTAGATTGCAACCCAAAACAGAACGGAATCAAGTTAAAAGAAGTATGGAAATCAAGTCATGTGCACTCTTTTGATCATAACTCATTATCCAAAGATCGGAATTGAGTGATGCCAGTGGGTTTAGAAACTAGACTTGAAGATCTTTCCAACGGTGTATCACAAGCCCTAATACGACTTCTTGTTTGTGAGATGTAGGGTTTGCAAGTTGACGCTGTTTTGCAGGATGAAAACTCGCGCACGCGGGTTATTCCGTGTAGCTTATAGTCGAATAAGGCCTTATCTTTTGACGAAATTGGCTCTAGTTTTCTAATTTTTTTAGGAAATAGAAAGGTATAAAGACTCAAGGGAATATTATTATTTCCTATCTTATTTTCCCATCTTATTTTCTATTTTATTTTCCATTATTAATTCATTTTAGATTAGAACTCTTTCTCTCTGAAATACTCAAGAACCCTAGTTTTGCTTTTTTTCCCAATTTTAAATTGAATATTCAATAAAAGCTTTGATTTTGCAAGTTTGGTTCCACAATTGGTATTCTTTCTCTTCTCTTCTTATTTATTAATTCATGTCTGCTTATTTAATTATGAATATGTTTTCCCCAATTATGATTGAGTAGTCCATTTCTACGGTTTAAGGGGATCCATGATCAATTATGAAGGGATGTTCATAAAGTATTGATTTTTAATGATGTATGTTGATTCTTATTGAATGTTTTTATATCATATTCAATCCGTTTTGGCCAGTTTTGATTGTTATAGTGTTGCAATATTATTAGGTTATGCGCTCAGAGGTATAAACTTGATATTAAGGCTAGTTTCAATAGGTAGAATTGATATTAATAAATTGCGAGAGCCTGTAAATATCGTTATATGGTTTATTTCGACTTGAGAGAGCAAATCAACCTATTTAACTGCATTATTAATTATTGATTGTTGTGTTTCATCCCGAAATATTGATCATTGGTGAACCTATGCCCTAGACTCCTTATTATTAATACTCTTGATTTAGTTATAGCCTAGTTTAGTATAATTACCATAAACACTCTTTACCTATAATCTAGATTTGACCGACAATTAGGAAAAGAACATTGTTTCTCTGTGGATTCGACCCTACTTCCCTGACTACTATTTGTTAGAGGATTTTAGGATTACTTTTGATTAGGCGATACGACTTTAGCCTGTCACCAAGCCAGCACAAACATAAAACACAAACAAGTCAGCTAGATAGAATACATATGTAACACAATACACTTTAGCACAGATTGAATTCGTGGACAAATAGGGACAAACATGAAAGCGAAACTTTAATCGTAGTCTATTAATAGTGAAAGGTTTCTTAAGGTAAATTATGATTTATTTGTTGGCAATGAACAGGACTGTGATCTGTATGAATCATATGGGCTTCCTGAAACCTTTAGACTTATAGTCCAATAACCAAGAGAACTAGAACAGGCCGTACAATACTATTCTCTAAATAATCCTTAGTATGCATACCCCCAAGATCGAACGGTTGTGCCGCCTATTTGAGTAACCAATAAATACCTTTGAATAACCAAAAAGGGTCATTTGTCGTCACAAAGACCCTAGCAAGGACATAGATTCAGCTATAATCTCCCCATTTGTTCAATACTCGTAGGGGATCCTTCCTATGAGTTTTATTGCCAACGTGCCTTTTTAAGTGATTGAAGTTTATGAATTACTTTAACGTGCAATCCTGTTAACTTTCCTAGCCCTCCTAGGCCACCTATTAATTAATAGTTAACATCCCTGTTAACTATAAAAATACCTTTAAACATGAACCATAGAATTTATTACTCGGTAATTAGAATTGTAAAAAGAAACATGCTAACGCTTTTCTTTTTCCACAATTACCAGAACATTGAATATTCACCTTCCTCAAAACCAGTTAAACATATACCAATCATAACCAATTACTGAACTCCATAACGGTTAATATAACACATTTATAATACCAATTGCACCTCATACATGGAGTCATGAAGTATTCACGACACATTAAACACTGGCACAATAAATCATGAAAGCACCTTAAGACATGGATTTCCTAAACATACCTAAGTATGTTTAAATATTCTTAACATGCTACTACACATAATCAAAGTGCTGATTACGCGTACGTACCTCTTAAGAGCACTAGCAATGATTAGAGGCTCCTAATAGTCTCCTTTTATGAACTCGGTACCTAACGATATGGTTAAACAATAATGAGTGGTTGGGTAATCACAACGAAACGTATAAGTAATAAAATCAGGTTTTATTCTTTTACCCTTTTTTCCACGAATCTAAATAAATCCTGATTTCGTAATTAAAGTTAATCAAAACTTATATAAATTTTCTCATTATTTAAAACTCATAAAACTAATAAATGAATATAATTAAGATACTTATGTAAATATAGATATAAACCCATAAAACTAATGACTTAATATAATTAAAATACTTTATGTAAATATAACATAAACCCATAAACCTAATGAATTATTATAATTAAAATACTTTATGTAAATACAAACATAAACCCATAAACTGATGAATTTTATACATATACATTCTTCCCTCTAAAACTTCATCTCCATCTTTGAACTCACACAGCAACTCACACACAAGACCATACACTCATGCCTCGCCTCACTCTCGCAGTGCTGCAGCCCCCCTCGTGCCATCACTACCCCACACCACCACGACACTCGCTGCCAGCACATTCTCACTACACACACGCTGCACGCATCACTAACTCGCACACAGCACCTCACGCAGCAACACCCATTGTGCACTCACACTGCACCTCACACAGCAACACCCACTGTGCACTTACGCTGCACACCAACACCACACCACTCGCTCATCTCGCCTAGCATATCCCACGCCAACACTCCACCTCATACACGCACAACCAGACCAACCCGCAACCCTCATCCCGTCCGCAACAACAGCCAAAATAGGGCAACGTACATAAAGAAAGGGGAACAGAGTATTACCGGTCTCGATTGGTCAGAAAGCGAACGGAAGGGTGCCGAAAACCCAAAGACACATCAGTATGTATTAGGCTCAAAAGATCACTGGCCCTTTCACCTTTTCCAGTAAAAGGTGACTTTGTCATTTTGCCCATTAAACATGATTCACACACATCAAATGGCTCAAAGTTAAAGGATGTGAGAAGTCCATCTTTATGTAACTTCTGAATGTGTTTCGTGTTTATATGTCCTAAACGACAATGACATAAGTAAGTAGGATTAGTATCGCTTGATCTATGTTTTTTGCTGTCTATGTTAAGAACATCTTTGTCTAAGTCTAGGAAATATAGACCATTAAACATTGAATTCAAATAAACATAGAAACAACCTTTCTCAATTGTAAATGATTACCCTTCATTATCCAAAACAGGAATAGAAATAATGCTTTTAGTATAGCAAGAACATAATAACAATTATTAAGCTCTAATCTCAATCCGGAAGGCAAAGGTAGACTGTAAGTCCCAACTGCAATGGCTGCAACTCTTGCACCATTTCCAACGCGCAGTTCTACCTCTCCTTTAGCCATGGTTCTACTCCTTCTTAGTCCCATCACATTCGAAACAATGTGAGAAACACAACCAGGATCAAATACCCAAGAATTATATGTTGCTAAATTAATGTCAATGACATGGATACCTAAAGAAGAAGTCCCAAACTTCTTATCCTTCAGATACTCTCGACCTTCAGATCTATGAACAATTCTTATATTCTTTTTCCAATCAAGAAAGTGGTTCCGTTCTGTGTATCCTTCTCAAGGATTGAACATAAGTTAATAGGTGAATTATTGTTGTTACCAGACATCATATCTACGTAGAAGATGCAAAAGTTTTAAGTATGTTTATCGTTACAGCTTTTAACAAATTTTAAACATTTTAAAATAAAAGCCATGCACTTGATCAATTTTAAAGTGTCCCTATTGAATCAAGTGATTCTAAGATCCTATTAAACATGATTTTTAAGTGGACTTTGGCCTCAACTTAAAATCAAGTTTAAAAGGTAAGTAAACTCTTTTACTAATTACAACAATTGTAATTCTTAGTTGACGGGTGATTGTAGCTCCCAGGTAAGGAAGTTATCCTCAACGTTGGGGAGAGCCTTCCTAATCTTAGACAGAGCTTATCACCCAAAACACAAAACCCATCACTATTGCTTCAAAATCCAAAATCGGTTTGACGATTTTGTTGGGCCAAAACCAAACTAAACATGCAAATTTCCAAAACTTACTCTACTTAGCCCAAGATTGAAAGTAACACTCTGCTTGGGCAGAACCTATTACTAACGATCAAGTTTTAGTAGGCATTCGTTTGGAAAAGCAACAACCCAATATTTTATTTTAGGGACCTAAGTGAATTACTATGTTGATTTAATTACTAGTGAACATATAACATAATTAGATCACAAGCATAATAGACTTAGAAAGCATTGAAAAAAAATTTAAATGCCAAATTAAAAGCATAAATAATATCAAATATATATATAAATATACATTTTAATCAACTATTAAATTAATTAAATTACCATGTTTTAACAACTTTAAAACATTATGATACCATCCATGTTTTAACAACTTTAAAACATAATAACACCATCAAGATTTAATTTTATATTAAATCATATTTTTAGTACCTTAGATAAATTTCGTTTCAAGGGCTTTAAATTATAAATCTAACAAATTTAATCAACTATTAAATTTGAAGAAAAATACCAAAAGACAATTTTATGCACCAAAAATGTCATCTCATAAAATTTAATCATCTATTAAATTTTATAATGTTAAAAATTTAAGTACCAATTAATTTCCAATAAAATTAGAAATTAAACATGCAATTTAATCATATATTGAATTGTAATATTTTATAATCAAGCATTAAATATAAAAATTAAATAACACATTAAAAAACATAAAACTTTAACCATAACATTACAACTATGAATTTATAATGGAATCTTTTAACAAAAGACTATTAGCATGCAATATATGACATAGAAAAGCATAAAACATTTTTAATGCTTTTCTTAAGTCAAAAAATAACAATAGTTACTAAGTAACCCCTTAAATTAACTAGTCAATTATCACATATAATCAACTAATGAATTCAAAGGTCATTATTTTAATGCATAAAAATATGTGATGCTACTCCCTATGTAACTTCTATCTTATATAGAGTTAAGAGTAGGAAGTTTCATTAAACTTATAATGTTATACATTATGAGACTTAATCACCATTGGCTTACTTCACTTCAACATTCAACTATCCCACCCATAACTTCCCTTTTAATCCAATTAAAAAAAGAGAATTAAACATCTAATTAATGATTTAATCAAATATTAAACTTATATAATTGAAGATGTCAAAATCAATAAAGTAACATTTTAATTTCTTAATCAAATCAGAAATTGAAACACAGAATTTAATCATAAATTTATTCATGTGTTATAATCAAATATTAATCACAAAATAAATTATCATATTAAACACCATAAAACACCATCATAGTTTTAATTCTAGTAAGAATTTAACATGGAATCAACACAATTGAAATTTAATTTGTGTCAAAGGGGGAAAATATCGATGGAATTTCTCAACTAAATAGATGAACAACATGATACTATTATACCATAAAACGTTTTTATGTATAATCCATTATATTAGACATCATAATCCTAAATTCATGTAATCAAATCAAATCAAACATTTTTAATTGTTGAAGTTCTTATACATAATCACATATTTTGCATAAAAAGTAAAACATGAATCCGTGACACATATATTTCATTTTTTTAAATTAACTCTTTAATAAAAAAAGTGAACAAAGTTTTCTCATACATATATATCAGTTTTTCAATTAAAAACATGAATAGTAACAACTATAACAATTATAAATATACATATGAGAACATGTATAAGCTATTTTATACTCTCCTTCAATTAAAAAATGAATTTTAATCCTTTAAATTAACTCTGATGCTAAATTCCTCCCTAATTGAATCAAAACTTAAAGGAAAACATGCATCAACAACATGATCATATTAATCTATGCAAGAGGCTAACTGATACCACTGT